>VXAV01009879.1:388248-443236 GCA_013399715.1 Alectura lathami | reverse complement strand
GGAAGGGAAGGGAAGGGAAGGGAAGGGAAGGGAAGGGAAAAAGAATATAGTACCAATCTCCGATAGGGGCAAAAAGGATACACAGATGAGGGTTTCTTTTTATAATCTCAGAAATTAGGATTAATGAGTGCCTAACAGGGCAATACCGATGGGACTTTTAACAGTGATGGCTCCTCTGCTTCATTTTCTTCTGCATCAGACGCACTGAAATTGAGAGACCAGATACAGGTCTTGTTGAGAACTGGGGTCTGACTGGGGAAGGAAGAAGGAAAAAAATAGAGAGGAGTCTAATCATGGGTTCTCTTTTTTTACATTTTTTCTCTCATTCCCATTTCAAAGACAGAGAAAGGCACATATAGAGAAAGAGAGCGTGAATCATTTAACATGAATTTTGCCTGAATGAGGACTGACATAAGTGTGTGAAACAGGAAGGAAATGTATGAATAATGCAGAGCAAGGCTCTGTGCAGACGGAAGACTGTTATTGTGTCCCTGTTTACAGCTTCTGAAAGCACAATCAAATAGATATGGAAAGCGTGCAGAAAGCCTGCATGGTCATCTCACGTTGAAAAGGTGTTAAAATACATTGCAGATCACGAAATAACACCTCTCAATCACTGCACCACATTCGCTCCTCTGCTCACAAAGAAGAGACAAAGAAGAGGAGCTGGTGCTTGTCTAAGTCAGAGGCGGGCAGCAGCTGGCTTTGTTCCCTGCTCAGGTTGGGCTTCTCTCGGCTGTGCCCGGGCTGCAGTGGCTGCTGGTGCAGGCTGATGCAGGATCACAGATCACAGAACATACCCTGAGCAGCTCTGCCACGCAGCTTTTACCACACATGCCTCGAAGAAGGGTTGCCAAAACTACACACAAAAAAATATTTTTTTTAATGAGGGAGACCCCTGCAAGAATACGTACCTGCCCTTCTGCTCATTTACACAACACAGTTGGTGCAAGCAGCAGAACTCATTTCTTATTCCTTTTATGGGAGGAAGTATGGCTAGAAACTAGCACGCTCTCCTGGGACACTGGGACAGCTGGTTTCCATTTGTGGTCCTGCCACTGGCTGGCTTTGGCCAAGCATTGTCATTTCTGTGCCACTGGTGAGGCACTTTGAAATCTAACAAAAAGCAGCATCTAAGAGCTGGATATTAATACTGATTATTCTAAGAAGCCCATCAACATACCGTGTGGTCTCTTGCATTCTGTAATTAAGGCACACTCCTGCCCTAAGGAGGGTATTCTTATTTCTTCCCATGCTTTATACCACTTCTGGATGGAATTTGCAATAATTTCTGAGGTAGCCTGTTGGATCCCCTCTGCGTGTTTGGTTCTTTTCCAAATCACAGTCCGTGAGTTCATCTGTGCAGTGATGGGAGATTCTGGCTGCATTGCGTGCCTCAAGAATTCAGTAGCAGCGGAACTCACACAGTCATCCATAGCTGCTGAGGCTTTCTCAGACAGGTTTGAGGTAAAAGGCTGACCTACTGAAGGACTCTTTCTCTAATTTATTGCTCTATTAGACTAGCAAGAGATATAATACAGCATTACAAGGGTTTCTGGAGGTGATTGAGCTTGGAGCATGTTCAGATTTTTGGACAATAGACAGAAGCCTGCCTGGAGGTCTAAGGAAGGGCATCTTGAAGAAGGACTCTGGGGAGAAACAGAAAGGAGGTACAGGGCAAAGCCAGGAAGCCAGGACATAAAGAAAGGGAGAATCAGAAACACTGATGTTAAAATTTGAATTAATAAAAAGCAGAAAGAGGGAAGAAGCATGGTATTTGAGGACAAGAATGAAAGAGACATGAGAGAACTTGGAACAGAATGAAACTCTTTGTGGAATTATCCTAATTGTCATGGAAATCTCTTTGCATGCAAATAGCGTTCTCATATTCAGCTATCTATCTAGCTGACCCAGGGTGATACAGAAGGACAGACTGTGAAAAGTCCTACTTGACATCGGGACAGGCACGGTTTCAAGTACAGTGCACAAGCAGCCAGCATGGAGAAGCAGTGATGCAGACATGAGGCAGTGATGAAAATAAACGCATCTGCAACTTCAGGGATGGAACATGCACATTCTGCCTTCTGCCTCCTAGAAACCTGCTGCAGTCTTTCATCAGCCAAAAGAAGCAGCGGGCCTGAGTCAAAACCTGTCTGCTTTTGGTTCCTCACCTCACCCTTACCCATTTGCCCTGGGTGCCCAGGAAAAAGGAGAGGGCAGCCGGGCCTGTCATGTTTTCAATATATTGTATTTCTATGGTGTTATTAAAGTGCCCTCAATTTGCTTTTTATAAATTTTTTCACCTTGAAATGGGAGCTGCAGGTGCTTGTGTGCTGTGCAGCTATTGCACATAATGAGAAGTGACAGGGCAGTTCAGTCTCTGGGGTCCTTTCAGTCCATGGGCTCCCAGCTGAGAAAACCAGCAAGGTGGGCAGTTGGGCTGATCTTTCTTCCTAAGTTGTTCTGACATGTCTCCTCCAGGAAATGTACTGACGCCCCCTAACTCATATCATGCAGCCCCCCTGGCCGCATCAACTCGCGTTTACTTCTGGTCACTGATAATCTGAGCTCCAATCACATCAGCAGCCTCAATACCAAAGGCTCCCTGCTGTGGTCTCCACAGCACTCCAAAACAGACCTGGGAGGGGGATGTTTAGTAGGTGATGAGAGAATAGGTCACACTCTTTTCAGCTGGGCGGAGCTCTTTTGAGGGAGGATGGTAGGAAAGATGGCCTGAATTAGCAGCTCTAAAATGCAGTGAGATCAGCTATTTCTGCAGAGACCGTGTGATGCTGCAAAGAAAAATCATGCCAGCAGCCGTGTTTGTGCGGAAGTTGCTTAGGAGCCTTTTGCTATCTTCCCCTGATTCTTCATACCCATACACTCAGTACCCTTGCTTCACTGTGCTCTGAGGAGCTGTGGAGAAGCCCTTCCTTCCTAGGCATTGAGTCAGGTTGCCATAATGCAGTCCTGGAAAACATCATAGCCATTTCTCTACTCCTGCAATTAATTTACAGTTCATATTAGCTCCCTATAAAAGAAGATGAGGAACGGTGAATCCAGCTTTTAAAATGAAGGAGAACATCGCTGAAGCTACCTCTGCATAAATGAGGAACTATCTTGAGACCATCTCCCGTGAAGGAAGATGTATTACACCGAGTCCAGGTGCCCGCATGCTGTAATAAAGTCAGATTGCATTGAATCTGCCACTCACATAAATGGGAAAGCGCAGACGGAGTTCTGAATCAGGAAGGCCTCCCAGGCAGAGTCCCCTCTGCCTTTGCATCGAACCTGCCCCTGTTTTTCCAGGCCTAGTGTTGAGTGAACTGCACACAGCCCTGTATTAGCTGGTAGCCTTGCATGCATGAAGCCATGCCGAATCATCTCCACGTATATGGAGAGGCATACTCAGGCAATTTGTTCTAACAGCAGGTGAGCCTTATTCAGTCCAACATACCACCCAGTTTAATGAAGGTTGAGGTATTGATCTCCCCAGTAAATCAAGGTGAGATCTGTAGATTCCTCCCAATAAATGATGGCGGCTGTATTGATTCTCTCCTTCCCACCCCCCATAAGTGAAAGCAAGACATATTAGTTCCTCCCCATTAAATGAAAGCAAGCAGTATTGTGGCCACCCCCATAAATAAAAGGTGGGCCATGCTGACTTAGACCTTAACCACATAAATGGAGGTGAAATGTATTGATTCCATCTTCTGTAATTGAAGGAGAGCTGTATTATGGTCCTCCTTCCAACATAAATGATGGCAAAGCATATTGATTCCATCATTCTGAAGTGAAAGGATAGTTTTGTTGAATATCCCCAAAATATCTGAAGGAAAGGCACACAGAACTTAGCACCTTACTCAGAAATTTCTCTTAAGCTGTTAGTTACATATCGAGGCTTTTACTGCATTGGCAGAAGGGTTTTACTGCTTGAAAGCTCTGGGCTCAACATGAAGTGATGAAGCCCCAGGGTCCCTGCAGAAGGACATGATGGCTGAGCAGAAGCCGTCCTAATTCCAGTCCTCGCGTTTGTGTGGACAACTTGCATCTAGGCATGTTCCCTGTCTTCCTGTGCCTCTTTTCCATAGAAAGGATAATGATCTTCCTCTGACATTAGGTGCGAGAACAGATTTATTCGTGACTTTCTACAGTGGTGTGCTTGCTAAATAAGTCCTGGAGACAGCAGTGGAAGTGGATGGAGTGTTATAGGGCAAAACAGTTCAAAAATAAGGTGCACTGTATGTGCCCTGTGACTTAAGAGCAGCCAGGCTCATGCACTGCAGATAAATAATTAGTAGCAGCTGCCTGGAGCCTGCGGTGATCTTTGCTCTTAATTATTCCTGCTCCTTCCCACTCCTCTTTACTAACAGCACTGCTTTTAATTGGTCTTTGCTGATGGGAAAGATACCGGAGGTGGCTCAGCTCAGCGCCGTGCTCGGGTGCAGGAATCCAGTGTTCCGGGCAGTGGCTTCTGGCGGGCAGCAGCAGGGGTGGTGCAGGGCTGGAGGGCAGAATGCTCGGACCCACCGCTCCCCTCAGCAGATCATGCTCAGCCCAGCAGGATGAATACCGGGCCACTGCAGGGACAGCTGCTGGTGACAAAATACAGGGGACAGCTCCTTGTTTCCCCAGGGACATCTCCGCGCTTTCCCCACGGTACTCTGTCGTCGCGCAGTTGTTGTCCTTTGTTACCTGTTAGGAGCATCGTAGTCCTCGGGGGAGCTGCTGAAGTCAGCTGCAGAGGATGAAATAGCTGAGCCCCACGCGTGGCCCCGTCTCTGTTTTTCCTTCTGATATGTCCCAGCAGTAGCAACGAGACAGCAGAAAGAGAAACAAACAAGAAGACAAAGAACAAAGCGCAGCCTGGCACATGTAGGTGACACGAGGAAGTTACATTCAAGAATAAAGGCATTAAACGTCCCACAAAATAAATCATGCAATTGTCACTTTTTTTGCCTGGTGTCACTGAAAAGAAAACCCCTCTGGCAGGTGTCACATGGCACGCAGGCAGGGCTCTGGCTGCCGGCAGCTTGCTGCCTTGCCAATGTGTGTGCCAGGGCCCGGGGGTGGGGCTGGCACGGGACCCCTGCAGCAGCTGGGGGCTCACATGTGGACAGGGTGGTGAGAGATGGATAGCACGGGAGAGGGAACAGCTAAAGGGAAGGACGAGTGTTCTGTGGCTCTGTAGCAGTGCGCATCCAAGAGGGATGCAGACGTCTTGTATTGGCCATGTCCCAAGACACAACCATGAGCAATGCAAGCTTTGATCTGTTCTCTAGGGTGAGATACCAAGGTGTATTTTACCGTGCATTTCTTAGCAGATAATAATTGCTCTTGAGATCTGACAGAAAACAAGATCTGTTAGTTTTCACATGAATTAGCTCTTCCTGCCAAATCTTGTGTTCTTCCCACGTGGGTGATTTCTAAGGGGTATTTCCAAGTGTGCTGCTTTGCCCAGAACAGACTCTGAAAATGCCAGTCAAGTGCCAGCCCACCCCCAAGTCCCATTCCTCTGCAATTCTCTCACATCTCCAGCTGTCTGAAACCCTCTCTGAGAGGATTTAGATTGGATTTTGTGCTGATTTTCTACAGTTGTCTTATGTCTTCCCCATGAGTGGTGAAAGAGATTTGTTCCATGCAGCACTGGGGATGCAAATATCAGTCCTGTTTCACTGCAGCGTTGGAGAGGAGGACCAGGCGGTTGCCATGGCAACAGCACATCTGAGCCAGCTGTAGTTGCCTTGGAAACAGAAACGATGGGAGCCAGCAAAAATAGTCCCAGAGGACAGACCATTTTAAAACACACACAAAAATTCCCTTAAACTAAAATAAAATCTTGCTTTGAAATTCTAGGGGCTTGGAAACAAGGAGCAAAGCAGGGCAGAATGCCAACACCCTCTCACAGTCCTGCCGCTTTCCTTCCTTACATTTTTGAGAGACAAAGGAGAAGGAGTTGGAAGTAATCTAGTGGTGGCTAGAAAGGAGGTGAAAGTAAACTCCACCGTACCTTTGGCCTGGTCTGCTGGCCCTGTGGGAGTGCTCCACGCTGATAAATCTGTACTCAGGTCAGGTCTCCCTCTTGTTTGCAACAGGCTCTCCTTCTACACAGCTAACCATTCCCCACACAAGTGCTTTTAAATGATGAGATTATATTTTTAGAGGCTCCCTGGTCCCTGCAAGAAGCATAGCTTTTGTCATAAAACAGGGAGCAAGATGCACTGCTGGAGATGTCCAGGGCTTGAGCCCCGTGGTCTGGTCTTCAGGCATGGCCCAGCCTGTTTGATGGGCACTAAGACGAAGAACCCACAACATCTCGCATCTCATCTGGGTGTTTTTTCAGTGCTTACCTGAAACTCTTTTCTTAGCATTACTGTTATGGATAATCAGAGAGAATGACTGAAACAGAGAAAGAAATGATGCTGTAGAAGGGAGGGAGGCAAACAACTTCAGCGTCCACACAAAGATGGAAAGATCTGGGGGTCTCTTGAGAACATAGTAAGTCAAACACAAGGCTTGAGATTGGGAGTGGGGGAAGAGAAGAGAGCAGATGGAGACAGAAGCCAACAGGAATTGATGGGGTAATAGGGGAAGGTGAGGCAGGAGAGCCTTAAACTGGGAAGTGCTAGGGGCGAGGGTGGGTGCGGGAGCCTGCTGTGTGGGGTGAAGTGAAAAGCAATGAGAAGGTGAGCAGGAAAGCGGGCAAAGCATGCAGCAGAGGACAAGGACAGAGGCAGGCAGAGATGAGAGGACAGGGAGCAGGGAGGAGAGGGCGATGAGGGTGGGCGACTGGGGACAGAGCATGGGGACAGGACTGGGGGGAGGTGAAGCCCTGCTCAGTATGTACAGGGGTAAGGACTGCCAAAGAGAAGCAGGAGGTGTGAAGGCCAGAGAAGGTACAAGGTTTGTAGGACATACTTCTTGTTGTTGTTTGTAATATTGTGACATTTCCCCAGATTTCCTTGTCTTTTCTGGGATCATTGCGTATGTGAATAGTTCTGTTAGCTGGTTCACTCATCACATGGTGGTGACGGCTGCTTAGTCCAATGTATCAATGTATTTAAATTTTCCCAGTATTTCTTTCACTACTCTTTGCCAACAGCTAATGTTGTCAAATTTTTCTGTGTTTGCAAGGTACAGGCTTTCATTATTTTCTTACTGGAAGCAGATTTAGAAAAACAGTTCAGCATCTCGGGTGCCCTTGAATTGTCACTGTATTTTCTGCCTTCTCATTTCGCGATCACAGTTCCTGCCCCTTGTCACAGTCCCGCTCCTCTCTTTCTGTCTATGTGCAGGCAGACTGATGTTGCAGTCTACACACACCTGTATTTCTGCTGAAGCCCAGGGAATCTGCACGTAACTGACGGGACTCGAGGACTTGGCTAAGGAATCCTGTTTAGAGGAATAATAAACTGCTCACGTTTTCTGAGAAGGAGAAAGAAAAAAGTCTTTATTCAAAATGTAAATCTCTTCCTGCTGAGGAGCGAACCCAAAAGTCAGCCTTCAGGATATAAATATTTATGCCTTTTGCATAAACAGCAGATGTAACATTTCCAATTAACTGTCGATCTTTCCATTTCTCTGGCTGCTGCTGCTTTCTCTCACAATATCAGAATGAAATATGGATACCGGTCCGCTTGATTTGCCTCAGTTCAGATCTGTTACACTTTTCCACAGTCAGTAAGATTAAATTGTTCCTGAAAATGTTTATTTATCAGAGCCTAACAATTTTCCTGTGTTTTTTTTTTTTCCCTTGAATTTGATGTCAAATGAATTCTGCTGAAAGATGTGAGTTTCTCAGCCCCAATAAAAGGACAATGGAGAAGGAGAAGTAGGAGCAGGTGAGAGCGTGCACTGCAGCATGCTTCAGCCAGCCCTAGAAGAACACCTCAGGACATCAGAGACTTCAGACTGTGACCCATTTGGCCCCTGGCCTTTCTACCAAGGCTGCCAGCCTGGGGCCGGTTAGCATCCAGCGAAGAGGTTTTATGATGTAGCTCCTGTTCACTAGGAACTGCCTCCATCACTTCTTCAGTGTCAGCTTTCTCAGGTGTCTGACATTCAATCCTGCTAATGGCAGCCTCTCACTTCCACAACTTCTTTCTCTCTGGGAGAAGGTGTGAACTGTGCAAGTGAGAAAGTGAACCCTACTAGAGCCGGTAAACATCAGTATGAACTGGCATCATGCCTACAAAGCAGAAGATTTTGCTGCAGCCTGGAAAGGAGGGTGAGAACAAAAATCAGCAGCAGAAAAGCTGTAGTAGGTAAAAAAAAAAAAAAAAGAAAAAGACAGAAAGCAGGCGTAAGGGGAAACAAAAGCACTTGTTTGGCAGTATGTCAGAGAGTGAGGATCCTTCTGTGCCCTTCTGAGGATGCTTCTGTATGTTTGCTGGTCTTTTTACCTGTCCTGCAACACAGTGAGGTTCAGTTCAACCTCTCTTCATCTCCTGGGAATCCAAACAGTGGCTGGGAGATTGCTCCAAAGCAGGAGCTGCTTTCCAGCTGATCTGGCTTTCACTGGGGGCTGAGGAGAAGGGATCTCTGCCTCCCTGCCTGAGGGGAAAGACCTGGCCGGGGGCTGCCACTGGTGGGGTTGAGGCAGGAGCCTGCCCCGCTCCTTTCCTGCACCGGAGCTGCACCCAGACCCTCAGCTCTGCAGGTGCTGTTGCTGTGGGGACTGGCTCTGCCTTCAAGCCATCCCTGTGGCACTGTGGGGACTGAGGCAGCTGCAGTCCTCACTGCTAGGGGTATGCTCTCATCATAGGCTTCTGCTGCCTGGCTGCTGCTTTTCTGCAGGCTTCCTGTGCTTTGAGCTGCTTTTTTTGTCCCCTCCCCAGGCTCTTCTGTCTGCTGTATCTCCCTGACTCTGGATTCTTGGAGTTGGCCTTTTGCATAGCGTGAGAAATCATCGTTGTCACTAACCTCGAAAAAAAGGGTCCAAATTCACAAGTGACTGGAAGCCTAATTGCTTAATCAGCACATTTTTCACTTTCTGCTCTGCTGTGCCCCAAAGGGATATACAGTAGTTCTTGTCTATATTCAAGTACAGTCCTAACTCAACCATCTGTGACTATATAACCATCAGGTTATATGCACTGTAAGAGCGCAACTAATCACCAGCATTCACTGTAGGTAAGCTAACTAAGTGCACTTTGATTACAAGCAGGAGCTAACTTAGCTTAGCTCAGCGCAGATCCTGGCATGTGTAGGATTACATCAGCAGTGGGGCAGGCACAGTAACATCTGGCAAAGCTGCAGTTACTACTGGCTGCACGCTACCTTCCTCTTCTTCATATTAACCTGTCTGTGTGATCAGTTGCATCTACACGGACCTGAAGCAGTGGCAGCAAAATGCCAGGCTTTGCCTTCCGGCCAGGAACAGATGGCAGGTCACGCCGGTGTCCCCAGCCATGCCCTGTCCCTGCCAGAGCTCACTTGGCTCCTGCCTGGGGAGCTGCAGAGGCACAAGGCAGCTCTGTGAATTGCTGAAACTAGATCAATAGGGATTAACAATTTAGAATGGAGCAATCGCAAAATGAGGCCGAAAGTCAGTTTTCTCAAACCACAAGCATTTATTTCTCTTCTTGGTTCAGCCCCCTTGACTGTGTCTGACTCTCCTGAGTTTTCACTGCTGGATGAAGAGGCTTTCTGGTTTAATGGCTTTCATTAATCATACAACAATGCATCTCTGTGGCACCACATTCATATTATATTACTGATAGGCCTTGGCCTGGGTTCTCAGGTTGAGGGTGCTCTGAGGTCAAGGAGTGACTTGAGGCTGTGTGTGCATTTTGGATGTAGCAGAGGGCTCCTGGGACGGGGTGGCTGCTTGTTCTGGCACTGACCTGCTGTCAGCTGGGTGTGCTGAGTGCTCCAGCTCACGGCTCTCCCCTGGGGCTGACGCAAAGGGAATGAAGCCACTGTCACAATGCCCAGATTTGGAGGCGATCTGAGAGCTGCAGTGACCCTCCCTAGAGTTATTCTAGCAGGTCCTTACAAAGCCCAGGATCTCAGTCTCACATGCCCACTGGCTGTTCTGGAAGCAGAAAATTGTCTGGTCTCCTGTGTTCTCCCTGGAACAGTTTCTCAGGGTATTAAGGTATCCAGTTTTTCCAGTGCTAAAGGCCCCAGTGTCTCACATGCCCTATGGGTGCTGAGATGACCTGCAGGCACAGGCAGAAGCAAGCTTCCAGCTTGTCCTCCCACCTCCTCACCGAGCACAGAAGCAATTGCAGAGCCTGTGGCTAGAGGAATGCACCAACAAATGGCCTTCAAGGACTTCCTTTGTTGCCTTTCCCCAGCTTCTCTGTTGTGAAGATGGTATGCAAGGGAAATTGTCGAGGCCCACAGCCTCTGTCAGACAGCTCTGTGTTAAACACAAGTTTGCTTTACGACACCTCGAGTAAGCATTATGGTATGAACCACAGAACTGAAACATCGATACTCTCCCTTTAGCGTGGGCCTGCAGTTGTTTTTCTTGGGTTTTAGGATGCTGGAGCATTTGTGTTATCAAAATCCTATGCTTTACCATCGACAGAACTTGACTTAGCCCTACTGGTTTTGCTTTTGAACGAACTGGTTCCCTACCGAGAACACTTCTGGGCAAATTCCTAGAAAGTGCCATTTCAGTAGGTGACTGGAAATTTAAAGGGGACTGCCTTCGCGGCCTGTGTGCGCAGCTGTGAAAGTGCACCGGTGCAGAAGCAGGTGAGATGCCCTTCCACAGCTCCCACATAGCCCAAGAGAGACTTTAAGATCCCTTTTGAGAAAGACGCAGCTGTTTGTGAATTGTATCAGTCCCCTTGCTGAACATACAGTGTATGTGAGTTACCTCATTCCTGTCAGAATTTAGACCATGCTTCAGTAGCCAGGCCGCTGAATTTGCACACTGGCCAGCCAGGCTCACTAAGCTGACTCTCTGGAATCCCACAGACACACAGGGAACCCATCCCACCCTTCTCATGTTTTCCCTGCACCTCCTTACTTTGCTCATCTGGGTCAGGCAGACGGGTTCAGCAAATATTCTGCTTGTTGACAAGTAGTTAGTCCAGGCATTTAGCTTGATAGCAACACAGAATAATATATGCTCTTGTATTTATTTTGCCCAAATGTAAATGTGACTGCAGGCTGTTTCACTATTTAATATTTTGTCCAACCTTTCGGCTTGCTTCTTGAGAGGAAGAAGTCTGCAGGTGCAGCAAACACTTTTTGTTCCTTTATGACTAGAAGAAACTGCTAATCCTCTGAGGCTTGCAGTCTGACTTGATTCTGGCTCACCCACCTGCCTGCTCTCTCTGGAGGTGAACATTTTCAATAATTTACTTTAGAGCTGTTCTATCATCTTGCTATTTATTTCTGCCATAAATTATGCCCAGAGGTTAGGAAGCTCTTATCTTCCCACTCACAAAGGAACTGAAGGAAAACATTCTACAGAGCACAGAGGCATCTCTGGGTGGTTTGCAAATCTTTCGAGAGGCAGATATACTGGGGAGTGAAAAGAGCTGCAGTCCCTACCCTGTTAGTACTGCCTGATATGCCCTGCATCCTGCAGGTTATGCAGTGGGGAGCAGTCGTGCGCACGCAGCCTCCCTCTCCCCAGCATGATTTACATCCAGCTTCTGTGAGATACACCTGCTAGTGCTTCAAAGCATGGAAAGGAAATAATAATAATAATAAAAAGCCTTGAGAGATGATAGTTTACTCCTCACACACTGGTTTGACTCATTAAAATCAGTGGAGAGATTTTCAGTGACTTCTCTGGGATTTGGATCAGACCCTAAAAGCACAAGCTCTGAGAGCTGGACTGCTGCCAGCTAGCTTAAGAGACACTGAATTCCAAGCAAATGAGTTTTCATTTTTAATTCAGAAGCTAAATAAAATTGTGTTTGCAGAGCATTTGGATGGGATAGCTCCAAGAAAAATCCAGAGAACTGAAGGAAGTGATACTTCTGGTGTGCTAGCCTCTTCTCAGCAGTACCCTAAGGGGCTCATTGCTCCACAAAGCAGTATCAATTACCCACCAATGGATCCTACTACTCGTATTATTGCCACAGTGCCTAACTGCTCATTGTAGAGCAGGACTCCAGCAAGCTGGACAATAGAGAAGGATAAAGCAAACAGATGGTCCTTGCCACCCAGAGCATCCCGGAGTCGGGATGGACCATTCTGTGCTCGGAGTCTGCTGGCGGGTGTTGCACCACGCAGAGGGGCATTGCTTTGTTCCTGCTTAAGTCAATTAGGTTCTCAGTGCCCCGGGGAGGTGATAGGGAGTTTTGTGCTGCTTGTTTTGTTAGGAGATATAAAACATAAGTCCTGTTTTTACCACCCAGTTTCCACTATGTTTTGTTAGGAAATGTCTGCAGAAGCTTAATCAGCATGCGGGTGAACTGGGTTTATTGTAGGGGCTTGTTTACAAACGCAGCGCTGCCTGCCTGAAGGTCAGGCGGGTGCTTTGTGCCAGGGCTGCGTGCCCAGGTCTAGATTGAAGGGGAGAGTCGGCCCACGCTATCTCAGTGCTTCATGAGCATGTGCTTTCCTCTGGATATCTTTTCTACATTGTCCTGCTTTTTTTCTCAGCATGCCCTGATATCCCTCCCTTTCCTCTGCTACCTCTCTCTGTGTTTCTTTTATCTTTTCTGATAGCATCACCTGGTCACCCTCAGCAGACAACTCCTCTGGATGGCAGACTTACAAAAATAACAATTGTAAAGCTCTGCCTATACTTCATTTGGTTTGTGAAGTGCAAAACCTGACTAAACAATTTAATTTCTTTAGGGGCTACTGCGCTTCTTGAGTTCAGGTGGGCCATCCTCCGCAGAGCTATACGTAGGTGCTCCCAGACCCAGGCAGAACAGGAAGCTCTAGAAATCCTGTAAGAAAAGACTGCCCTTGTTTCCAGCTTCCCCATCAGAGTCTCTGTCAGTGCAAGACAAAACAACCCACACGACCAAAGAAAGGACAGGAGAGGGAAAGTGACCGCGGAACTTGAGGGTGATCCTGGCTCTGGTCCCGTAGCTGCCTCATCTCTGACAGGTACAGCGAGAAATCAGGCTGAAGAGGGGATCTCAAGCACACAAACAAATCAACTAAATGAACAAGCTGGGTGATAAAGCAGAGCTGTGGATCAGTAGCTAACAAACACACCTCTGTCTCCACATCGCTTTCTCCCAGGCAGAACAGGAGTCAATTACCCGCCTTCCAACAAGCTATTGATCGAGCCACTGCCGGGCATCGAATCCGCAGCCCTGTCCGCCCTGCGTGTGGTTCTTTGATTTTCTCTCCCTCTGTAGCAGCACGTGGATGGAAGCCAGATGAGCCAGCACAGGACTATCGATCAGCCCGCATCCCTCCTCCTCCTCCTCCTCCTCTTCTTCACCCAGTCGCTATGGCAACCCTGCAGCAGCAGCAGCAGCAGCACTGTTTACCTGGCCCATTTATTTTCCTTTTCAATATCTTTCCCTTCCCCCTGCTGCTCTCACCTTGGCATGATATTGGCAAAGCACTCAGCAGTTGTAAAAGAGATGAGTTTTTATGACTCTGAGGAGGACAATGCAGTTCTCAGCTCTACTTTATCACCCACTTGCTTCATTTAGTTGATTTGTTTGTGAGGAGTCAGTGCCTGTAAACAACAGATATCTCAGTCACCAGCCACATCGTGCTCCAGTCATGCAGGAGGACCTGTTGTTCCCAAATCCAGATCTCCTTCCTATGGTTTAAATGTGCCTGTGGGTAAGACCGACATTTTCCTTCTTACATCTTGCCCTAGAGTGGCAATATAGATCTGACAGCAGGTGCAACACCATTTCCCGGCTGTTAATTTCACATGGCTCCTGGAGCAGCACTACCCAACCACAAGGTGGACTAGACTTTCTCTGGGGCCTCCAGTCATCCCCGTAACCTCTGCTGAGTCACCGTGCCTGGTAGGGCCAGCTGCTGGGCCAGAAGCAGCAGAGCAGGCCTGGTGTCACCTCCCAGCAGCAGGCCTTGTCGGTGTGCTCACCACGGCTTCCAGCCGCATGTCCTGAGCGGGTTCCTGGCTTCACCCTGCTCTAGCGAGCTTTCTGTTTTCCCGGCTGTCTTCCCAGGTGCCGATGCAGTCTTGCCCCACCACTTTCCTCGCACTGCTTCCATTGCCTGCGGTCGCCTTCCCGTTCCTCAGCAGTGTCACGGGCGTGCCTCCAAGACCAAGTGGTAGCTATATGAACAGTGTTCAAGGAGTAGCCCATCTCCCCTCCTCAATGTTCTACTTCTTGTACCAAATCATCCATCTGCAGCTTCTCAGTGTAGGATTCTCTGCTGAAATATAAGACAAAAAGGCTTTGTGCAGGGATATGGGGTGTAAGATACATAAATAAAAGATAGCTCTGAAAATGTAATACAGGTGTCTGCCTTGTCTCAAAGATCTTCCTGGCTTCCTTTTAATTGAAATTCTTTACCCAAGTCTCACATTCCTGATTCTTTCCACTGCAAAGCCATCAAACCCTTCCAGGAGGCTCCTAGTTTTCCTTGCAATTCAATATGATTGATACAGGATGTGAAAGATCACTTGATGTTATCAAATACAGATTCTTTCTCCTTGAAGCAGCAAGCTGCAGGATAAATTGTGGGATTTGCTACTGCACCGTATTATTGAAGAAAATATTATATTTTGAAAAAAATGCTAGCAATTGTAGTCACTGAAAGAAAGTTTCTACAAGGCACAAAAGGACTAGGGTCAGTGAGGAGTCTTGCTTGGCCCTTCTATTTTGCTGTTCTACATCAGTGTGATGCCGGGAGTACTGCAGAGCCTTCATCCCCTGGCATCTCTCCATCAGATCCATTACCATGCTGCATCAGCCAGTAGTCTCTCTTCATACAGCAGGAGCTCCAATATTATAGAAGATGGACCATGGATGCATTCAGAATGAGAAACCCTTAGCCAGACCTTGCAAAATGAGATGGGGCAAGGGGTGACCACTACCAGACACCGGTCCCTGGCCTCGCTGGAGTGACAATTAATTCAGAGCACCAGGAGGGAGAGGGAAACATCTGACTGGCTGGAGCAGTGGTCTGATGTGACATGGCAGGAAGCATGATACTAATGCAAATTGTTAGTACTTATTAACTAATTAAATTGTTGTAATGCCCATAAGGCACTTATCACTTCCCAGGCGCAGAAGAGAGCCCGGTCCCTGCCCTTAGGAGTAGAGGGTCTAAAAAGGCAAACACAGAGGAATGGTGGAGGAAAAACAATTAACACTGAGCACAACGGGTGTAATGAGAAGAAGCACAGGGCTTTGCAGTTACAATTTATGTCTGGTTTTGCAAAGAAAGAAGGCCTATGTGGTCACAAGATCTTTGTGTATGGGGGAGCATGTGTGTATGACAACGTGTCTGTCTGATGCGTGTATAATTTTCAACTTCAAGCAAATTTGATGGAGGAGAAGCTGTCTCACAAATACTTAGTCGTTAAAATATGAAGCCAAGGGAAGTGAAAAGAAGACCCTTTTCTTCAGTACGAGGAGCTCATATATTTTCAGACTTCAGAGAATTTGCATGGGCTACAGCTCTTTAAAACACCCTGCTAGCAGAAAAAGCCTTTGGTGGTGCTTAGACTCAATGAAACCCAAACCTGCAGGAAATTAGACTGCCTTAGATGCAGATCGCTGACCTGGGTTGAGATGTTGCTGCAAAAGGTGGGGCACAAAGAGGTACACAGTGGGGAGGTGGATGGAAGGGTGTGACGAGACTGGCAGGGCAGACGAGGACTGGGCTTGTTAGTGGAGGAGACAGGCAGGAACGTACCATAAAAGATGGATGAGTAGTCCTGCACAGGTGACCTTCAATACAGCAAATTCTTAAACTCAGTGTTAAGCAGGAAGTAGTGAGAACATTCAGAGGAGTGAGGTGATGTGGTATGCTGCAGAGACGACCTTTGCAGCTCCATGGGCCGTGTCCTGCAGGGAGGAGAGGTGTGCAGCAGACTGGGAAGAGGATGTTATAAAGGTGAGAGATGCAGAGGCCATGGACAGGATGGCGGTAGGGAAAGATCTTGTGACTGCTGAGCGTGAAGCAAAATGAAAGCACAGAGGGATGGGTGAAATAAGAAAGACTGAGAAACCGCAGTGTCTGGGGCACACAAAGGCTGGTCATGGAGTCTGCAGTGAGGAGCGAGCATAAAGGAAGATTAGGATTTTATTTTTATCCAGATTTTTTAATTAACGGCAAGATGTGCAAGAGGGAGCATGCACTCAAGGCACCAAATGACAGTCTGACCCAGCCAAGCCCATCTGTTCTGTGAAGCATCAGAGTTTCAACAAAAACACATTGCTCTGTTGTTTCATCAGCCTTGCCGCTGTTGTGCATCACAGGATATGGCAGCCGTTCAGCCAGGCCCGGAGCCGCGCAGGCTATGATTTCCTGGTCATGTGTGACTGGGTGGGGAAGCGCCCGAGGCCTGGCAGTGAGCAGTGCCGGAGCCGCACCGCGCGGCGCTCCTGGCTGTTCCAGGCGGTTTAGGTGTTGCTCGTGTTCAGGCAGACGTTCCCCAAGGCATCTGAACTCTGCTACACGCAAGATACCCTCCTGCAACCTGCTTCCCTGGGCACCCAGAACACTCCTCCATGTTCCAGGCGCTCTGCTGGGGCTCTGCCAGGCAGCGTGGGTTTGAAGGCGGCACATTCGCTTGCCCCGGCAGGAGGCCCGGCCATGTCGCTGCGCTGAGTTTGTGCTGTCACCATCAGCACACGGCTGCGACAGCACCACGGGACCCTTCCTCACCCCCACCTGGTGCACTAAACGGGCTGTGTGATATCTATTTGCTTAACACCCCGGGCTATCTATGGCGAGGAGAGGGAGGGAGGGAGGCCTTGCCTGCAGAGCTGCTATGGCCTGTGTGGGGGCCGTGCTTCGCCCAGGCCTGCTCAGCCCCCCCCGCCAGCTGGCCGCCTCGTCCTTCCCGAGGTGTTTTCCTCCTCCCCTGGAGCGGGTCTGTTTGCTGGGCTCTGTCAGGACGGGGGCTGCCCGCCCCAGCCCAGGGGTGGGGTGCACGGCGGGGTGGGGGCTGGGCTCCCGCTGGGCTCCCCAGGCGGGGAAATGCACGTCTCCTCCTGCACAACATGAGCTGTAATTTCCGGCAGACATTTGAGGTCCCCGACATCTGCATAATGTGTGCCAGTTTCCTAGCAACCCCAACAGCTGTCTGGCATTTCCAAGATTAAACTGTAACGATAGGCGGCCATTGCCAGGGAACGGGGGAGAGAAGCGGCCCCTCCTGGCTCCTTCCAAGCCATTTATGTTTTACTCATTTCCTGCTCCGAGTAATGAGGCCAGCGATGCCGGGGTGGTGGCGGTGCTGCTGAGAAGGCAGATTGTTACGCACACATGTATGTTTTTGTTTCAGGGCGAATTTTTAGTGCTCGTGAAAGGGAGGGACCAGCAGAGCTCGCTGGGGCCTGGCAGGGGACCAGCAAGCTTCCCGGCAGCCCTTTGCCAAAAAAACCCAGACATGAGCCCCTGCTGCTGCCGCCCTCCTCGCCCACCCTCTCCCCACAGAGCTCGTCAGGGGCCTCACAGCCCGCCGCCCCTCGCCGTTCCCTCGCCACCCCTTCGCCAGGTTCCTGCCACCACTCGCAGACACGCTGCGGTCCCGACCCGACCCGTGGCTCTTTAATCCCCATCGCCCTCCTCACCCGCCCCAGGGAACTACGGTGAGAGGGTGGGGAGGCTGTGCCACACAAACGTGTTTTCCTCGGAGGCAAAAACAGCTCGGGGCCAAACGGATTCGTCGCAGCAGTGGCTGGAACTAGGTGAAATGTCAGCGGAGTTGCCCAACGCGCGTTCCCAGCCCCGGTTACACAACACAGACAGGGCTCCTGGTGGTGCCCGGAGCAGCCCCGGCCCAGCCCCAAGCCCACCCCTGTGCCGCTCTGCGAGGGGCGGCGGGGACGCGGCTCTCCTGGCGGGCGGCCATCTTCCCCCGCGCGCTTCTGCGCGCTGCCATTTGCCTCCTCCGTCGTAATTTGCTAGCAGGAGTCTGTGGGGTTTATTTATTTATTTTTATTTTTTTATTTTTATATTGATGTTAAAGAAGAAGAGAGGACAAAAACTTTTTTTGGCTGCAGCTATCAGCTCATTTTTGGTTGCTTTCTAATGCCAAGGCCAGCAGGATCCAGGAATTCATCTGCTGGTGCCAGCGAGAAAGCACTGACCCAAACAAGGGAGCCAGGGCTCGGGCTGCCGTCCTTGCCAGGGATCAGCGAGAGGCCAGAGAGCCCATGCTGCTGAGTCATCAGCGCTCCAGCTGCTGCAAGCCTTTTCTGGGGACGCGGCTGTTGCTAAGATTCCTGGGAGCTGACTGATTGCTCCTTCTATAGTCATGTAGCGCACACGCGTCAAAGGAGCGGGGAGCAGCGCTGGGTCCAGCTCAGCCCAAGAACACAGCCTGCTGGCCGCGGGCAGCCACGCTGTTTGGCTGGTCCCGCAGGAGCTGCTCTCTGCGTCGCTGCGCTCCGTCTGCAGGGCTGAAGCTGCCTGGCTGATGGGGAGCTTTGCCCGTCTCCCACTCATGGAGGGGCTGCTCAGGGCGAGCAGCCCAGCTGGTGGCTCTGTGCAACGTTCTCTGGCTGTACTTGCACATTTCATCCATTTGTTTCAGATCAGAGAGACATTAGGAAGTCAGAGCACTCTTAAAATCTGTCTGTTGCATTCCTTGCAGGGCCAGCGTTAGATCGTGCCCTTCAGACAGTAAATGAATACATTCCAATAACAGACTTGAGCATTTTCCATTTCTGGGGCCCAGAACTACCTGAAATTAAGGACATTTCTCATTAGGCCATGTCACGTCAGAGAGAGTGCTCTGCAGCCTGCCAGCCTGCACAGGGAGGGACTGCTGCTTCGTGTGCATCCTGTGTTTTCCTTTGCCCAATTTTATCTGCTACATCTTTTTATTCTCCTGCCTTTTATCTGCCTCGGGTACTCGCCTCCCACAGATGCTGCAGTTACCCTTGTTTTCTGCTCCACATTTGACACATAACAAACTGGATGTACTTGGGCTTTCAGATCTCTCCACTCAGATCTAGGTTGTTAGAGCCTTAGGGTATGGAACCTGTCTTCTCCTGTCTCCTACATTAGACACATCTCTGATTCCAAAGGAATAACTAATCGTACTAACATTTAATGATGAAATGAGTAACTCCAGAGCCCAGTGTCCTCCTCTTTCTTCAGGGTCTGTTGGGGTATAAAACTCAGTTATAAATTGCCAAATTTTTGACTCTTCCTAGCACCTCAAAGTCCTAACCTGTGAACCAAGACCACAGAATATCATAGTACTGGAAAAGGGCCTCTGCCACAAAGCGTTTATGGTCTAAGTGTAAGAGAAAAGCAACAGGCGGAGATAGGCAAGGGCAGCCCAGCAGGCGGTGAGTTGGTTTGGTCGGCGTGGCAGGAGGTGGTCTCCACAAACAAGCAGCCTGACATTTTTAGGGCAGATTCATGTCAGGAAGGAGGGATTCTCAGATTCTCAGAAAGGGAGTTTTCAACTTGATGGATATTTTTCTCAGGAAGAAGTAGGCAGCTGTGACCATTTCCCCAAAGTGGCTTTAAATCATAACCTGCATAAGATCAGTAGCACATTTAAATACAATTGTGTCCAAGTGAGCACAGAAATCTCTCAGCATATGAAGTCTGTTCATGCAGACACACAGTATACACAGTATACACACAGTATGAGCACAAGTATAGTGAAAAGCAGATACGGGTAAACTTACATGGTAAATGTTTTGAGAAAGCTGGTAAGAAATTCCATCCGTACCAATGGAGAAATAAGTGAATTTTAAGTTCTCCGAAGTGGATATGGGTAATCTTTATTACACCACATGTAAGAAAAGCCTGAGGGACACAACGAACGTGCTACTGAAAAGGTGCTTGGAAGCTTCACTGGAAAGGGCCAGAATAAGATTTTTATAACTTTAATTTATACAGCGTTTTAGGTACTGTAGAAAACGGAGGGGAAAAAGCAGTGCTCACATTAAGTTTCCTAATTGCTTGCATATGCAGACTTGGAAGCAGTGCCTGGCTTGCAGTAAGGCATTATAGTGCTCTGACAATGTGCCTGCATGGATGGTGAAAGCCATGTATGGTGATGGATGCTTCCATCCGCTACATGCAGCTACAGGCGTGCTGTCCTTAAAAATACTGCAGTTATACCATCTGAATCGTGTTTTTTTTTGTTATTCAAGAGTATTTTTATGCCCTTACAGTGAGTTGTTCTTCATTCTGTGGGGAGCTTTATTGGGTATTTCTTGCAGAAGTTCACCATTGACAAAATGATGAAGAAAGTGCACCCTGAACAGCATCTCCCCATTCTCCAATTTAGGGCATTTTGGTATCACAAGACCCCTCAGATGTGTTGTAAAGCAGCAGGCGCCCCTTGTAACACAGGCTGGGATAGCTGGTGAGGGAAGTCTGGGAGCAGCTTATGCTGCAGCCGCCAGGCAACATTAATGGTGCCTTTGAAGAGGTGAAGCTCAGCTCCACTCTGAACAGTGCTGCTGTTCCATCAGTCCCACTGATACCACCTCTGGAGCAAGCAGACCTTCCAAACTCTGACTTGCTGTCAGACCTCCCGTACACAAACAAGACAGCAGAGCGGCCCAGAAGGCAGTGCTTCCCGGGCACCTATTCGGCACTGAAGTCTCAGACGATCCTCAGCAGAGCTTCAGGTGTGGTCGTGGAACAGCAGTGCGGGCAGCACGGATGTATGGCCTCCCCCAAACCCACAGGCAGGGACAAGGCCTCTGTAGTCTTTCTTCTGGACCTGTCTTCAGCGTTTGCTACAGCTAGCCTCAGCATAGCTTTGGTGTCTCAGACACTAGAGGTATTTAGAGAGCCTTTGAAATGGGTCCTTTCTGTTTCTAAAAATGTTTGCTCACATGAGATGGTCATGGTAGCTGCTTCCTCAGCCTTCAAAGAAGCCATCTGAAGAGCCCCAGAAGGCTTCAGTCTTCCCCTCAATACTTTCTACATCAACTCTAGGTCTTGACATTTATTTTCAAGGACTTCTGTGAAACTGTCCAAGAATATCTTAGAAAAGCCTCTTTCTTTGCATGTTGATGGCACTGTGCCTCTGAACTCTGGGATAATGAAAGACAAGGCAGGGTCTCTGCAACAGGGTCGTGGCTTCACAGATCACTCTGCTTGAAGACACAAATCTCCTTTCTCTGGCTTTACTGAGGACATCTGAAAACAGTAAAGAAAAAACACGAAGGTGAAAGGAAAAAGAGATAAAAAGAAAGCACAAGTGAAAAGAGCTAAAGCAGTGAGAGAGAGGGAGTGAGGAAAGAAACAGCTTGAAAATGACAATTAAATCAGTTGTTATGAAGAAAAAGACATGGGAAAGAAAATCAGCCCACTGGACTGCCATGCATTGCTCTGTTCTTAGATGCTCTGCAGGGAGAGTTTATGAGCACAGAGAGAAAGGAATACCAGTGCAGCACAAACAGAGATGCTTAGATAGGCAATGTCCCTGCTTACACAGCTTCGGCCTGTCTGGCTCTGTGCAGACTTCCTATCCAATGTATAAGCAAAATAAAGCCTTGTGCCGCAGGGCTCACAGCTGTTTTCTATGGCATCCACAAGAACATTTGACTTGACGGCAGCATCACACCCCAAATCACAAGACCTTTATGTCATGTACTCTTTAGCCTTTCTCATGCTTCCAGCCAGCAACTTTAACATTACGTTTTCTCCAGTGCACCGCAGTGGTGTTCTCATTCCAAGGGCATGCCGCAGCTCGCAGTGTGCCGATAGGAAGCAGTACCAATATCTGCAGACACCAGGCAGATCCTGGGTCCGCTGTGAGCCTATATTAATGGCAGAGGGTCTGGCAAAGGAGAGCAGTAACTCCGCTCCCTTGCACAATGTTCTGAAGCCCCACAAACCTTTTGTCCAAGAGGCTTAATAGGATTGTAATAGGACTGTAATTCTTGGAAGTGTCATGGCACTGCTTTAGTGTCAGTGTCGTAAAGGTTTTAAAAAGGGTAGTTAATCATTAATTGGTTTGTGATACTAGAAAACAGCATAGATTAAAATTGAAACATAAAAATTTAAATAAAACACACAGATCAACCAGCATTTTACAGTGATGAACATTAAACTAACGGTAGCTCAGAATTGCTGAACCTTCTTGCTCTGTCTCCTTCCAACATTGTGCAAACTGTTTGAAGCACTTCATTCTTTGCCAACAGAAAAAATACTTCTTTAGGTTTTGTTTTTTTTTTTTGCATACCAGTTTTTATTTCACCTATGGTAGGACCATTTGATTTATTTCTGCTGTACCATAGTAGAATCCACCTGAAACTTCCTTCCCTGTTCCATATGTAGAGTAGCCCATTTGCAAAATCGTGGTGCGTCCCCGTTCCTCAGCAAGGATTCCATCGAAAATGGTTTGGTGAATTGTCATGTTACAAGATCTGGTTTCACACACTGTATTGCACTACATTTAGAGAGCACTTGAAGTAGTGAGACATGGTCTGTAAGCTGTATTCTCAGAAGGAGTGAAATACGAAACTAAATCTTAACTATTGTTCTGAAATAAATGAGCAAAAGATGTTTTGGGAGGCATAGCAGTTCACAGCCCTCAGCAATGCACAAAAGGCCTCTGCGGCAGGAGTGTAGTGACAAGTGATGCCCCACAGTGGAGCACGAGATGCTGGCTGATCACAGCATCACTGCTGAGCAAAGTGCTTAATCACTTGCTCAGTATATACATGCATGAAGAGGTTAAAGAGAATTAATAGAGGGCAAGGAAGCACCCAGCTTAAAAAGGGGCAAAAGCCTTTGACATTGTAAGCAAGTCAGATTGCTTCAGTATCTGAAAGATTACCAGAATAAATTATCAAATAATCGATTCATAGGCACCTGGAGGATATCAAGGTAGTCTAGGACAGCCTGGGTTCGTTTGTTAAGAACAAATAATGTCAAAGCAATCTAAATCCCTTTATGACAATGTAACTGCCTAACGGCGAATGGCAAAATAATAGGTGTTTATGTCTGGATTTCAGTAAGGGGTTCAACAGTGTCTCATTTGACCTTCGTTTAAGCATATGGCAGGAAAGCAATGTAAATTAAATCATTATGAAATAGGAGCACAATTTGTGAAAAATACATTTTTAAGGAGGAGTTCTCAGTAAGCAGTTTGCCGACAGAAAGGTGGCTAGCATTTCAAAAGGAGCCTCCATGCAGGTCTGTGCTGGTCCTAGTCAAAGACGAGAATTTGGAAGGTTCTGGTGAACAAAGAAATGGCCAAAACCCGAGTCAGTAGAGGCACGCAGCATGACTTTCCTTAGTGGGTTTTTTTTTTTTTTTTTCAGCATAGATAGAACAGAGCTCTGTGAGCGCTTGTTAAGATATACTGCCTTAGAACAAAAGCAATCTCTTAGAGCCCTTCCAGCCCTACAGACTTTACTTTCTATTTACTTAACTATTTGACTGAGATGAGATTTTTCTACTTGATGTTTTTTAGGGCTCTTTTCTTTCCAATAGCCCTATATAGCATTTCTTATAAATGCAGTGTAGGGGCACACAAACAGCTTAACCTGACACATTTTGATTTGTCTCTGAAAATGAGGCAGCCCCTCTCCTGGACAGACCAGGGGGGACTTCCTCATGCATTCGTATGCATGGGGTCAGGACACAGCCTGCTCGGGCTTCCAAGCTCCTGCACTGCCCACTTGTGTGCAGCTGCTGTGCTGAGATTGATGCCTCAAGCTTTGCCTTTCCAACACCGTGGAAAAAAAGATGGCCAAGAAAATGTTTAATAGATTGAATATAGTAACTGATAATGCAAATACAATATCTCTGGAGGAGGAAATATTTCGTTGTGTAAAGCACCAGAGTTCTGATCAGACCTTTGTGCATAGCACAAGACACAAGGATAAGACAAGAGTCTGGGCAGCTGAAGAGATGGGTCAAAAAGTTTTCAGGGGCAAATAGATTAAGCACACTTGAAGCAGCAGCTATCAGGCTTGCTGCCACAGTCAGTCTTAGGGATGAAAGACTGATTCTTGCCTTGCTGTGTGTTCCAGTTCTAGTTGGCAAAACCTGTAGCCACAAACCTATCATTTTGAGTGACATGTGTCACACTGACAGTGGAGACTAAGCTGAAGTGTGTGCACTGGAGCTTGCGACAGCAACAGCAATAACTGCTTAAAAAAATCCAACCCATATCAAATCCCAGACTCAGAATAATGCAAAGATGAATTAATTTCAAAGGGCTGCTCAGTGTCTGACTTGAGGTCATTTCAAATCAGCAGTCACGGCTGTCACAGTCGGCTTCTATAAAACATGAAAGGAGCAGAAGAAATCCCAGCATACACACACGCGTGCACACACTTCATGACACACGCTCATCAGGTATGCAGAGAGAAAAGAGAGATACACGAGTCTATGCAAATGTTTCCCCTGGACACAAGTAAAGAAATGCTAACATCCTGAAAAACAATCACACGCACAGACAGAGTTACTTTCCAATGTTTGATGCATTTCTATACAGCAGTTTTATTATTTCTCGCCCTAAATAGCCTCTCTGTGACTGCATGGCTGCAGCTGTCACTGTGTCATCATCCCAACGAGTATGAGAAGGGCGCAAGTCCTGGCTGTCAGAAAGCCCCACGTCAGCAGCTTTGCAGTTCTGACACCCCCTCCCCAGCCGCACAGGGCCGGTGGGGGCACGCGGGGCCCTGTTCCAGCACAGGGTCTTCAGGTGGGTGGGAGCGGTGCTTCCTGCTACTGAAGGAGCTCTTGATTTATTAAAGTATGAAAAATCCATATCTCAGACAACTGTGGTCAATATTTGTGATCTAACATGAGGTTCCATGGCCACACCTCTTGACAAAGATGCTAAGCTGCCTTTGGCATGGGGCAGGGCTACAAAAGGTTGGCGTACTACCTAAGCTAAGGGTCATCATTCACTGACTCCAGAGGCTTTTGATATAAGATTCTTGAAAATTTGCTTCATAAAAATTCTCTCTCACTACTAAACACACAGTTGCTCTGATGTCTTTTTGATGCGCAGAACTGTCAACGCTGATGAGCCACCATAGGTAAGGGAATGAGCTGGGTGTTGCTTGGCTTTGTAGGCTCGTCGTGTCCTTGGCAGCTGGGCTGGGGTGGTGGTTCGAGATGGACAGCACTGGGTCAGGCTAGGGAGAGGCTTGCAGTGAAGCTCAAGAAGGGAGAGGGGAATCAGTCTGTTTTCTGACTGTGTTGTGTTCTTCTGAGCCCAGTGCTCTTCTCTTCTGAAGAGAGCTCTCCAGATGGATCTTTGTAACTACCGTGTCCCATCATTATTTATTTCTCTGCTGATTCTTCTGTCATGAACATTGATTCTCTATTTTTCTTTTAGTTAATTGATAGAGGTATTGAGTAGTTTATGCCCCAAACAGAGTTCTTAGGTGTTCAGTAAAATAACTCACATAAGATGATGGTTCCCTGTTTATAATTACTTTGTTTATGACATATCAGTTGCATAGGAATTTAATTTGTTTAATAACACATTGATTTGTGTACTGCTATATTTTATCAAATGTTGGAAAGCACAAAGCCAGTACAGATACCCAGGTATATTATATCAGTACCAGTTATCTATCAACCAAATTTGTAAACTCATCGAGAACAATGTTAAGGTTCTTGGTGGGACAGGATATTCCATATTGTCATGTCGTTGGTATCAGTCATGCCACCATCTTTGTCTACTCCATTGTCTGCTAAATTAACATGAGGCTAAGCGGCCCAGCAGCCACACAGCACACTATCTAGCCTCGTAAGTCTTTGCCCACATAGGTTTGTTTTCTCCTGTGTGTTAGAATTTTTGTGGTATGCTGAAACATATTACACAGAAATCAAAATTAAACATTCAGAACGGCATACACCTCACCTAAACCCTGGTAGCTTGTGTAAATTTGTCCTCTAGACATCTTCCATGGTCTGTGCTGAGAAGGCAGTTTGCCTGTTTCTAAGCCCTGTTTCTGAGACAGGTGTGGTGAAATGTCCTCTGGGGTGCCATTTTGTTTCTTTGACTATGAAATGCTTTAGGTGAGCACTTCAGTTCGTCTTTTGATGTCAGTCAGTGGAGGTGCTTGCCAGCCTCAGAAAGTTCCTCATTCCTTCTTTTAATAGTCTTCTTCCCAGAGATGCATAATCATCTGTACTCATATGACCAGACCACCTAAATACTTCCTTATCTAGGCATCCAGCTTTTTGTCCCATAAATTAACACAGATACGCTGATATGTCTTTGTGCATACCCCTGCTGATGTTGTTTGTTGTCCAGGCATGGCAGTTAATCACCGAGGGGCAGAGCCTGCAGCCTTTGACTGAGTGAAGGGGATTATACGGCCCTTCATTTGGGACCATTCACGTGGTGACTGGCTGCAGACCTGTGGTCTGTACTCATTGCACACCATAAGCTGCACTGCAGTTCCTGTGTCATGACCAAAAAATACATATTCCTTCACCTGGATTTAAATTTCCCTGTGTTAACCAAATCCAGTAGCAATGGATTTAATAAATGTAAAGGATTTTACTGCTTTCCCAAGTCTGTACAAGAGTACAGGCAATGTGCTACTGGGTCAGGCCAACAGTCCACCTAACTTAGTTATTCCACTTCCAGCAGTGTCGAGTGGGGAAAGCACACGAGCATTTGATTAAAAAAAGAGTGGTATTATACAAATCACATTGCCCTTATTAAACAAATCTGGATCCTTGTGGACCGCTGTGTGGAGGAAGCTACTGAGACAGTTGCCCTCCTCCCTGCTGTTGGGATATCTCCTTGTGGTCATTTTGGAAAGCACAGTGTAGTCTCTGTGCAGTTCTTCAGGCTGGTCCTGGAGTCATGAGACTTTCAGGATTTGTTAAATGAACACACTTTTATCCTCATGACAGCTGATAAAAGCTGGAAAATTTGACCTCAGAACAATTTCAGAAATTCAACAGAGAAAACTGACAGTAATGTTAGTATTTAAAAACGTCTCATTATTTTATTTCCTGACTGTTGGTGCATGAATGTTTTGTAGAGGCAATACTATGGCCAATCCTTCTGTGTCCCTGCTTCCTAACTGTAAAATATGGAATGTAAAATGTGCCTACTTCATAGGGCACTGTCCTCATAAGTATTTTAAAGAATGTGAGATGTTCAGATGCTGAGGAATCCAACAAGCTAATACAGAGATAAATATTGACTGAAGAGATTTACAAGCAGCAACTGGAACCTCTTCTTAAAAGGGAAACAAACCACCATTGAGGAGGTTGTTAGAGCCCTGGGAAAGTGAGAAAACGTGAGTGTGCCATTACAAGATAAGAATATTGAGAGATCGGAAGGATTAAAAGGAAGCTGTGAGCAGGGCTTCTTCCCAGTTGTGGCAATAAGGGAATCACATGAGAGCAGAACTCTGCCCAGTGCTGAAAGACCCGACGTGGCTGGTCATGCCTTCTTTGCCTTCAGGTTCCAGTGCCACCACTGGCCGGCTGTGTGGTGTGGAGTAAGTCACACTGTGCTTGGGACATCGTCCTCTCTGCTGGTGTCTGGCTAGCCCAGACAGCGAGATGGGAGGTTGGGGGCCTGGAGGTTAGATTAAGTGATGCTTGAAACGCTGTAAGCTCTTCATGGGGATATATTAGAATTACGTTATTTAGTTATAACATGGACTAGAAAAATGTGGAAGAACATGGGCTCTCCTCTCCTGCTATTTTAAAAGTCGAGTGGATGTTGTTGTTTATGGAAGACAGAGAAGCAGCACAGGGGCAAGGTGTTCTGGTGTAGGGACCCATCACCCGTCAGATTCCTGCAGAGTTAGGTGTCGGCGACAGGCGTCTGGTGGCCTTTTCATAGAGCAGGGACAGAAACAGCCATTTTCACCTCCAGCTGTGTCAAGAGAGCCTCAGACCAGTCCAGGATCCACCGGGGGATGTGTGGAATTCTCCCAGGGACCTGATGGCAGGACTCATGGGAATGGCACAAAACTGCGTCAGACTGGACATTAGGAACAATTTTTTTACCATGAGGGTGGTGCGACACTGGAGCAGGCTTCCTAGAGAGGTGGGTGATGCCCCATGGCTGTCAGTGTTCAAGAGGGGTTTGGGTAATGCCCTCAGTAACGTGCTTTAACTTTTGGTTGGCCCTGAAGGGGTCAGGCAGTTGGACTCGATGTTTGTAGGTCCCTGCCAACTGAACTATTCCAATTTCTGGTTTCTAGTTTATTCAGCCTTTGATCGCTCCTTGGAGAGCAAGCAGTGCCAGGTGTGATGTGACTTGTGGAACATGGGAACAATGGGAACTACGCTGAGAATAAATAACGCGTCTCACCTTGGCCAGTGCGGAGAAGTTGTGTGTGGTTCTCTGCTGGCCTGGGCAGGGTCAGGGCAGGCAACATGAGCTGGGAAGTGTGGCAAGAACGCTGCAGAGTCTCTGCACTGTGCAGAGCTTAACTAGCCCTTTTTCCAGGTGGAGATCTCTGCTCTGAACGTCTTCCTTCAGCTGATGTGCTTTAAGAGACAACCCATGGATGTGTAGCCCTTGCATGAACCATCTCAATTAAAAGAATCAGAGTGCACTGTAAAGATATTTAAGCAAATCTGGTTGTTGCCAGGTAATTCAGGAGCTACCCCATGATACACAGCAGTTGTTGGTCTGGATTCCTGAGCAGCTTTCCTCTGCTTGTGACACTCTCGCTTCTTTGTTCCCTCCGTTCCCATTGTTGCTGTCTCATGTTTAATATTTAAACTCCGTGTTCCCTGGGCAGGGCCCATTCTTTTCATCTGTGTTTGCATGCTGGCTAAGATGGTGAGGTACTGGTCCATGACCAGGACTACTGGGTACTATGCTAATGGTTATAATGGCAGTAATTAATCATGCTTTGTTCTTTGATCTCTGGGCTTGCAGAGGCAGTCAGCTGCTGCAATTGTTCTTTGCCCTAGGGCTAAGCATGTAGTCAGGGTGTTTCTTGGGCTATCTGGTAGCTTGATCTCCATGCCCACTCCTGTACGTTAACCTTGCCTTCAGACTGGCAGACAGGAGGCTCCGAAGGTGATTTTGAGGGCAGTTGGCCAGGCTGCCGTTGGACCCGCTCCTTCCATTGGGAATAGCTTGTGTTCGCTTGTGGGCTCTGCTGTTCTCAGGATGCTCGCCAGCCCCACAACGGGGTGTTCACATTTCTCTGCTATGCTGCTGCCTTATCATCATATAGCTGTGTTGTTCACACTGATAAATATAAGGATTATTCATGGGTTGCTTTTACTTCCAAGTCCTTATATCATACGCAGCTTCTGTTGGTTGACTGGAGATTTCAAGGAGAGAAATCAGAAGCAAGAGGTATCTTCAAATATGAATGACTAGCCTGAACATCTCAGAATAGCCAAGGAAGAAATCTGAGAGGATAAAGCAGTGTGGATTCATGTCTCATGTCATAAATCACACATGTCAGTGTACTGGTTTTGGATGCATAGCCAGGGAAAGTTGTATGTCAGTCTTGGAAATGCTGACAGAGATGGCGTGAGTTCCCAGAGCAGACGTGAGGGACAGACAGACATTCCCCAGAACCCGAGCAAGCTGCTTCTCCCTTTACATCTTGTTTCCCTAACAACAGCAGTCATGAAAATACTAACTGCAGGGAGAATGGGTGGATTATTTGCCTTCCCACCTCCCTCCCTCCCCCCCCCCCCCCCCTCTTCTTTTTTTTTTTTTCTATTAAGCATCATTCTAAGGCCTCAACTGGTCCCTCACCAATAGAAAAAGCTCTGACCTAGCTAACCTGCTAGGTAGCTGACTGGCATCCTTAACCTGTCGTACTGCTGGGGGTTCAGTGAAGTCACTGGGACAAGCCAGCTCAAGACAGCATGGATATCTGAGGGCCTAAAGAGAGGCTAGAGCTAGCTGTGGCCTCTTCTCCCTAGCAAGACCTCTGACACTTTCTCTAGAAGTGGTATGGTACCATCATCTTGGAAGGCGTCTGCAGCGGTGTTGCAGATCCCCTTATGAATGCCATTGGGAGGCAGACTGTGAGGAGGCAAGAGTCTGGAAAAATGGGGACTGAACCCCTCTGGCTTTTATTCCATGTTCTGTCAGAATCATTTCCAAGCCACCCAGAACAGCCTAAATACTGTGCAGGTCTAATATCTAAAGGGGAACCTAAAACAGTCCCTCTGGAAGGGCTGGACTAAAGCAGCAAAGTTGGAAACGTCATCCCTATGAGGCCACAGGAGGCCAGGGGATGGCCTGGACAGGCAGGATTAGAAATACAAGGGTGTTAGAAAATACAGCAAGAGAGCTAGCCCAGCTTTTGGTGACCTGCCTAAGCAAACAGCTTCAACAGAGAGCTCAGAAATGTGATATTTGTGCTTGTGTGAGAACCAGCTCAGAGGTATGGTTATTATCATCTGCTGAATTGGACAGAGCATGCTGGAAAGTCAGGACTGATCTCTTCTAGCTGGAGTATGCGACCTATCTAAAAACGATTGATTGTTCCTGAGGATTTGCTGCGTTTTCCAGGTTATTCAGCATCACTTCAGCTGCAGTAGTGGAGAGGACAAGAGTACTATTGCAGCAAACCCATCTGTTCATCTTGGAGTTTCAGAGTAGGTCATATTTGACACTAGGCTTCAATTTTCTTGTGAGGTCTTTTGAGGCATTTGAAGTGCTGTGTCACATCCAGGTCCCATTTTGCTTGGGGAAAATGTTTCATGCGGTGGAGGCAATCAAAGGTTTCCTTTCTGAATTCTCATACTCCCATCCCCTCCTCTTGGCAAAGCAGTCAGTACCTCTAGCAAAGTCTTTGCTTTGCAGATGAACTGTGGGAAGAGAGCTGAGGCCCAAACATCTCACCCTGCCAGATCCTGGCTGGCTGGACTCCTTCAGTCTACAAAAGGAGGAAGATCAACATAAAACATCTGAAAAGCAGAGCTTGGAACAGTCAATTTCTTCTGAATACTAAACTCCAGAGAGTTTCTTTTCCAGGCAAGATGGGGCAGCGCAGGGATGAGCCAGAAATCTGAAGTCCCATTTTATTAGTGCATTAGCAAGAATCATCCATTAGCTCATTCTTGTCTTCCTGCTTCACTTAATGGATTTCAGATACACTCTGATGTCTGCCCTGAGACTCGCTCTGACCCCTCCTGATCCCTAGCCCGTCCTCCAGATCTGCTGCTTGCTGCTAGAATCAGAGAGAGGTCTTCCTGCAATCCAAACGCTGTCAAACGCTAGTAGGCAAATATCTGAAAAGGGAAGGATGATCCCGATGCAGGGTTACACCACCAAATGCAGAGCTGGTCATTCTTGTGCTAGATTGATGTTTCACTCCCATTTTCTTTTGTTTAATGACGGGCTCACAGTCCTTCCCTTTTCATGAAGGGGCTGTGGTATTTATTACAAACCCTCAGACTCACTGCGCAGGGGCAGTTAATGAGCACACAGTAAGCAAGCAAGAGCCTGTGTAAGCAAGAACCGAAGACAATTCTTTATTCACCTCGACCACAGAATCCCAAGTCTCTGAAATCTTGGCAGCCCCCAAACTCAGGGTTCCTCCCTCCACCAGGATGAGACATTAGCTAGTGTATCAAGCAATTACATAGGGTATTTTTTTCTGCAGAGCCGTGACATCATGCCTGGCAGCTCCCCAAGGCACCAGATCCAATTACCTGAGTCACCAGCAAAGGGAAATTGCCAAGGGGCTGTCACTGAATTCAGCTCTGGTGAATGCAAGAGCAGAAAAAGCCAAGTGAAATGGCTGACAGCAGGCAGGGGGAGGGAGAGGGGAGGAAAGAATCAGCAGCAGTTCCTTGTCAGAGGGATGGAAGGAGAAATGGATACGGAAAGGAAGGAAGAAATCCAGGGAGAGGCAGCTAAGAAAAAACCATAGGGGAAACTCTACGAGGGGAATTTCCAAGTATTCCCTGTGTCCCACATAAGAAATGATCAGAGCCACCAGACTGATATAGGTCAAATGCTTTTTGGTATGTAATTTAAAAATTAATCACTGTGGATGGAACTGATGCCCTTTTCTTTTGTGATCCCATCTGGAACCCAGTTTTCTAATTTGCTACGTTTTCCAGCTTTCTGCTAAAGCTGTTTTCAAGGACTGAGAAACCGACCTTGGTGCTCGCCATCCCCTGCCCTGGGTTGTTTCCCTTTGCAGCTGCAATATCTTCCTTGCCTGGAGGAGTTTGCGAGGAGTACAAGGTTCCTCTGAACCAGGCACGTGGAGCCTTGTTTTCATAACTGTGCCTCTGGAGGCTCCTGTTAATTACTTCACTGGAATTCTTATATATGGCAGCAAAATGAAATTCCCCCAGCACAGGGATGAAATACAGGCCTCCATTGCCTAAGGAGCCAGCACAGAAGTGGGGACTTTAACTCGCAGACAAGTGTACCGGCTGATCCCGGTATCAAAACTCTGGCATAAATAGATGCCGTGCACAGATCGTGTTTGCAAAACCGGAGATACTCACAGAGAGGATTTCGCTTGCTTGTGGCATAAACAGCTACAGTCACAGGAGAGGTTTTATGTGCTGTGCACAGACAGCACGCGCACAGAATTAGAAACACAAGCACATGCAGATGGAGCAGGTACGAGGAGCACGCAGAGTCCATGAGCCACAGAAACACACACTGCGCACAGACGCGTGTGGAAGTACTGTGCACACACAAAAGCTATTAAGATGGAGATGCAGTCTCATTAATCTGGGCTGTTTTACAAACCTTATTCCCTAGCTTTCATAGGGGATTTAGGTGATAAATGAGGCCATTTTGAAATCTGGCAAAATGCCGCCTTCCTCAGAGCATACGACAGAATAAAATTCTTATATAATGTGCAAAGCACAAGGGGGAGGGGGCATCACCAGCAGGGAACACGTGTAGCTGTTGGCTTGATCTCTGCTGCCGTGTGTTTGTGTGAGAATGCGGCGTGCCTGTGCTGTGGGGGTACGCTGTGGTGCTGCGGCCATCTGACCTGAGCTGTGCGTCAGGCGGGATGAGAAGGGGCCTCTGGATGTGGAGCTTTTACCTGCCCCCAGCCCAGGTTGGAGAGCTCGAAGTGGATGACCTTTGGGGTCTACTACAAAGGTTATGGGTGAAGCAGGAATAAGGGCCTTAATTTATCATGGGTGGGTTGGGGAGTTGTCTAGCAATAAAGATACCCTGTCAGCATCATGACCTTTGCTTTGTTTTTGTGAACTTCTACTACCAGCACCCTGGAGGTTTAGCAGAAACGTAAGGTATGAGCAGATACATGGGTACGTGTATTATATTGTGTTCACTGATTGTAGAGCCATGTGCTAAAAACATCTACATACCTTTGTTCCTCTCCCTTCCCTTCCCCCATTAATTTTCAGAGCTCTGGGCACTCAGGAATGTAGCAGTCAGTCTCGAGAAGGATTCCCTCTGCCATCTCAGACCCTCATGCAGCTTTGAATGGGTGCCACTGATGAAGAGGATCTTCCGTGACTGAGTGGTGCGTCATCTCCCACAGACTCACACCCTTCTCCTGAAACTCTGAAGTAGCCTTGTTACCTGCACATCCCCAGAGCACCCCATTTGGGAAGGAAGCTGCACGCAGGCACACTGCCTGTGTGCTTTCTGGGCACCAGCGCAGGCTGGCTGGTTGGCTGCCTGCTGCTAGTGTCACCACGGCAGGTGGCTGCCCTCCTGCCCCTCTGTGCACACGCTAATTTGGGCTGCTGCAGCCATTCCTTTTCGTGAAACATGCTGCCTGAGACTGTGCCTGAGATTTCACTGCCTGAGAATGCTGCAGGTTGGACTGCAGCTTCTCACAGGGTTAAAAAGGAATCGAGGGAGAGAGGTGTGCAGGTAGCACAATCATGTTAGCTTTCTTTCCTTGGGAGAGCAGTCTAAAGAGGAATATTCTCTTATCAAGCAGAATACCTGACCTCAGACTGCAGTTAGCCAAGATTCAGACCTGAATCACTGCAGTCTTAGAGTCTGGTGTCTCCCTGCAGAGTAAAAAAAATGACAGCTTTATCCTACTGGAAAGCTATCGCCAAGGAATTACGGCGGGGAGAGAGTTGATTTATTTCTTTAAGACTACCTGCCCCCACCCCAGTTTCTGATAATCATTTCCATGTCTGAAGTAACTGACCTATGTAATACTGCAGTCTGTCTTTCCCTGCTTTTCCCCGGGCACACTATCGCAGCTGCATTTGCAGAACACAGAGGCACACCCAAGCTCTCTTTCCCTGGGTGAATCCAGGTTAACCCACTGCTGCTAGGGAAATGCAGCCCATGGGCAGCTGCCTGCACAATCACCCCCATCCCAGGAATTCACGCTGCTTCTGCACAGACCCAGCCGCCAGAAACCTGCACATGAGGCTGACATCAGGGCTCCTGCATCGCGCTCAGACAGAACCACGCGTGCCTGCAGCTGCAGCCCCAGGGAAGGAGGCACAACACTGGTCTGCTGCGAATGCTCCTGGCACAGCACGCCGTGCCACCGGCCAAGCATGCACCAAGAGGGACCCTGCACGCTGCCCAGGTGTGCGGGGTGATGGCTTGGGGTGTGCCGACTGCCCGGCTCCAGGAGGGACTGTGCTGCAGCGTGGAGCTCCAAAACCACCCAGCGTGGGCTGTGGGAGCAGCCCGGCTGCGGCAGCACGGAGCTTGCCTCACAGGGCTGAGCTGTGCTTGTTCTGTCACATTGAGGTTGGGTTTGTTTTGCATTAGAGGGTGTTCATCACATGTCACTTCATTTGAATTCAGAACACCCAGCATTGTGGTGTCTGGGTCCTGAGTAGGTCCTTGAGGCAGCGCTGCCGCAACAATAATGCCAATAATGATAATAACAGCAAGGGGAAGATCACAAGTGCAGCTCGGAGTACTTGCTTCTAGCCTTCAAATGGATCAATACTCTGACCTTCAAAGTCAAGGTATATTTATCTACTGAAGATCTTTTAATACTTACTTGGAATTTTAATGTATTTTCACACTGCTCCTCTGCAGCTTTTTAGCAATTAGGGCTGTGGCAGCAGGGTATCCGTGTGGTTCAGCAACTAGAGGGATTCAAATGGCCTCTGTGAAAGCTTCGGGAAGCTTCACACTACTCCTAAAATGGCTGCTCTGTAGCATGCATATCATGGAAGGACCAAATACTGCTCGGTGGTTAGGGATGTGTCTGCAGCGGCCTGAGTGGTTCACTGACAGCAGGGGTGTGTGCAGCTGCACAGAGCCACGCAGCCGGCATGAGGACATGCCCTGCCTGCACGGGGCCCTGCTGGGACCAGCACTGTGCTGGCCCCACCGCCAGCCTGCAGAGACCCAGCGCCTGGCTGCGCACCCTCAGCAGGCTGACCTGGGGTTGGCCGGGCTGCTGGAGGTCCCCAAGTGGAGCAGGGCTGAAGTGCAGAGGGGGCTGAGCCTGGCTACCCATGTCAGTGTGGTACGAACTACAGCCCTAGAGCGCCTGCTTAGCACACAAAGCAGCTTTGGTGGCTGTCTTTCACATTTTGGTGATAGGTACCGTTGTCCAGAGGGGAAGACAAAATGGCTGTCATGGCTATTTACGTAGGTCCCTCTCTATCCACAGCGTTTTAGGCACTGATACAGTGCAGTGCAACCTGTAAGTGCGTAAACGGAGCCTGCTTTAAGCCTCAGCACACACAGCAGCACGTACTTGGCCTGCTCTCCTTTACAGCCGTGCTCAACCCCAACTCAGAACTGCAAGCAGTGCGCTGCCACGAGCAGTAGGATTTCCCAGCTGGGCCCCCAGCTTCCCAGACACCCAGGGGCCAATCCCCGACCCCAGCCCCCTTTTGCCAGCAGGGCCGTGGGGCAGCCACAGCACAGCTACTTGCCCAATGTTACATGCAAGGCAGGAGGTGTTCCCTGCCTCCTTCCCCTCGTCCTGGGCTCCCTGGGGCTCTCTGCAGCAGGCGTGGACGCCCTGCAGTGGGTGGTGTTCGGTGTTGCAGACTCAGCCTGCTTCTTCCTTTCAGAGGGTGCAGGACATGTGCCTGTGGCTGGGTCTGCAGTGTTCCCAGGAAGGCAGCGAGCACAGCTGCATGCGCGGGTGGGACAGGGATGGGGGGAGCAGAGCACAGGGATGAATTCCCTTTCTGCCATGCAAAATGTGCTCTCCCTACTCTTTCCTCTCCACCCTCCCCCCTTCCCTCATATTTTGGTTGCTCCACATCTGTGCAGAATTTCAGGCACTTGGGGCTCCCAGGAGACAGCGTCATTTTTTGTGTTAGAGATGCTTATTGAATTTGACAAACGATGATTTATGACAGGGCAACCCGCACGGGGCGCGGGGAGGAACCTCAGCTCCTCGTCACGGGCCGGGAATCTGCTTCACCGCTGTCCCAGCTCCGCCTGCCTCTCGTTGGAGCTCCGAGCAGATCAGACCTGACAGATGCTGGGAACTCACAGCGGGGGCTGCGGGAGGGACCGGGCGGACACAAAGGCAGCAGGGTGCAGGGCTGATCTCCCAGTGCCGCTGCCTTTAACCAGCGACCACACCTCCAGCACCTAGCAGGACATGCCGAATAGCAAATTAACTTCAACTGCCTTGGTAGCCTGGCTTTGAATCCAGCTTTTCTGATTTCTCTTTGCAATCATGACGGTCTGAATTCAGGTTTCAGGCCTCACTTGCTGTCCTCTGGGCCAACTGAGGGCTGGATCTTCTGGACACAATTTGTCCAGCTCAGATGCAGAGATCTGAGCAAGGCTGGGTCTGGCAGGACTTGCCTTTGTGCCGCACAGTGCATCAGAATGGCTTCTGATCTCGGACACCTGGCAAACCAGCCCAGGACAGAGCCGGCATGGCTGTCTGAGGACCACAGTTCTGGAGCTGCGAAGGCCAGGAGCTACAGTGCAAAGACACCTGAGAGTTTTTGCCCAAATCCTGCTGGATGCAGCAGTCACCGTTAAGCCCACCTTAGCACTGACCTTGCCAGACCTGGCTCATCTCCTTCGAGCCGAGCAGGTGCTTTCCCCCTGTGCTGTGAGCACTACGGGGCTCCCAGGGCACCGGCACTACAGAGATGCAAGAAAGGCAGCCCACGTCTGGCACTGTGCCCTGGCTGACAAACCCCCCCGAGCCCAGGGCGCTGGGAAGTGCGGTGCGGAGGCACTCCACTGCTCCTCCAGCTGGGCTGGTGCGCAGCGGCTGGGTGTCCCTGCCCCGCATTCCCCACACATCCTGCGGGCCCCGCGATCACGGAGCTTTCCATGCCTGTGGTATATCCCCGCTCCCTCACCGTGGGTCATGGAAGCCTGGCCGGGAGGCACAGCACGGGGCCCCGTCTCCCGGTGACAGCAGCATGGGGCGGGGTGGGGAGGCCTGCGGGGAGGCCCTGCTCTGCTGGCAGGGACCGAAGTCTGGAGAGGAGGCTGGGCAGCACATGGCTGCTCCAGATGGAAGCCATTAGCCGGGAATGTCTGTGATGTGGTCTGCAGCAGTGTAAACAAGAGCCATGAATTATCCAGCACCTTGTAAGCAGGGCTGGAAAGGATCCCCTGCCATCCTTGCCTCCCCTCCCTCTTTCCCCATCTCCCTCCTTCCTTTCACCTCCTCTCTCTTGATTCCCCATGTTACTGTAGATGTTTCTTTATTGCCACGTGTGGTTAAGCAAGGCTGTGCTTTCTTCAGTGCTCCTGATTTTAACCTGTGATGCTATTCAGGAAGGCTGGAGAGGGGCGAAGCCCTCCCAAACCACCCCTGAGCTCAAGCCAGTCCTCAGCCTTGCTGCGTGCCGCCTCCCCAGGCCCTCCTGCCCACAGCGGCCCCCTCCCAGCGGCCCTGCCAGCATCTCTGACTGCTCTCCTTGCCTCCATTGCTGTCCCCGGTGAAGGGGGAACTCACCACCCTCGGAAGGTCTGGAGCAACCCCATGTTCAGTCATGGAGACTGAAGCACAGCTCACAGCAGTGCTAATGAAGCATCCATCCCATCTTCCTCAGGCTCCAAGATTCTGTCTGAATGCAAAGATCAGCAGAAAGGGCCGAGGAGACCGTGGCTGGGCAGAGACCTCCTTTTCCTGGCCCCTGCTGGTCGAGTGGCTGAACTGGCCATATTGGTGGTGCTCTGTCAGCTGCTGCTTCCCCAGACAGCAAAACTGAACCACGGATTTATGTTTGTGTATCTCAGTGATCCCAACCTGAAGCTCTAGAAACTATAAATACTAGGATCTCTTCAGTTGCTATTGAAATGTAGCTATTTCTTGCAAGGAAGGAGGAAGTTATTTAACAGAGCTCAGCATCACTGTGTAACATTTGAAGTAGCAGCATGCTGCATCCAGCCACGTATGATATGGAAAATTTAGGAAGCAAAATGAAATTGCTCAAATTGGAATACAGACCAACACGCTTCTCTAGCAGGGCCATGAGCTCTTTCAGGACCAGGAAAGGAATTTCACTTATTCAAACATGATGAGACTTCTGGCTGTGCCAAATGTCCAGTGCAGCCCTGGTCTGCAGGATCACACCCCACTGCCTGCTGACCTCGCAGCGCCCTGTCCTGCAGGTGTAGCCCATCAGACACCTGTGTCTGAGCCCCAGTGGGAATACTGTCTGGGGTTAGACAACCTGAGAGCAAATGTAACCTGTGACTGCGTTTCTAATCCAGTAATCAGCCAAACGCAGAATATCTCCATGGCGGGAGTTGTTGCAGCTCCCCAGCCCGTGTTGCTGGGGTGGATGTCACCTCCCCAGGACGTCGGATGGGGCATGGTGGGCCCCTGCAGCGACTGGTGTCCCAGGAAGCGATGCAGCTTGGTGGCAAAATGGCTTTTGACGGAATCTGATACGGATGGCAGTACCTCAGAAAGCAGATGTCAGGAGGAATAAGCCCCAGCCAGCTGGACTGGTGCACGAGTTAGACAGCAGCCTAATGTCTGTTCCCTACCACCTCCAGGAGGGTGTCTCTGCTAACAGGGCTTCTTCCTGTCAACAGCCGTTCTCAGTTTCTTGAGCAGTAATGAAGCAGAACTGCTTTGGGGAAAAAAATGTAGAGGAGAGTGGGCAACAGTCCAGACCTTTCCCAGGGCTCTTGTGAGCACGTCGAGAAGTTTCACATTTTAGGGTCACTCCCCTGGTTCGAGAAAATTTCTGCCATGCATACTGCAGCATGCCCCTGGCCAGGTGGATTGCTGGCACTCTGTCCTCTGAGGCTTCACCAGGGGGGCACTGCTAGGACTTCATGGTCAGATATTCCCACTTGATCTGGTAACCCTGTGCTCATGTTTTCAGAGATTTTAAGGACAGAGCAGATCATCTTCTCTGGGTTTTTACATAATGCAAGCCCTGATTTTAATTCAGCTGGGGCACACCCTATTCATTTTCACTTTCAAAGATAATAAGAATAAAGTCTGTCTTTGCACAGTCCTGGTATTTAGAGCTGGAGGAGCCCTAATTGGTCTCATTTCACGTGTCTCCCGGGGACTGGCAGAGCATCGTTTTCTTTACAAAGTGCAGCTATAAGTTCTAAAGGATTCAAAAGATGGCATTTCCACTGCTTTCCTGAAAAAAAAAAAAAAAAATCTACTTCTGCAAAAAGATTGTGCTTAGTGTCTCCACTATTCCTAGTACTAGCTCTGCAAGTGCAATGATTAAAACCTCTGAAAATGTTTTCACCTCACAAGAGGCTACCAGCTTTGCGCAGATGCTCGGGATTTGGTACATTTTGCATGCCTCCAAGTCCATCTCCACGTTGCTTTATTGTCTTTTCAGGAATAACATCCCCATATCCGTGGGTCTGACACCCTCCTTCCTCGTCCCTCTGGCATGCAGTCGAACACCCAGCCGAGCACCCAGCCCCAGTGTCCTGGCAGCCAGCAGCTTCTGCCGCCCGCTGGGTGCATCAGTGCCAGAGGTACGGTCTCCATAGCAACGCAGCTTTTTGTTTTTCTGATGAACAGTTTCAAAGAAGAGACAAAGCACATCTGGAGCTGCAGCAGCAGCTGTCCCCCTGCCCAGCCTGCAGAGCCAGCAAGAGCCAGGACCTTGGTTTTAATGGGCTCAGGGCTGAGTGTGCCAGGAGACAGGAGGGGACCGAGTGAGGTGCAGGACAGAGGCGCAGGGCAGAGGGGGTGTTATTTGCTTGTGGGGTGCTTGAGTTGGTTGCTTGACTACTGTCACATGGAGGGCTTTACATGGGAATACCTTAACCGCATCAGCCTGCTGTGTTCTCGGCCTGCTATATGCCTTACTGAACATTTGAGCAGGACTGATTTTTGTATCCCTCATCTTAGAAGCCAGAGATTCTATGTGCCCCTACCTCAGCTGCACGTCTTAGAGGGTAGAGAAGAATCACCTGATCTTTTATGGTCAGTGCTTAGAAAAGGTTCTTCAGGTATGGCATTATTTTAACTTTCAATGTCCAGTGCTAGCAGCAAGCGCGTTGCTGCTGTTGTCTGCTGTGTGATGAAGCATTCACTGCAGCACTTTAGGCTCGCGAGGTATCACGCAGGAGAGCTGTTTCTGCCTGGGACGTTACGTAGCCCGTGCTGGACTGTACTCATCTCCTTTAGTTTCTTTGACCCCTTGTGACATCAGCCATTGGGAAATCTTTTGCTCCGTTCTCAGAAGGCAGGGCAGATTATTCTGCTCCTTCTCCTTCCCTTTCCAGCTGCTGCTGCATGCAGCCATTTTAGCAGACAATTTAAAAAAGAGGTGACGCTGGCTGCATGTGTCTGTCGCAGGAAGAGGCAGAGGAATCAGGCTGCGTGCCATCAACCTCTAACTTCAGCAGGCGGGATGTGGGAAAAAGCAAAGCCCAACCCCAGCCAAATAAATCTGGCCTGCAAAAGTCCTTCATTCCTGAGGAATTTTTGAATTAAATGCTGGCTAGATCTGGCTAGACTACATTGAAAATGACTATGTCAACTGCTTTTAAATAACAGTCTTTCATGTATATGTTTTTTATGTTGCCTCCCCTTGTCTGTTGATTTCCCCATAGACACTGGGAAATTAAATCTTTTGCTCAACACTTTTGTTCCTTCTTCCTTGGCAAATGTGGATTTCTGAATGTGACTTGGAGCAGGATGGCTGGCCGGACACGCTCCCGGCAGCGGCCGAGCGGTCAGCAGGAGGGGGTGGCTCCAGGCCCCTTGGGCAGCCAACAGCACCAGTGCCTCTCTTGTTTCTTCTGGATGCTCACGACTGGTTCCTCCGGCAGCACGTGGTGCTCCACCTGTGGTGCTAGTGGTACTGCTGGAGTCCCGCTGCACTTCACATGGCGCAGACCAGCCCGGGCTTCACTGAACTTCCATTGGAAATAGAGGCTCATTTCTAAACCTTCCCCTAAGAATGCCATTTCCAGTGTGCAACAGTAGCCACAGATTACAGAATTGTTTTGGTAACTTACCTACTTCAAACGTTGGGCCAGGAAATGAGAATTAGTCCCTCCTGGGGACACAGTGCCCTTATTACACTGTATTACAAGAACTCAAATTTCTTTGCAAAAAAAATGGAACAACTAAAGCCACCTGAATCCCTCTGTCTGGAAGAAAGCCTGACAGAGATTTGGAAAGGGCAGCTACAGTATTCCTTGAAATTACTGAAAGCAAACCGTAATGAGGAACAGCTGGGAGGAACGAAACCTTCCACATGGCTGCATGTGCCATCCGTATTGACACAGATTGTATGGCTATGGCCAGAAAGTAAAAACAGATCCTGACAAGCATCCCTGCATTCCGTACCATTGTTACACTGTGGATTTATTTTTAATGGTACCCAGAAGTGCCAAGAAGCACAAAAGGCTGCCTCTGAACAGGACGAGTCTGTTGCGGATGATGTTACTGCAGTACTTAAGAGATCCTGGAGCAGACTTCTGCTCTTGGACTTGTCGGGGTCAGTATCTCATGATGCTGTTATTCAGCTGTTGCTGTGATACTGCAGGTCTCGGGCATGGTTGGTTGTCTTCCATCTGTATCACCGCTTTGATATATAACATTAGGTGAGCAGCGTGTCCCTCTGGCTTTGGCTGGCAAAAATAAAAATAACCTTCCACAGTCCAGCACAGTATGGGAGCATTTACAGGGCAAACCTGAACTCCCCCTGAAACCTAGCCAGTGCAGCTCCTTTGCTCAGTGAAAGCACCTCGGTTGTCACCTGCTGTCTGATGTGCTGATTCATTTCAGCAACTTGGGTTTAAGTGAGCAAACGAGGAGGAAAAATGGGGGAGGGTTGACTGCATTACCTCTAGTGCCATAATGTTCTGACTGTGGGAGAACCAGGCATCTAATGATTCCTAACCTCTTAATACCTGTTTTTTTGTGCTTTTTTTTTTTTTTTTTTTTCCCCAAAATCTCTTGGTACATAAACTCATAAACTGTTTCCTGGGATGTGGAATAAAGGGTAAAGTCATCAGTAGCTACAATATCTCACTCGGAGAAAAAGATGAACAGAAATGTCATTTCTCCGAGTTTGTCTCACTTGCTGTGCCAGGTATTTCTCATTACACAGGAAGTCAGAAAACCATAGTGACTTTACAGTCTTTAAATCACTAGAGTCAGCACCTAATGAGCAGAGACCCCGTGGCAAAAGGTGATCTGAGAAATGGTTTGAAGGAAGGCTCGTTCATGGTATCCTCTTCATAGCATGGAAGAAGCATATTGATTCTGCCAGGGGGACAGAAAGCGAGCGGCGAGGCCATTCAGAGCAGTTGTGGATGATACAATAAGGCCAAACCTTCCTAGTGGGAGTGAAAGAATAGCTGGTCTTTCACATCCCAAAACAGTTTTTACCTATGCCAAAAATTAAGTATGTGTCTGATATCTTATTAGTGTGTCTTTGTCTCAGTACCTGTCTGGGTTCTGAGGACGAGGAGGAGGGAGACCACGGTTATTATATTGCTTTTGCTTTCCAGTGCAGTAAGGGTGGCATTAGATGGCCATTTTGGAGCTTGTCCTTCTTTCTCAACATCCTGACTTGTAGGAAAGTGCCAGAAAACAGCTACAGAGCATAGAGAAGTCAGTGTCAGGGCACAGCGAGGGCTGGTGGCTCCCTGGGAGCCAGAGTGTGGGGGCCATGGGGAGCATGCCTGGCTCTGCCTGCACCACCACCCAGCAAGGGTGGTGGGGAGAGAGCCCTGGGCATGGGGCACCTCCGTGGGGATGGGGATTGGGATGGGGACAGCAACAGATTGAGGCAGGCAGGGAAAGGCCATGGGAGCTGGAGACCAGTATCCTGTGGCATCAGTGGGGCAGGGACTGATGGCCCTGGGGGCTGAAATGGGGCCCTGGGCAGGGTATGGGGAACCCCAGGTGAGGGGATCAGGGATTTGTTTATAACAGTACCAGGATCCTTTGTCTGGTGTGGGGTTGTCAAGTGCCTGGAACTGGACCTGGGTCCACTGTTCCCGCTCTTCCTTTATGCTAAGTGAGTTTGGTATGTGCTAGTTAATTACCTTTAAATCTTTTATGCACCAGTTTTGTGTAACTTCATTGTGAATCCAGAAGGAATTTGGCGTCTTCTAAGTGATTTCTATCCATAAATAAAATGTGCTCTGGCACCCTTCCAGTGCAGAGAGCGACTGGTGCTGCTCGTATAGCACCATGCAGTATCATACAGAGATGCTCAAATTAGACAGGAGAGCTGATCTGGGTCGGGAAAGAAATGTAGCAATGCTAGGCGTGTGCATTTGAAAGAAGGGGTAAGTAGTCCAGTGAGAGGGCTACAGGGACGCGACTACATTGCTTTTGGTACTAGGGCTGATTTAGATGTCTCCTAACTGCACGGTATGGTGGACATCCCTCAGAGGCTTCAGTTTACACTTCTGGCTGCACTCTCCCCCGTGGTGCTTCTGACGCAGAAGAAATATCCCCACCTGAGTCACCCCCTTCTCTTGCACAGTGCCACAACCTCAAGCCCTGCGTGGGGACGCTGGGGACCAGCACGGACTCTTTAGCAACAGCCCCCCAGTGAGTCATTCTGGTGGAAGTAATCAGAAATTGCGTGTGACATTTTCAGAGCTCCAAAAGATGTAGCCCTAACTATATTCAGCCCAGGCCATGCACGCATCTGTGAGTTTTCGACTGACTTCTGCCCAGGGTGCCATGTGTGTGAAGTTGTTCAGTCTCCTGTTTTGACTGGAGGAGGCCTCCCCGGTTGCAAGCTAAGAATAGCCCAAACATAACTGTCAGCAATAAAATATATATATATACATAAAAAAATTAACTGCTAGAAAAAGAATGTAAAAAATGGAGCATGTCAGTAAAATATTTTGGCATTTCATTGGTACAAATACCCAGACTCCCTAGCCACTTTCAATACATAATCTAGATTTACTGCCTTTATGAGATGGCTGAAGTGGTAGATTCTGTGAAGCTTGACATGACTGACCATAAGTATGAATTGTACAAATCCAGAGTTACAATTTTACTGCCTGTGTGAACACTTTTAACTGTGTGCTTTCGAGATTTATTGAGGTTCTCTATGTTTGAAGTGTTTTTGTGAAGAAAATTAGAGTGTCAGTTACAAATGTGAAAATGACCCATAAATTCTCTTCGTTTTTGGGAGGTCAAAGGAAAAAAAGCTGTTGGATTGCATCTCCAAAATAAATAAATAAATAAATAAATAAAAGCCCCCCCTCAAAGGAAAACCATTTTTTTTCCTCATCTTCTTTCCTGTTTTTTAAAGTTGATTCAACTTGATGAAGGTTACCAGGCCAAGAACTTTAGACCTGGAGGATGAAAACTCTCTATGCTTCACACAGCCAGGAAAATGCAAGCAGTGACAGGACAAGCTTCCCGTGTGTGCTGCTCCCCAGCCAACGTGGTAACGTGGTGTTGCGGTCATTCAGGCAGTTCTCAGCTTCCTAGGCTACTGCACGGAGTTGGATGGAAACCCTGCAGCTGACTTCAAGGGGCCCTGTAACAGCTGTCACCTTCCAGCCACATCACGAAGACCTGAGCTGGTGACGGAAACAGGAGCCACATCTACATCCTTCCAGCGCAAGGAGCCTGGTTCCGGACCTGACTCAGCTCCTCTCCTCCCACCCGCATTGTCTCAGATCCCCGCTGAGGCTGACTGCAGAATTATGAAAACAGCAAGACAAGGCATTTCATGTTGTATTTCTGATACGTGAGGATATGCAGAGAATGAGAAATGTCAGGAGTAAAGCCAGCCTTAGGAGATATCCTCTTCCCAGACAAAAGAGATTTGGAAGTACAACCACCTTTATTTTAATGCTTCTCGGAATAAAACCTCTGAATCTCTTGATGCATGGGCCATCGCTAATGTGATCAAATCACATTCAGTCTGCCTGTGGATTTCTAAAGCACCTATCACTGTCGTAGCTGGGTGACAGATTACAAGAATTAGAAGAGACATCACTGCGGTTCCATTTATACCCTATTCTCTGTCCCCCCTAAGGCATTTTAAGATGGATTCTCTGGTCTCTGCTAAATTTGCTTTGCACTGCTTATGGAGCATAGAGAGAACTCAAACAGGCAGGAGATTCCCACAGGAAAACTCCCCCAATACGAGGGAGATCTGTGCCACTTGTATAGCTGTCTCGTCTCCGCTGGCTGCCCCTCATCCCTCTTCTCCCAGAAGGAGCAGGATGAAACGAAGAGCTGTATTGCAACAGATCTTTCCCTGGTATAAGGCCCATTATCTTGTTTATGGTGGTGTAAGCCGGAGCGTGTGATTTATTGTTATGGCTTCCAGTTGGATAAGGCAGCTGAGATTTGGACATCTGCCTTGCTGGCATGCCTTAATCAAGGATCAAGGTCTCTCCTATTCCAGCTATTTTGCAGGATTGACATGGGGAAAGACGCCCACTGTCTGTTTGGCACTGACTTTAGAGAAGGATTCCTGTGTGCAGGGCACCACGTTTTGGGCTCAGCCTGAGGTCAGGCTGAGCTGTTACTCCACTGGAGAACACAAGACGTTCTCACAGCTGAAGGTTTCCTGGCTCATGAGATCTTTTTGCCTCTGAGGATGGCAGAACAGAACTGTGGGCCTCAGCCTGCTCACAGGAGAACCAATCATCAACCCTTGTCTTCTTTCTCTTGCTTATGTCTTCACGCAAATTGATCATGGACTCTTTTCCTGACTGTTGTTGACAATCTCCTCCTGCCCCATAAACCTCCTTAAAAGAAGCCAGCCAGCATGGCTGGAGAGGGGTTAGCTTCCAGGCTCCAGGTTTACCTGGACTGATAATCTGCCCGCTGTGCAATGAAGACACAGTTTAAGTTTCTCAGGTTTTATTACTCTTCGAGTTCTCCCCTGTGTTGCTCCTAGTGGGCCCTGCAGCTGGTTAGCCAGACCTCATCCTGTACTTACTGCAGCCCAGAAACCCCGGGACGTTGCTTCTGGGCTTCTTGTCCAGCTCCTTGCTCGCACAGGCAGCCATACTGTACAATCATTTGAGTAAATGTGTCTGATCCTTAAAGCCAGCGTTGTTTTTGGCCTCACTAAACCCACTGGGAGACCTTCACAAAGCTCCAGTGCTCTGAGCTTTAGAGACCTGACAATCCTCAGCCTAAATGTATGCATGGCTAGTTTATACCCATTTGTTTAAGAACAAATAAGTGCCAGCATTGTCCTTTATCTTTAAATAGCTCTTTCCTCCTCCCCATGTGTTCACCCCCTGAAGTATTTATTTATAGATAGCAATTATATCCCCCTTTGCTAGGCTAAACAAGCCAGGCTCCTTAGTTAATTAGGCTCTGGTGAATGATGCAAGGCCAAGCATCGTGGATGCCCAAAATCTGCCTCAGTCAGGGCTACATTAACAGATTGTCAGGAGCCAAAAAGGACATGCCTCATTTTACAGAAGCTGACTCTAACTGCCCTCCCACTTACTGGGAAGCTTCTTAGTTCAGGCTGCGATCAAGTCTTCACTAGTCAGTCCTCCATTTTGTCTTCAAGGTAAGGCACATGTGGGCTGCCTTTGGTGCACCCTGTTCCATCCTGCCTGACATATCCAAGCAGCTGGGTAGTCCATGTTACATCAGTCACATTGGGCTTTATTTTTAAAGCAGAATTAAGAAGTGAAAAATATGGGAACCTCAGTTACTTGCATGTTCAAAACATGTCCAGACAGAAATGAAGGAGATGTGTGAGTCCTGCATCAGCTCTGGCGATGGAATGGAGGAGTTAACAGGACTTTTCCGTCTCTAGCTTGTAGCACTGTTGTAATTCATCATTTCTATAGCACCATAAATTAGACGCCGCTTTGCAAACTCAGAGGCAGCTCTTGCTTCCCTGAAGTCTCCAGCAGGACTGTCAGGTTGGGGTGCCTGGTTGAGGCACACTTTTCCCCACACAGGCGTGCGCTGTGAACACCATGCCTACAGGACTGCAACCATGCTGCGCTGCTGTCTCGCTGGAGTGGGAGTAAAAGGGCTGGGGAAGGCAGAGAGCTGTTTTCACCGCTCCTCCCATATCACAGCTGGATTTCTCGTCTCTCCACAGCCTGTTTTAGTGTTGCCCGGATGGAGAATAGGCTTCTTGGGGCTTTGATTCAGCCTGGCTGTCCTCCAGCAATATCCACAGCACTCCCTCCCCTCCCATATGCTCTCCATTAACATCCTCCTGTCTGCTGAATAAGGAAAGAAGAACTCTCCCAGCCCCAGCCAGAGCCCCTGAGCCAGGGGAGTTTATCAGTCAGACTGGTTTCTCCTGAACCCAGAACAGGCCTCGTTAGTGGGCCAGGAGGGGATTTTATTTTGCCTTTCAGCTAGTGGCTGCCCTGAGCCAGGAGCAGAGTCAAGTTACTGTGTCCGGGAATCTCAGCTATTCCAAGAGTATGAGCAAGTGAGCTGCTGACTCAGGAGGTTTCCTTGTATTTTCAAGCAGGGCTCAGTCCTGTCAGAGCAAACTGAACTGTTGGTCTTGCTTTCTTCCAGCCCCAAGACTGGGACTAGCAAAAGTCACAGCCTATGGGAACAGGCTGGGGAATGGAACTGGAGCAGGACTCTGCATCACACCCTTGTGGCATGGCCACAAGTCCTTGCAAACACTCGTATTACTCTCTCACCCTTTTTCACTCCTCTCCCAGGAGTGCTGTACAGTAGAGTACAGACGTCTACAAGCTATGAGGCAGCCCAGCTTTACTTGCACCATTTTCTAAAGGCAAATTAAAAATCAGAGGGTGAAACAGACTTGGAGACAAAATGCCTCCTTGTGGATCAGTGTCAAAAGGGAGGTGGGCGTTCAGGAACCCCTGCCTCCCTGAACCTTGCCGTCATCCAGAGACCACCCTGCTGCCATTTTGTGCAGGGATGCAGAGGCTGAGTCTTCCTTTGGGCTTCCCAGAACCTGGAATGGAGTCGCAGGCTGCGTCTGGTACACGCAGTTAGAAGTCATACTGAGTTCAGGAGTCTTACCCTCATTTCAGGTCTGCCTACGGGTTTTATTTCTTCAATAGCATCCAGTTGCTGGAGGTTAGTAGAGAAGATGAGGCTACTTTAGCCGTCCCCACACTCACCCTACGTGAAGCAGCACGTACTGCTTTCACAGAGAGTGAAGTCATTGGAGATCGTATGTTTGCACCCCTCTATCTCCCAGCACTGCTGTGGCTCCATCCAGCCTGTTACAACATGTCTCCTCTCAGCCCCCGCAAACTCCTGCCAACAGACACAGCTGCAGCTCTCTTCTTCTAAGTCATGTTAGTCCTTTCTTCTTTGCTTCCCGTGTCCAAGGGCTATTTTGTCTTGGTATCCTCAACCCATCCTCAGACTCACCAAGTGATGAATAACCAGCCCAACATGGAAAGGGCAGTTGGGTACAAGCTGTTATTTATAAAACAGGTTTCTGTCTGCCTGCAGGTATTGGCATGTGCCTGTCCCAGCCACGTCCCTTGAGACTAGGATCTGATATGGGGGCAAAGATGGGTAAAAGCTTCTCCTACTTTCATTCGCTCTTGGAGACATGAAGGTACCTGTTTTGAACAGCTAAGGGGCTCTTGGCCTCTGGCCCAAATACCACCTGCCCCTGCAGTATGGCCAGGTGGGTAGGATGTCTCTCCTATGTACGGAGAATTTTCAGCTACCCTTGTGAAGCACTTAATATCCCTTTAGAGATGCCCATCATTGCAAAGGTAACAAGCTGCAGACTGGCTCTGGCCCACATGCCTTTGGCATGCTGCTTGCTTTAGATCACGAGCTCTGCAGAGGTCCACAGATGGTGCCCAGGAGTTGTGATGAGTACAGGGAAGCAGCAGGGGAGGAAGGGCATAGACTGAGACATTTTCTTTTCTGGCAAGCTGACAAATGCTGATTTTTCTCCATCACTTCTTCCCGTGCCATTTGGATGAGGATAGGAGTCCCATCTACAGAGTTTGTCCATTGAACAATGACCCCAAGAAGTCTGGGTGTTCTCATCCAAAAATCTTTGAATCAGGGAGGATTTAACAGTTTTGTTTCAGCTATTTGGGCATGAATTGAGTATGTGGGACTGGGACAGAGTAAAAACTAGCAGCAGAGAGTCCTTGAAGGAACAGATTTCCTTTGGCCTGTCTGCCACCTGTGAGACAGAGTTCACTGCAAAAAAAGGCAGGAGAAACCTGCTCTTATAAATTTGACCAGGAAGAAGAACTTGTTACTTAGTCTGTCATCTAGTCTGGTGAGTCACATATTGTATCTCTAGGAAGCTGGTAACACCCCAGAAGTCATTAACTTAGCATAATATATGTTTTACTGAAGTCTTGTCTCAGGTTAATAGCAACTCCAGCTAGGCTTGCATGACAGTCTAGAGAAGAGGGGCAACCGCCAACAGGTGCCTAAGAACAGACACCCTTTAGTTTTCAAGATGCCTGGGGGAAAGCTTTTTAGAGCATTTGGTTTTGTACCAAAGGCTTCTATTCCAAAAAGTGATAGAGATGTGATACATAGGACACCAGACTACACAGCTGTGCTGTCTAAAAAGCAGGAACACAGGCTGAGGGCAGAGGATGGACACAGACAATAGGGGTGCATTGAGCTCCCATCTGAGGGCAACACTTGAAAGATGGGATGATGCTGTAAGCTCCAAATCTCCAGCTTCGGAGACAAAGACTGTCTTGAGGGTGTCTGGATAAACACAGCTAAGCTATCAGGATGCTTTGTCTCCTCAGGGGGAGGGAGTCCAAATGCTGCACTGTTGCAGGCAGCCAGAATAACATGTGCTGTGTGATGTGAAATACTTGAGCACACATGGGCTTTGTGGTGTCTCCTGCCAATCTGCAGAGTATCGGTGACTTGTACTGCAAGGAGCTGGGTTATGGAGAGGAGTTCCTTGGTGGGCATAACCTAGAAGCCTTCCTACAAGGGCCATGTGGCTGGCTGAATGGCCCGACTTGGCTATGGGGAAACCCTAAAATGTCTCACTCGCCTTTCTGAAAAGATAAAAATACCTGCCTTATCTCTGTCTTCTAGAGTCCTGCTCCTCTTCCTCCTCCAGCTCTACACCTGAGGAAACAGAAATGCCCCAGCCATGCAGGGCATTGGCCGTGACAGAGAGGAGCACTGCAGGTGAAGGCTGTCTCCTGTGCCCAGTCCCTGCCCTTCCCTCTGGATGGCTTCTCCCCATGCACAGAAATGCCTCCTGGCCCAGCAGGCATCCTCCTGGAAAACCTCATGCCTTCCTTAAGGGCTGCTCACACCCATCCAGATACATATACATGTAAATAGCACGATGCCGCATTAACACAGACCCACGATAATGGCAATGAAACATGACAGCTTCTCCCCTCATCCTTGTTTTTCTAGTTTGAAAGAGCAGGGGCAAGTCTCTGTGTGGATGGGAGCAGGGAATGTGCTCCTGCTGCCCACCCGGCAGCCCTGCTGCACCAGCAGGGTCGCCTGCTGTGGTTTGCCCACAGGGAAAGGAGCAGGCAGTCACTGCCTGGCTGATGCAAGACAGCACGGCATGCTGCTGGGGGGATTAGTGGCAGCCAGAGCCGCTCAGAGCGCACGTCAGCCCAGCTTTCCTACCCCATATGTGCATACCCACCCTAAACATGGGAACTGTCTGCCAGCCGCTCTTGTGGAAGCAGTTGGAGCGAGTGCTTGTAGCTGGGGGACTCACAGCAGAGGGACGTGCTCCCTCTTCCCCTGGGGAAACCAAGGTGGCTGGGGCTGGCTGGCAAGGCCATGGGAGGGTGACCAGGCACAAAGCAGGGCCCTCAGCTCTTTGCTGATGGCTCCTTCCACTCTGAGCATCAAGGCCTGGTGAAGCAGGAAGAGGGAAATGCAGTCTGCAGAGGAGACAGGCTGGGTTCGCCTGGTTTCAGGCAGGACCAGCTGCTGCAGCCGTGACCCTGCCACAGAAACCTGAGCCTGGCAGCAGTTGTGCAGGGGAGGGCTCTCATGTTTCTGTTTTGTTTTGGTGCTCTGATAAGTAGTGGGCTTGCTTTTTTTCTTCCTTTCCTTCCTTTCTTTCCTTTCTCTCTCTTTCTCTCTCATTCTCTCTCTTTTTTTTTTTTTTTTTTTCCTGAATGTATTTCCACAGCCTCAAGGAAGGAATTTAGGAAAAAAAAAAAAAGAAAAAAAAGGCTTCTGGAATGGGAACAAGTATGTTTCAAATTACAGAAAGGATGTTAAAGGTTCAAGAATTTGTGATCTGACTCCGCCTGTGTCTGTCTCCACCCCCCAGAGAGCAGCTTGCCTTGTGGCTTTTCCACCACGGTGGTGGGGCCATGCTGCTGGGGGCGGCGGGTGCCGTGGCAGGGCAGTGGCCCTGTCGGGACACAGGGCCTGTCCAGACAGAGAGCATCGGGCCGGTCAGAACACCGGGCCTGTCGGGACACCAGGCCTGTTGGGACATCGGCCCTGTCGGGACATCGGCCCTGTCGAGACGTTGACGTCGGGCCTGTCGGAAAACCCAGCCTGCCAGGATGCGGCCTTCCAGCGCCTGGCTGCTGCTCGCGAGGCCTCCTGCACTCTCACAAGCCCTGTTGCCTGGCTGCATTTCCAAGGGGTTCAGAAAACCTTTTCGCAGCGCACAGTTTGGTCTGAGCTTGGTCTTTTTTGTCTCGTAGGGTGTACATGTGCAGGACTGTTTCTTCCAGTGGTTCGGCTCCATCCCAGGAATGTGCTGGGACCCACTTCTGAGAGCAGAGCGCCCTCTGCTCGGTGGAAAGGGAGGAAAGGCCGGCAAAGGTGCAGCTGTCTTGCGGAAGACAAGCCCAAGGCGCAGGGCCTCGTGCTGGCGCCCCGAGAAAAGCAACGGTGCCGTGCCCACCACCAGTGCCTCCCAGCCCCGAGGGCCGTGCTGTAGAGCAGCGGTGAGCTCTGGTCACAGCTCCCCGGCTTGGACTTCTCAGCACATGAGCACCCAGTGCCACTGACTCCCACATCGGCCCCATGAAGATGGGGTGAGGAGGAGCCACTGGCAAAGAGGCCAGTTGGAATGGCTTGGTCTTCCCTTCTTCACTGAGTGAGCGGTGAGGCGCTGGAACAGGCTGCCCAGAGAAGCTGGGGCTGCCCCATCCCTGGCTGTGTTCAAGGCCAGGCTGGATGGGTTCCTGGGCAGTTTGATGTAGTGAGCTAGTGGCTGGCAGCCCTGTCCACGGCAGGGGGGTTGGAACTAGATGATCTCTGAGGTCCCTTCCAACCCTTAGCCATTCTGTGATTCTATGATTCCCTGAAGTTTATGGCTGGATCTGGTCTCAGGCCCTTACGGGGACCACACCCTGTAGACCTCCATTATATGACCACTTGTGACTCTAAATGCGACCCTACAGGTATAGACCATCAGGGAATACACACACTCAGCATGCTCCCAGTTCCATGATGCTGGATTTTATGCACAGCACAGGACACCGCTTTGCAAAAGGTGTATGTCCACAGATGAATGCGGAACATCTGTTGGTGCACTGCTATATGGATGGGAGACCACTGGAACAAAGAACTATTAATGCAAGCTTAAAAGATGACAACTGCTATCAGTTTACCCACTTCTGCAGCCTGTGAGATTTCTTCTTTGAATGAAAAGCCAAAAAAGTTTGGGCCAGTTCAGCTACACAGATCAAAGATCTTCAGCACGAGCAAATGGAGATAGCTCTGCATATAACATTATTTTTCATATTTATTCTGACATTTCCAAAGATTCTGACTAGCAATGTCTCTTTTAATGCAATGCTTTGTTTTCAAAGGTGTTGCAGTAGCACCTAGGAAATCGGTCTGAATTGGGCCTCATTCTGCTGGGTGACATCTGTAACAGAAAGATGGTTTCCCTGCAAGAGATCTAAAGGTTCATCTAAAGTAGCTAACACACTAAATACTGTGGTGTGCATGCTGTGTTTTCAAAACACATTACTTAAGGGCAGTTATTTGCTTTCTGCCACTGAAGAGAACTGACAATGTCACTTGGCTGTGTCACTCTCCCAGCCAATGGAAAATGCGGATATTTTGTTTTGCCAGCTTTCTGCACTGACCAATTTTGTGCTGGCAGGCTGTGTTCCTGAGGTACATTAGATGAGTCTCAGAGCTGCCTTAATTTATGGCAGCGAAAACAGTTCCTTCTGCACCATTTCACAGGTGTGGGATCATCCGAGCAATTCATGTTCCATTCCCCTCCCGTCCCCGCTCAGCACCTACCTCAGCTCATCCCCAAAGTGCCAGTACAGGGACAAATGCTGCCACCAAGCTTAAAAAAGCTTCATTGGTCTGAGAGTGTTCAGAGAGACTCTGCAACAACACAAACTGCAGCCACATCCCTCCACTGCACTGCTTGCATGTGAATTTGGAGAATTAAAATTTTCACTGGCACCTGCTGATTTTTGCTATTTTAGCTGCATCAAGCCCACACAGTAGGACATAAAGTTGCATCTAGATCCTTCCCAGCTATTCACTCTGTTTTGATTTTGTGTGTTTGGTGAAATAGAAAATTTTTACTTGTCAAATCTTTCTGAATCCAGAAATTTGGGTTCAGATTCTTCAGATTTTTTTTTTCTTTTTTTCAAGAACGAAACCATCCAATCTCCCTTGTAGGTCTTCTGTGGTGTAAAGGTACAACCTAGCTGCCGCATCATGGTTGAATCTGGAGCTTAAGTGGACACTCAAACAAATCAAAGCCACACCTGCCGCAGGCCAGTACCCATCTATATTTGATTATGTTGTTTTCTTACAGAAGAGTGGATTTTTGATGGCTGTAGCTAATCTAGAATCTTAAGGGTGATAATTGGACAAATCAGTTTAGTTGGGCAGCCGGTTCTGTGCAAACCTAAGCAGAATAGTAATGCATGACTAATACACAACAGCACTGTGCATGAGATAAAGATGCATACGCAACACAAACCCAAGATGCTGTGGGAATAAATGATGAAGATATTTCCTAGCACATACAGGCACCGACACGGTGCTCTCGGGACAGTGGAGCACAGCCCTCACTCTCTGCTCTCAGGTACCCAGAAATCCCACCTTACTCTCTTTGCTGCACAAGTCTAAAAGCAGTGAGAAACTCCTCACCTCTGATCCAGCGTAACTGACTTAGGGAGCCTCTGCCTGCTGGTAAGCTAAGGGGTTCATTTCTGAAGGAAAACTAGCACGCTGTAAATCGTCTTCTATGTCAGGTAACAATAGCTACTGGTCATGACAAAAACAGACAAACAAACTAACAAACAAACAAGCACACCTCTTTCTTTGTGCAAATACAGAATCATTCGGTGTTCCCTAACATGCTGCTAGCCCCCAGCCTTAATTCTCAGCCTGCACATTTTGATGTTTGTAATACATGCCTCTGAAGCTAGAAAAGAGACTAAAAATGAGATTTCTTGCCGTTGAGGGGGAGAGAGACTTGTATGTTTTACCCTGCCATGGTGAGCGAATAGTGAACACTTGGTGAGCAAGCGTGGTGCCGCTGGGCAATGCCCTGAACCACGGCCTGTCACTTTCCAACGGCAGCCCCTCCAGAGCAGGTCGGCGAGTGCACTGGGGCCTGGGGAGCAGGCAGGCACCTCGCTGGCTCCGAGAGGTGCCAAAACTGCCCTGCCCAGGGACACCTCTCCCTGCAGCCCACGTGCGGGCCAGCAATGTGTCTGGGTCGCCACACGGGCTGCGAGAGGCGGGTCTGGTAACCGCAG
>VXAV01009879.1:367322-388033 GCA_013399715.1 Alectura lathami | reverse complement strand
CCCGGCCCCGGCCCCGGGGGTTGGGGGGCCCTGCTGGTCGGGGAGGGGTGCGGCAGCAGCTCCTGCTGAGGAGCACGGTGGGGGGAACTGGAGGACGGTGAGCATGCCGCCCCGCTTCACGCCCTTCACGTGCAAAAGGATGGGCTCCAAGGTGAGGTTTGGCGCTCAGGAGTAAGAGCTTGCAGGTCTGGTGGTCTGTGAAAGCATACCTCAGTGCTCAGTAACAGCCAGGGAAAGCTAATGAAATGTTAGGAATTATTGGGAAAGGGAAAGAGAATGAAAAAACAAAGCAAAAAAAAAAAAAAAAAAAAAAAAAAACACCACAGTGTTACGCTTATGCATGTGCAAACTCCCCACTGAATGCTCTTTGCAGTTCTGATTCTTATTGCCGTATATTCCATCTGGGAATGGTTCAGAGAAGAGAAACAAGGACCATCAGAGTCTGTCCTATGAGAAGTGATTGAACAGCTGGCATTCTTCAGCTTGAAACAAAGACAAATGGCAAGGGGGATACAGTGCAGGTCTACAGGCTTGTGAGTAGCTGGGAGATAGGAGTGGCAACCAGCTCTGAAGGAGCAGTCTTTTCTGCTCTTGACCAAAAGGACCAGTCTTGCCATGCAGGGGAACGTCAACTTTATTTCTTTGTTCAGTAACTTAGACTATCAGAGCTCTCCACTGTTAGATTTCCCCAAGCCCAGGGCCACTCCGAGCTTTCTTCCAGTGTTTCTCTCACTACTTTTCACTGGCTGACTTGCCTCCTTGCTTCATTTTTATGTCTCTCCCTCCTTCATTTACTCATCCACAGGTTTCTGTGTTGGCTTCTGCTCTTTCAAGTGACTGATTGAAAAGAAAGAAATGAGGCAATATTCATCTGGTGAAGTGAACCTTCCCTGTCAGATGTCTTAAAGCTGCTGATAGGACCCTAAGGAAACAGTCTGAGGTGGAAATAGTAAGGGCAGCAAAGGTGACAACTCTTCTGACTCTTGTCTGCCAGTAACACACTTGATAACAGTGCTAAAATGCACTAAGTAGTTAGATAAGGAGTAGATATCTGTATCCATTTTTTTCCTTCCATATCAGCTCAGCAGCATTGATGGCACCAAATGAAGTCTTTGTTGTCCGCTGGGTTTCAATGGTTCCTGATCTGCTTACTGCTCAACCACACTTTTGTAATTTGTGCCTAAAGTACTTGGCAACCCCATGTAATCTCTGATTCAAGATTAACCAGGCTAAGGCCCACACAATGCCTGAGCACAGATGCTTTTAGCATGGCACTGATAGATGCAAAGGAATAAAGACTGTATCTAACAAAGTCATTCACTTCTCCGCTGCTCTTTGAAAACACTAGGAGGCTAAGGAGAGAAAAAATTTGCAAAGCTGACCCATTCCCCTTCCTTCTAGCCTTAAAACTAGACTACAGCTTATATTTAAACCTATCCATATGTTCTGAGGGATGGGAATATTTGGCCATGATTAACAGGGCTTTCAGATGATGAGTCACATGTCAGAACTGACTGCAAATCCAGGGGGAAATCTGTGGTCCAATGACAAGCAGTTTAGCCTGCAGCGACTGACAACCTCCAAGGAGTCTGCTGCTGACTGCTCAGACTCTCAGAACTTGGACATGATTGCTACAGGCACTAAGAAAGAGGCACTTTCAAGAGAACGAGAAGTTCTGTAGTTTGAAGGTGGGTTTCCAGGGAAAACTCGGTCTCCTAAGAAGAAGGATCAGAGAGAAGGAAAAAATGAGAGTCCCCAGGGATGGAGGAAAAGGTCTGAAGGCACAGATATGCTGTCTTAGCAAATCGTATTAGCTTCAGGGGGAGGACAGAGTTGAACTGATGCTTCTCACACAGGCTTATGAGCATGAATGAAAATGTCATTCAGCTCTGAGATCCATGCACTCTCACAGCAAGTTTATAAAACAGAAAAGTATTCTGACTTCTAGTTTGTCTCACTAGGGCTTCCAAGCACACGAGGTGTTGCGTGATCTACCTTTCACTTAGGTAAGTAGTGTGCAGTCATGCTGCAGGACTGGCAAAAAACATGCCCCTTCATCTCCTAAACTGAACAAGGATGTGTTTGCTTGGTATTGTATCAAATTAAAAAATAAAAATAAAAATAAAAAAGAAAGGCAAGACAGGACAGTAAGGGGAGTCACTCACTCACCTATAGTCCACAAACCCGGTCCGATTCCAGTCTAGTTTTCGCACTAATTCCCCAATTTGGACTCGATTCAGTTGGATGCTTGATTGCTAAGAGGAGAAGAGAAATGCTAGCAAATCTGGGGATCTTAAAGGAGAAAAATCCTCTGTATGAGACTGGGGCCTGGTCATCTATTAATAGGTGAGGAGAGAGCCTGGTTCATGGAAAAAATATGGGATGTAAAAATCCAGAGTGGTGGTGGGGAGGATAAAAATAACGTTTTTTTGCAAGGTTGTGAAGTAGCATCATAGAAAGCTGACCAGAGCTACTGATCCAAGCACCGTGATGGTTTTGGCAGGAAGAGGACTGTCTACTCAGAGTATAGGGGCAAGGACTTGAAAACTTCGTACTCACTTTCCCACAGCAGTGAGACGTAATGATCTTTCAAGATCCTAGAGGTATATCTTACACAACAGCTGACCTTTGTGATTTTACATGGCTCTTGTGATATTCTAAAGCTGATCCAAAATCTCTGATGCCCTCTGCAGTATTTACTGGATGTCACAGCATTTCTGTTGGGACTCAAGGGCTCAGCTTTTGCAGTCAGTGCATTTAGGCTTCTGATAGGAACACCACCAGCAAGGCTGAGTGGTGGCTGTGGTGCAGCAGCAGGGTTTCCCCAGAGCAGTGCTCTGTCAGAAGAGCATCCTGGCCATGCTTTTTGGGGGCGCACCTGCATCATGGCTCTCCGGAAGGCTGCCACAGGGATCTTCATGTTTCCATCCTTGTCAATTTTCCTGAAAAAGTCCCAGAGTCGTAGGTTGTGCTCATTCACGTATTTCTAAGAGAAGCAGAGACAAAACACAGGCACAACCATGAGCTCAGAAAGCCAGTGGTGCCTGCCGCAGTCTTTCCCCTCATTCCTCCATCTGTCACCCTGCCTTTACTCAGCCCATCTTGGAGCTATGAGCCCTTAACTCCTTGTGCAGTTCTGACTCCTTATGTCAGAACAAAATCCTTTTATTCAGGTCAATCCCATTGTTCTCCATTGTACCCTGAAACATGTCTCAGCAGTAAACCTGCATTCAAGCTGTTTCTTCTGGTAGCTGTGCATGCTTACTTGGTCCTCATCCCACCAGCACTGCTCAGCTGGGCTGCCTAGCCCAGAGGCAGCCCTTTCCCCCCAGTCTCCGATCAGTTTCGTTGCTCCTGTCTGCTTCAAGGAGGACACACCTGAGCACCGCAACTCCTGTTAAAAACCAAAGCAGGCACACACGGTGTGAGTGTCACCAGCTGCGAATCACAGCAGCACTGTTTGATGCGAGCCAACAGCCCAAACTTGTACTTAATTTCCTCTGAAGCCATATCTACAGCAACGTTTCATCCAATTAGCTACAAATCTGCACAGCAGCTAGAAAGCGCATAGTGCAAGTCTTATCAGGGCAGCAACGCTCCAGTGCTGGGCTGCCTTCCAGCAAGGAGGACAGCACCACCTGCTGCTAGCCGCAGAAATGACAGACCGTGACCATCTAGGTAACGGCTATGTAGAGCAGCGTTTGTATTTCCACATGCTACTTTATGAAGCACATCATTCTGACGCTAAATCACAACTGTCAGCGAAGGGTTCTGTGGAAGCCAGCTGTGGTAGTGGGCTTGGTGAGCAGGGTGCACGCTCATTTGGACCAAACCTGAAATCAATCAGTTTGTTTTCCACAGCTAGCAAACATCTATTCAGATGGAAACAGCAGACAGCACTGCGCAGTGATTACAGCACTTAGGGCTTGCTTATATTGTCACCTCTGCCGCTGCTGTTTGAAGACTGCCAGACTGTAATTCTGTTTGTCAGTATGCTCAGCTGCTGAAGAAGTAATTTGGATGCACTTTTGAAAGTGAAATATGCGGATGAATGATGTCATACAAAGGTATGGGATTATTGTGTCACAGCTGTGCAAATCAAAACCTACTCTTTGTATCCCAGTACTCTCAGATCCTAAGGCATTCAGCTTCTCCTGAAAATCAAAGGATTTGCTTAGTCAATCTGCATGGAATAAGATACGTGAATGTGCATAGTGATTATGGGTACGCTTTTTCTGAAGGAACTTGATTGAGTTTCCCACTTGGCAGGAAGCTTACCCCTTCCAACCTCCTTCCCTTAAAGTGCTTGGGGCATGGGTCCTGTGTATGGGGGAGCTGTGGAACAAAATTCAGTAGCTCACCTGAATCACTTCCATAGGGTTTGGATGCTGCTTGGGGCTTTTGGAGATACAGCCTTCAACTTCACCACAGATGACATCTAGTTCAGGACGTGTTTGATACACCAAATCCAGCAACTTGATGAACGTTTCATTCACCAGTACGTTCTGGAAGGAGAGCGCAGTCGGTGTGGATGCCCAGAGGACAACAAGGACTTGTTTGCATGAAGAAATCCACCTAAAGTCCAGACGAACCGTTCTCCCCTGAGAGCGGTGCCATTTCCCACACCTACTTTTCACTTTCAGGAATTCCACAGAAGCCTGACCCTAACTAAGTGTTCTTCCTTCTCTTTTCCCATGTCTGAGTCAGCAAAGGACTCCATTCAACTAAGAAGTAGACTGCAAGGCAAAGAGTTAATGGCCGAATTTGTCTTAGAGTTCTGTAATAGTGAAAAAAGTACCAGCCAAGGCCTGTGAGGATTAGTAACTCTGGTGACATTGCTGGACAGCCCAGCCACAGGAGATGCACCTGTCTGGGAAGGGTCCGTGTGTCTCCAGATGGAAAGAACTCCTGGTAAAACTCTGTTTCCTTGTGTAACCCTGAGAGAAAGTTCCAGTGAGCAGTGCAAGGCCTGGCCCTGCTTTCTTCCTGAGGGTTTCGCACTGAGTGGTGGCAGCCCAGCACGTCAGAGCTCACACCATTTTCTGGTGCACTGCTTACAGAATGGGCAGCAGCGCAGTGTCCTGCTTCAGGGTTTGTGGGGTTAGCTTACTTTCTGCAAATGTTATTGATGTCATTGTAATTTATCCTTTCAAATTTAAGTTATGACAAATTTACCTTTACCTTGACTGACATTTTGAAAACGTAATTATGGTTTTGTTCATAGGAGCGTTCTGATGAGTGGTGGTATTGTCTGTTGTACTGCAACGGTGAAGGTGAGTATGCTAGCTGGTTGGATATAAATCCATAAAATATATTTGGTTGCTAGGAACTGCAAGCTGAAGCTCTATAAAGAGTAGATTATGGAAAGAATGTGAGGAACAGTTGTGCTTAGAAGTGTTGTCAGAAGCAATAAACTGTGGCATTAAAAATGTGCCCTTCTACCACTTCGCCTTCACTAGTGCTGTCAAACCCGTGCAAAGGTTCCTAGATATGGTCCTTATTCAAAGTTCCTCTTACAGACACACTAATTATTCATTCTTTGGAACTCAGTATCAACATTTATCACTGGGAAAAGGGGCAGAAAAGGCTTTTGTTTGTGTCTTTCCTTAAGTTTCCTATCAAAGACTAAAATCTTTGCTAATTTTTTGGAAGATTTAAGACAGCAGAAGAACTTTGAAAACGTATATTTGCAAATATTCTGAAATGAAATGCAAAACTCCCGACATTACAGGCGGAATTACGTCTGTTAGAGAGATTAGATTTTTGCCTACAAACATGTGATTGGGATACTGTAACATCATGGTAAATTTATGCCATTCATCTGAGAAATGCCAGGTGATTTAGGCTTTTTGAGGGGTGAGAAGGAGAGAGCATTTGCTAATGCTGAAAAGCAGAAATCCATAGTGAGATTTAGGTTGTGTTTAAGATTCTTAATGTTAATGAACTCCTTGCCTCAAAATTTCTTGAGTGGCTCCTTTTAAGTAAATGCGTTTCAATGGTTTCTTTAATTTCTCAGAATTCAGCCAAAATATTATTTCCAAGTTTATGAACTGTTTGGGTTATTAGTAATTAAGCTAGCAGAGCCATGTACACTAGAATGAAATCTTTTGTCTACACACAGCCTGTTTTAGTTTTCTCTTGCAAAATGAGGCAGACTTGGCAAATAATTCTCTTTGATGTTAATTAATGCAGGAAAAACTGTCAGCCCTGGAGGAACTCCTGTTCTTCAGATGATCTCTGCCGAAAGCCCTCAGCTCTCTCAGGGAAGACCATAGATGAATGTTATTTATTCTGCTTTGTTTGCATTTCTTTCTTTAATACAGGATCCACAGGACAAGGATACCACCGATTACCTAAGTCACCAGAACTGCCCATGAACCATTTTAGCTTGTTTCAGGTGTGAACACATTATTTATCCTCCAAGACTCAAATCAAATTTTTTCTATTTTTCCCTTAGCCATGGTGCTCCCAACGGTGGACAGAGGAGCCCGAGGACACTGACACATTCTGTAAGTCCTTCCAGGCCTGCAAGCCTGTTTTTCTTCCCATAAAGCACCACCATATGGATGGGAGGGACAGGAGCAGACTGGTGCGTGTCCGGGTCCCTGCCCCCAGGAAATCAGAAGCATTTCTGAGACTTTCTGAGCCATTTTAGAAGTAGCACATGAGGCTACAACAATATGTGTCATGCTACCATCTTGCTATGGAGGGAAATGCATATTAAGGTTTTGCGTCTGATTTTTTTCCTTCCACACTAGCCTTTCATTATTCTTATAATTATTTTTTTTTTTAAATAAGATCGCTTTGCTTTCAATGCCTTGCAACATCCATCTCTTTCTGCTCCTCTTACGTCCTGAGAGAGTATCAAAGCACTTTTCAGTTCGCAGCATCTTAGCCTACCCTGGAGGGAGGCAGCTCAGGGGATGAAGCAAATTCATCCTCCACTGCGAATTCACTCCTCATTCTTATTCTTTTGCTGCAAAATGGGAGTGACGTGGTGATACCATAGGCACCTCTCTCCAGAGACAGACCAAAGTCCTGTCACTTCCATGGGGCTCCTAGAAGTGCTGTCGAACAGTAGCCTCTTTTTTATTAATGGCTGTGCATAAATAGAACAGACAGCAAGTCTCAAAACAGTTTTGAAGGGGGCAGCTCTGGAATCTAACTAGTTCCTAAAAATGCAGTGTATGGACTATGAAGTTTTCCAGCACACAAGCTCTTACTGAGATGTTGATCTCTTCCATCATGGAATTGGGGTTCTTCCTGACAGATCCCACTAGTGCAGTGGCACCTTCCACAGTCAGGGGATTATAGGCCATCTGCAGAAGAAGAGATGCAGACAGACACAGTGAGAATGAGCATTTCATGGCCTGGCAGGAGGCATGCGGTAACCTCGGGAGCGAACCCTTGCTTCCCATTCTTCGGCAGGTCTGTAGAATAGCTATGGTTCAGCAGGTTTGTAGAATAAACCCTTCTGATGGGTTTATTCTTCGTCTCACCATCTCTTGTCTCTGTCCCCCAAAGCTCTGCAGTGCAGGCCTCCAGTGGAGTTGCCTTCTCAGCCTGGTAGTTTTGGCTGGTCATTCAGCTTTGCCCAGTCTAGGACTATTGATCCCCAGCCTACCAGGAGGCAAATTTGGCTTTCTTTTTCCAGGACTTGATAATATTCCTCAGGATTAGTACTACTAGTACCTCAGGGTAGTGCCATGGCATTGCCCTGATGTGACAATGGCAGTTTATCCTGTGTTTAGCAAATCATTAACACACTGAGAAAGGCGCGCTCCATGCTCCCTCAGAATTCTGTTTGAACCTTTTCCTTCTGTTGAAGCTTACATTACGTACAAATCTGTAGATTCACAGCTACATTTGATGTATGTATGCAGACCCATTGAATGCCTGGGCTCTCACTTGACTGAGACTAGATAGGACAGGAATCAGCCCCTTTGGGGTAATAATGACTGTGGGGTTATGCTGAGGGCAGTCTTTGGGGGATTTTTGGAGGGAACCAACTTATTTGTCCTGGCAGAAATTCACTGCATAGAATTTCCTTCTGCTCTGCTCACCTTCAAACTAGAGTAATACTTATTTATCCTGTTCTAGTTCAGACAGCTCACATCTGTCTCTTGTGCCTTAGGTCTTCCTTCTCCCCTCATTTATTCCTCCAGCCCTGCCTGGGCTTTATTTTACCTTCAGGACTTTGAGTGTTCCATTGACTTCAAGGCCCTTGCAGAGCTTCTTGGCTCCCTCGTTGTCGATCTGGTTGTTGCTGATGTCCAGGCAAACCAGCACGTTATTAACTTTGAGAGCTTCTGCTAGGGCCTGTGCTCCCTCGTTCCCAACGCTGTTCCAAGCAAGGCTGAGTATTTTCAGTGCGCCATTGCCCTCCAGGGAGAGAAGAGAGACCTCAGCTACTGCATGCCCATCATGTGTATCGTTCTACCCTTTCTTGCCTGGCTGAGACAGGAGCACGTCTCAAGTCTCACCCAGCCCAACACCAACGTCTCTGCAATGCCCTAGGCTCTCTCCACCCACGTGAGTCACCAGACCTACTCACTGCTTTAGTTGTTCTCCCAGCTCTGTCGGTAGGATGAGCCTTGCTAGGGCTACTGAATCCCACTCAGACCTCAGGGATGTGAATTCCCAGTCAGTATTTCAGCCAGCTTCTGGCAGTAACCACTGAGAACGGTATCACAGAGCAGGAGTGCACCTACCTTGAGCCCTGTGCCAAGTGCTACTGTCCCCTTCCTCCTCAGGTGGTTCCAGCTCAGGTCCAGAATCTCCAGTGTTGTGTTGATAGCTGAGAGAGAGAAATGGAGATGTTAGCTCATGAGGAACGGTCTGAGCACAAATGCTGATGCACACGTAGGGGCTAAGAGAACGTTTGCTGGAGATCCAGCAATGGCCTTTGTTTATTGCTGTAAGAGGAACCTGTACCTACAGCCTTCCCTGCCCACTGCATCCCAAGAACAGGGAGTGGGCTGTTGATTACAAGCAGAAAGGGAAGAGAGCCTTTCCTGGCTTAATCAAAGAATAAGTTGTGAAGTAGGGAGGTAAAGAGAGGTAGGATTCCTTACTTTAGTAGGCACTGTATGTTTCTCACTGTGAAAAATGTCTGGATTCCCCTCCCCACAAATAAAATATCAAGACTCACTCTGCCTATGTTTGATTAGCAGGGGAGAGGAATTCAGCTTTTTACAGTAGCTGTGCCCAGCTGTATACGTGCCAGTGCCAATTCACATGCAGGGCACACCTCGCAGTGTGAGTTCTACTTTGAGCAGGATATGTGTGAATTCGTTTGTGTCTACTGTGACACTGGGAGGGGCAGGACTTGCTGCCAACGCTTCTCATTCTCAGGGAGAATTTCTCATCCAGATTTCCAAGGGTGGAAGGAGGCAGATGGTTAACTTAGCTGACTTAAAAATACTCCCTTAAAAAAAAAAAACAAACCAGAGAAGTAACAGATTCTGCAATAATCTCTGCAGCTCCTGCCTCTAGTGAGCTGGAAGGAAAGAAGAGCTGTAAGATGTTTTAGTTTGGAGATGCATTTTTTCTGGGCTGGGAAGGTCACAAGGTTTAACACTGGTCCCTGGCTTCCCTTCAGACTCCTCCAGGGCAGGGGCACAGTGCCTAGTCCCTCAGTGCAGTTTTATTTGATCCATCTTTTAAAGACACGGACTGTAATTAGAAGCAGGTTCATATCAGCGTGAATCCTGAATCAGGAGTAGGATGGTGCTAATTAAACCGAAGACATTGTGTTACCGGAGTGCTCCAGGAACACAGGATGCTCCTGTGTCACAGGCCTGTGGCTGTTGTGGCAGCAGGTGTGTTGGAGGTGCTGAGGGAAGAAACGCTGTCAGATATGTATGCACGTCTTTTGCAGTGCACCAAGAGCACTGGAGATTAATGAAAGATTTTAACAGTTTTGTTTGCTTTCCCTGCTGCTACACACTATGGATCTCACTTTGTCTGAACAGCTAAATTAGGCAGCTTTATTTCATTTCCTTCTAATCTGTTTCCCTTGCTGCTTGATGCACAGTGACTCAAACCATTAGGGTTTGGGCTACTTAAGAAAAATTTAAATTTGTGATCAAAAACTTAAAACAAACAGTTTTGATCCTATTGGATTTCAGTAAAATGTTTTTGCTTTAAACTCTGTAAGGGACTTGTCTTCCAGCTCCCCTCTCTCTGACACAGACTGCTTTGCTACTGTGGTTTCTCATCCTTCATTCCTCTTCTGAGACAGCAGTCAAGCATAGTTGCTAGAGCCGCCTGTGGCGATAAGGGTGAGCAGGTGGACCAGCCAGGAACATCTAAACCCAGTCTTTTGTACTGCCCACCAGGTCATGGGACATTTTTGCTGGAGAAGGGAATACATGTTCACCGTGCTGACCCCACTGTGTGCCCCAGTGAGTGCCTGTACTCCTGGCTCTGAGGGAGTAATAAATTAAGTTACCGAGCATCTGTCCCAGGAGCTGTCCTCCCTTCTCAGAGAACTCATTGTGGCTGAGGTCCAGCTCTTTCAATTGGTAATTGCTCTGCAGAGAGACAAATGTGCAAGGAGAATGAGATCTTCCAGCCAGCTGCAGCCAGCTGCCATGCTAAGGCCCCGGCATTAGGAAGAAACGGGGATATCAAACACATTGCAGTCTCCAGCACATAAGAGTTCATCAGCATGGAGATGGTGGCACTGTGTACCCCAAAACAAAGCTTTGTCAGGCATATAACGTCATAGCAATTATCTTCCCAAAACAGCAAAAGCGATGTGACTTTATGTTGTGCAAACTCCTCTCACACAGCTCATGTCTGGTCTGCAACACCCCCTGCAGCTCTGCTCCTGCCCCCTGTTTCACTCTCAGCATTGCACCCTAACCACTTTGTGCTATCAGTCAGGGCCTTGCTTCATGGCAGCTTCTGGTGGTGCCAAAGGGTGCAGAGACTTGGAGACAGGAACTAAGAAAAGAAGTCAAGCCTCTTTCTGTTGCAGAATTGCAAAATGCTGTTAAGTTGGGCTACTTATGTTTCTTGAAAATTTGGTATCACACACTGCTATCGAAATCATGCCAAGTGAGCAGCAGCCTCAGAATGTGGAGTCTGTTACACAGTCAGGGCTGCAGATGACCTTGGATCTCAGGTAACTCACCCTTAATGCCTCAGCGAAGCATGATGCAGCCTCCTCTCCAAAGCTGTTTCCTGTGAAGGAAAAAGTATGTTAACAATGTGCTGATCCCTTGGCATTGTGTTGGGGACTGCAGGAAGCTGTGCTTTTAGGTGGAGCAGTGAATCACGGCCCATTGAGAAGTCATTATGCCAATCTGTAGAGGAGAATTATCCCAAGATGTGGGAGACACCCAGCAGTGACCCAAGTTTCTCATGCAGGAATGGTCTGCAGAGGTGCTGGAGGTTTAGCAGGCCAAATAATCTATTTTGATCACATCACTGTCGATCTAGATCTCCACACTGCTGCTCCGAGTTCCCATCAGAGACATAACCGAGAGACTGGCTTTGCCCCCAGTTGAACGCCGTCAGGATGGGAGACTGAGGCAAAGCTCGTGGTATGCCACATCCACTGCTGGCACTGTTTGGGTGCAGGCAGCCCACCTGAGAGCTGAAGAGCACGGAGATAGGACGCGTTTTCCAAAAGCAAACTGGCGATGGCTTTGGCCCCTTCTGTGTCTAGGTGGTTATTGGAGATGTTCTGGGAGGAAACAAGGGAGGATAAAAAGCATGAGCCCAAATAATGAATTAGCTCTATTGTGTCCTTCATGCCCAAGATATTAAGAGAATAATGCAAGACCAGCAATGTAAGAAATACCAGGAAGCAGTCGGTAATCAATTACAGTTATAGGTGTGTTTAATCCCGTATCCTTCCTAGCAGGAACAGAGCCACCAATTTAACATGGATCTTTGTCTTCAGCAAACCAAGAAGCATTTGGCCAAGTATCTTTTTTTCCAATGCCACACAGATCCCATGGCCTATCAAAATGCATTTTGCATACCCCAGTTTCAGGTTTAAAGAACATTCCTAAGGATTTATATCTAAAAGTTAGGCATTACTCCCTTAATCTGTTTAGAAAAGTCTCCCCATATCATGTTTGAGAATAAAAGATCCTGACCAAAATGTTTTTCCATTGGCTAAGTATGACCTAGAAAGACCTAGTTCTGGTAATTATTGTCACATCTGCAATGAAAAGAGCTGTTCCAGGCTCCCAGGCTCACCAGACTCATCACATGCACACTTCTGCTTTTCAGAAGCTTGTACATTTTAAAACTAAACAAGCATAAAATACCATGACTTTCAGATGTGAATATTTTTGCATGGGAGCAACTGTTATTTTGTTAAAACTCGGAATGGAATGAATTGGTTTTCCCTATTGAAATTCTTCAGATGATTGAGCTTGGTAAGCAACACTTCTGGCTGAAAACTACATCAGCCTGGGTACCAGTTCTTGAAGAGAGCAATTCTCTCGTAGCATCTCTGCTATGCACATGGCTCCTTCTGCCAGAATGCAGTTATCTTCCAGCTCCAGGTGGGTGACGGTGGCATTGGACTGGGAAGACACAAAGGTAAAGACACACAAGAGACAGCTGAAAAGTCAGTGAAGTGGGGAGTTCCCTCAGTTAACAGACACTGGACTTTTCCTCCAAACATCAGATCTTGAACAGGACTCTGGTCAGGGGACATGGCACAGCTACAGCAGTGGAGGATGGCATAGATGAGAGGGACTCTGTTTTGGAGAGGTTTTGAGTGGGCAGGGCTTTCTGTGGCCTTTTGCCAGCCTGGAGACCCAGGTTCAGATCCAAGCTCCAATTCCTGGCCCTGGCCATTGGTGAGCAAAGAACATTTCTATGTAGGAGCACGGGGGACCTGTGTCCCACAGAAGAGCATCAGAGAGCAGAGCTTGGGGTAACTCCAGCCACACAAGGTTTCCCTGTATGGGGGATTAGAAATACAAGGGAGGCCTGGAGTTCCTGTGGGAAGGTAGGACTTTTTCTCCCAGTCTGTGTATTCGGTGATGGCTTCCAAGGCTGAGAGAGGCCTAAAGTGCCAGTGACAAAAGTGGCCCCCTCTTACTAGATACTCACCACCAGAGCGATAGCAATGGCTTTGACACCTTTCGGTCCTAGACCATGGTGGTTGAGGTTTATATAAGGTTTGGCCAAGTTCTGCATAAAGTATGAGGCAGGCACCACCTCCATCAGCCTGCATGCTTCCAGATACAGCTCTGCACCCACAGCACCTGCAAAGGCTTTCTCAGGATCTAAAGAGAAAAAGTATATGGATGAGTGGTGCATTCAGTGTCTGCCCTCCACCTTCTGAGGCTGTTTCTCCCAAGGACTCGACTGCCGCTGAGACCAGAGGGTCCCTTGAACAAGGCACAGCTGGCAAGCATGAGCTAACAATTCCCCAAAGAAGTCACCCTGATGTGGGGTTCTTGGTATTTCTGTGTTAAGCACAGGACTTGCCCCAATATCTGTAACACTTCATGGTACTGGAAAGTTGAGGTGGGGAGGAGAGGAATTCTTGCCATAGCATCTGCGGCAGTGTGGGAGATGGGGTAGGCTGCCAGTTGTCTGCAAGGAACTGAGCAGCCACCTCAACCATCTCTGTCTTTGCCGTCATGAGAACCTCATTTTGTTTTGTCTTGGTTTTGATTCAAACCAAACTATCAACAAGCTATGCCAGTTTCCTTGGTTCAGGCTCTACATTATATTTCACATTGCAGAGCTAAATGAAGTAACACTATGCAACAACAGCAGAGTTTTACTCTTACAAAGTTATCTTCCCTCTGGTTCTCCCGATCCCTTTATCCCACACTTCCAAGGGTTAATGCATCTTCCTTGCATCTCCATTTGGCATTCAGTGACAAGCTGTAGCTTCTCATCAGTCTGCAATGTGACTAAAGCTTTCTTGGTGTAATTGAGAATTTCTGACATCAGGCGAAAACATTTTCATCATCTTTTTTTTTTTTTTTTTCCTGCTTTAAATCTTAATTGAAGCATGCAGCTGATATTGCCAGCAGAGCCAGGGCAGCTCAGAACATTTTGGCTTACAACCAGCAGAAAGAATCCCAGCGTTCTCATCTTGGCCATTGGGTGTTGTTGACACAGCTGCAGTGAGACGTTTCAGTGCAGCTGGCAGCTGTATTTCCACAAAAACCTGTCATTTGGAATTCCTTCATCAAACCCCATACTTAGAGACCATATTTCTCCACGTTGTTATGTGCACTCAGTGGTCTGACCTCAAGACAAATTCCCCTCCCATTTTTCCAGTTCAGTCTGAGGCCTCTCACAGAACAAACTTTTTTTTTTTTCCCCCCCTTACATTCTTATGGGGTTTTTTTAATTTTCCTTCCATTTACAAGTCAAAAAATGTTCACCCTAAATTATGGACAAGTCCTACTGTGACAAAAATGAGTATAAAACCTGTTTAGCCAGAGGACTGACTTCGCCAGGCAGGGGATAAGAGGAAAACAACCAGAAAAGGATGATTGTGGTGAGCCTATGGCATGCAGACAGCAGCTGGTCTGTAGTGCTTCATCAGGGGCACACAAACAGGGCCCCAGCCCCACTCCTGGCTTCAGCTAGCTGGTCTGCTGCCCAGGCACCAGCTTGGTCTGGTGGTGTTGGCTGCTAAGGACAAGAGGGGAGAGGAATGAATGGAGGAACAGCCCCTGTCTGTACAAAGGAGGTGAGGGAAGATGCCTGATGTCAAAGGGGGAGCTTCTAGGGAGAAATCCATCCCCCTGCCTTTCTCAACTACCAGATGAGGTGTGGATGTCGGGACCCTGCCGTGGCTGTGTCCATGGCCTCCACTTCTGATGCATACCCATAGGTAGGTACAGCACTGAATGTAAGGGGAAGGGCTAGTGAGGGCAGATGGCCAAAGAGCATTCACCTTCAACTTCTCGGTCAACGTCAGAGCCTTGCGTGGCCTTCTCTGCTGAGGCATCAGGTAGAACAGACTCCAGAGTCTCGCCGGCTTCTGATGTCTCTTCTTTCTGGTCTGCCATGAAACCAAGCAGATTCACTTGTCAGTGCCAGCCCAGCACGTTTGCGACTCCCAGTATGCGACAGAACCGCCTACTGCTCTCACTGAAGTCTGCACCCCTCTTCAGCAAGCTGCAGACGTGCTCCTTCCCCAGCCCCGCTTCGGGCCCTCTGCTGCCTGTGCGGTGTACCCACGTGGTGCTGCCTCTGGCACGGGGACAGGCTCACATCAGGTCTTCACTCCCTAGCGAGCTGCCTTTCTCTCCTTCCCCAGTTTCTGAAATTGCCAGGCAACAGCAGATTTCCCATCTCCATCTCACTTTCCCACAAACCTACAAGCCAAAGCCGTGCCAGCTCCTTTTAGCTCTCCCGAACTGACTCATGCTTTCCCAGGCACTGGCAGGACACTGCTGGCTGACTGCTGTCAGGCTGGGGTTGCTTTGTAGTACTCATCAAGCAAGGCAGAAGAGAAAGTGTTTGAATGCTGCTGTGTATTGGGATTGAGAGTAACCAGACCCGCTGGAAGTGACACAGCTTCTCTTGCCTACAGTTCGTAATTTATTTTATAGTGAGAGAGATGGAGAATTTGGAAAATTCCTCTTCAAGACAAATAAATGCATGCCAGAATCATCAAGAGGGATTTTGACAAAACCATTTTTGGTGAATAACTACATTTTTTTTCCTACTCAATGTTTGTTTTCATCCCTTGTCACTGCTTTTACTACCTTCTTCCCTTGTTCCTTATTTCCCTTTAGAGTTCCAGGCCGTTGGCCTGTAATTTCGTACCCCTCTGGGTGTCACTTAGCATTGATGTGTGACATGGAGCTTGCAGTTTGGCTGTTCACTCAGACCTGCGTGAGGGAAGGACTGGCCAGCTGGCACCCACATCACAGCATTTCAACCAGCCCTGCAGCCCCTTCATTAAGATTTTTTCCTTCTGCCAGACTTTGTTCAAATGATGGGTTTACTTGCATTACTTTACCATGAGAAAGGGTAAAAATAGATCTAAATCCCATGTAAAGAACTCATGAGACCAGCAGAGCCAGATTTGGGATATTATGGTAGTACCCGCAGATCCTTTGCTCAGTGACCCTATAGTGCTGGTCATCCTGATAAGAACAACCTCCCACCCTGGGGATCAGACGGTCTCTTGGTATGCGGTACAAAAGCCACCCAGGCTTTATCATTTTCTGGTAACACGGCTGTCACGTGCCCATGGTCAGCCAACCCAGCACTACAACACACTGAGCCTTGTGAGGTAGATCCAGAAGTGGTCCCTGCATCCTTGTGGAGCAAGGTAGAGGTAAGCACTGATTCAGGTGTTAAGGCGTTATTCAGGAACAAATTTTAAAAGCATGATCACAATCGCGATAGAATGGTTTGGGTTGGAAGGAACCTTAAAGATCACCTGGTTCCAGCCCCCCTGCCATGGGCAGGGATGCCTCCCACTAGACCAGGTTGCTCAGAGCCCCATCCAGCCTGGCCTTGAACACTGCCAGGGAGGGGGCATCCCTGGGGATGAACAACTTCTCTGGGCAGCCTGTGCCACTGCCTCATCACGCTCATAGCAAAGAATTTCTACCTAATGTCTAACCTAAATCCATTCTCTTTTAGTTTTAAGGCAGTTACCCCTTCTCCTATCACTATGCTCCCTGACAGAGTCCTTCTCCAGCTTTCCTGCAGACCCCCTGTGCTGGGAGCCCAGAGCTGAACGCAGTACTCCACGTGGGGTCTCACAAGCAGAGCTACCTTTACAGAAAAATAAGAAAGGATATTTAGACAATATTGAAACAATGCAACGTATCCTGAGAAAGGATCTCATCTAGTAGAACAGCCATCAGGGAAAATTATTGCATAACACCTCACAAATTGTATTATAAATACTAGAAAAGAACCAGAGAGTGAAGTTGTCCCATGCATCGGACTACTTTCAAATCATTGTATTATGAAGGAAAATATGAAATTAATTTGTAATGACTAGGCGACAGTTCAGAGGAGGCTTTGAGAAGAACTTACTGGTAGCACTGATAGCACAAGTGCTAACAGTAGATGTATGATATTTTTTAAAAATAATATATTTTTTAAAAAATTGCCCAGCATTAGTGAACTCCTGAAACAATGGGTGAATATTCCCACATATACCGATACTAAGTAATTTTGCTTTGAAATTTGAAGCAAACACCTGTGTAATAATAGCAGATGATAAAAGACATTAATAGAATTCCTGATATTTTTATGAAGAGCTTGCATTTATTAATGAAGAAAATACTTAGCGCTTACATAATTAGCAACTCCTGGCACACATTAAGCAGCTCTCAATCGCTTTTCAGTATGTCTTTGCTCAGTTTCAAGAAGTTAACTATACCTTGAAAATAATTAAGGCAAAAAGATGGGTCCCATCCTACTGTGACTAAAACCAGGCAAGAGTGAAACTTCATGAGGGAACAGCATGGGAACAGTTACGCTAAACCAGGACACCAGGCCAAAATGCTACAGAGAGGCCCCAGCCCTGCTTAGTACAACATCTCCACGGAACTGTTCTGTCCCTCAAAGCCTGCCTGCGCTTCTGGGCAAGGGAGGGTTGAAATAGGATTGAAATAGGAACTCATCTCACACAGTGCTGAGCTATGAGGTCTCCTGTGGAAGTGAAGGGCAGCCGGTACCGTTGCCAGGACGCTGGTACTGGCCAGCTGCATTTTGCTTTCCAAGCAAGGTGCCCAGCTGGTTGTCACCAGCCTGGTGGCAGCAGCCATCCCAGGGCGTCGGCACCCTGGGTCCCTTGGCACCGTGTTTCTTGGCAGCAGGGCCTCCCGGCAGCCCAGCCTGGGAAGGGAAGCCTTCCACCCGCCGACAGCCACAGCGCTCCCCCTTGGGCCCTGCTCATTTGGCTGTGTCTGAAGTGACCCAGCTGGTAACTAACCACCACACCTGTGTCCTCTTCAGGGTCCTTCTCCATGGGTGTGTTTTCCTGTCACTGCCAATGAGCTGTAGGTTTATTTGCTTCTCCTCCGCTGTCAGCAAGGAGTTTGCAGGCACCTCTTAGGCCCTGCCATTTCCTCTAATTTACACACACAAGGCACAGCTGCTCGGCAGCGATTAAAAAGCCTCCAAGAGGAATGGTGCTATTTGTAAGGTCGATGTTCTTGATTTATACTGCTTATGAGCAGGAGAACCCTGTTTTGTGTTCACAGAGGCTGGCAGGGAGGTAGGGGAATGTTCTGAAGGCCTTGGTATCCCATTCTCTCAGCCCTCCTGTGATCTCACCTCTGCATTCTGGGTCTCTCAGGAAACCAGGGCTGTTTGGTCTCTGAGGTGGCACCTGGTAACCAAGAGGAGAGCAGATGAGGTTCTGGCTGTGAGAACCCCCAGGAATATCAGAGTGGTGCCAGGCTCCTGGGTAAGCATTCCCCTTTCCTCTGGGTTGGTCCTGCAGTTCCTACAGCTTTGGATGAGAGGGGCAGGCTGCAGCACTTACGGTTTTAAAGGAGCCTAGGGTGGAATGAGCATATCAGCCTTATTAGTCCTGAGCAGATTCAGACTTCTCTACTGCCTATCTTCCCATGTGTTCCTTAACAAAGTGTGGCTTGTAAATACGTCAGCACTTAACGGGGCCTCTAATCAAATATTCTTTCAACTCAACAAGTAATGGTAGAGCCAAAGCTGGCTCAGCACTTACTGCTTTACACTACTTATGCTGAGGACTCCAAGGGGCTGAAACCAAAATGTTAACACAAGAGGCTTTCTGATAATGGCTGAGCAGAACTGATGCATACACTTGGACATCTTTCCACTGTAGACAATTGCTCAGTGAAGACGTAGAGATTTGGAAGTTTGTTTAACCTATACAATGTATTATGTGGTATACAGAGAGGAAGAGAAGAGGGTATTTTTAGCATTTTTGTTTCCCTCGGTTCTATGTAAACCTCCCAAGTAGTCCAGTCATTAGAGGCCATGGCAGGGTTATATTTGGCTATAGAACAAAACACGCTGCATTAACCAGTAGAAGGCTTGACCCCAAAGCAGATGATCTCTGTCAGCTTTGATTTTATTGCTAGAGTTTGTAAATACTTCTCTCTAGCACAGGCCAAACAATGGTGGCTGTTGGGATACTTGCTTGTCTGTGCTTCTGGCCAACATCCTTCTCCCATGCCAGTCTGATTATCCTGATGTGGGCTGGGTCTGAAGGTGGTTTCTTTGATCCTTCCTCTCAAAGAACAGCTTGTTTTAAATTCCCCGGCCACTAGCCCTGGCTGTCGCAGAGCCTTCCTCTGGAGAGCATCCTCTGTTTTAGGCAGACACCAATGATGGTTTCCAGAGGTTTGCCCACTGCAGCAGGATATGGGAGACCACAGACCAGCACTGTGCTTTGCCAGAGATATCTGTGGTCTTGGGGACAGGGTTACTGCACTGTGCCTCAATTTCCCCCTCGATAATATGGCTCAAAGAAGCAGAAATAATAAAGTGCTGTGATGCTGCTGTACTGGGATCTGTGCAAAGGTCTGTGCTCTGCCAGTTTGAAGCAGGCACCATTTTGCCTTGCCGCTTTGAAAAGATGCCACAGAGCACTGCTTCGCAGCAGTTGGTGTGCTTGTTGCCAACAACGATCTGTGGTGCTTTATAACTGGAGATTTTAGAACAATATTGGTGGGATTATTATTTATGTGCATAATGACGTCAGCTCAGGTCCTAGCCACGGACACCTGTTGTGCTGATCACAATACACAAATGGGGTAAGAGGAAAATCACCCCTCCAAAAGTGTTCTAAGGATAACCCGGCAGACAACAGCCAGTGCCCACCAAGGGCGCAGTCTGGCAGCACTGAGCCGCCCAGCAGGCGAGAGACATGGCTCTCACTGGAGTAACTGCGGGAGCCCATCTTCAAGGGAGTTTGGAAGGAGGCAACTGAGATCACCCTCCAGGGGTGTGCTGGGTGTCGTTCCCCAGCAGGAGGGGAAGCACCTGAGGTGGCACAAAGCATTTCTCTGAAAACATTAGAAGCTTTAAACTTGAAGCAAGGTCAACCTCTAGCAAGTGAGAGGTAATAAGCAGTATGGGTATAGGATTAAAATGCTCCCTGGCAGATGACAAGGGTGATTTTAAAGGTTGTTGCGGTTCAGCTGAGTTAGCTTTTCCCATTTTGTATATTACTATAATTCATTAAGGTGTGTATTTGGTGTAAAGAGCTGCAGTGGTGCTCAGTTTGATGTTTGCCTTTGGATGTTGATGTTCCACAGTCAAATGTGGAATGAAGCAAAATATTAAAAATGTGGACTCAGGTAGGACTTCCCTTTTTACCTAAAGCTGTCTGGTTTCAGCACGACAGGCCTCAGCTTTGAAAGCGTGCTCACGGCGTGCTGGCCGCTGATGAGACTGTGCGGCTTTGCAGGGCTGTGACAAGCTGTGAGCAGAACACAGGAGGAGGACGTGCTCCTGCGCTGGTGCCTTCATGATCGGCTCCCAGTGGGGTTTGTCCACCCAGACGCTGTCTTCTGCAAAACTCTGACCGTTGTGGTTACAGGTTTGCAAAACCTGTAATGCAGTGTAATTATTAACCGCTCAAATGGGACTCCATTTGGTGCTTTTCCAGGAGGTTACAAACTTTTACTTTTTCAGGGCTTCTGGAGAGCAGAGGGCAAACTTTTGTTGGGAAACGGCCTTCGGGGCCGGCGGCGGGTCAGGCAGCCGTCGCCGCCCGGCTCCCCCCGCGCCCAGCACCGCCGCCG
>VXAV01009879.1:336747-366862 GCA_013399715.1 Alectura lathami | reverse complement strand
AGCCCCGGCGGGCCCTTCCCCGGCCGTGCGGCCCCGGGCACGGCGGAGGGGGCCCTCGGCCGCCTGGAGCTGGTCTCTTGGGTGGCAGGGGCGCTTCTGCTTGCTCGGCGCTGCTGGCCGCGAGGGCAGCGCCGTGGGGTTGGGTTTTGGAGACGGGTCCTGAGCGCCACACCGAAATTGCAGATGTTGTCCGTAGAGGCCCTGAGCGTGCTGCCTCTGAGCTGCCCTGCGGGTCTGGGGGAGGCCTTTGGAGATGGTCTGCTTTGAGGCCTGCTGGCCTTCAAGCACCTTCAGGTGGCTGAGGCGTGGACTCCTGGTGTGTGTGCGTGCAGGTTGTGTGTGGCTCCCCAGGTCCTGCTGCAGCTTCACGGTTCCTGGTGCTGTGCTCAGGCAGAGCTGTCCCTGCAGGACCTGTTGCCACGTGTGTGGCAGCCATTGCTGCAGTGTGGTCGCAGCGACCAGCTAGCAGCTCTGAGAGTCAGCTTTTGCCATATGAGCTCTTGTAACAGCGGTGTCTGGCTAACAATGTATGCAAGTGCTGCGCTGGTGTTTCCGGCATTGATGAGCTTCATTGCAAAAGCTACAGAGAGGGCTGTGGTTCTGACACGTACAAAAAGCTTTGACACAGAAGATACCAGTGAAAGCATAGAGATATTGCTGATCCCTGCATGTCACTGCACTGTGTGACTGCTGCACGTTTACAGCAGAAAAAAGGCAATTTGTAGACAACAGAAATTGCTAGTTAGCAGTAGGGTCTTCTTAACCCACGCACCTGGTCAGCTAACTTGTACAGACTTCACCTTCAGATGTGTACTTGAGCACGAGTACAATTTCCACAACACTTCTAGCTTGGCTGACTGGCTGTGGTGCTGCCAGAGTCAGAATTGTACTCGCTGGAGGTGGTAAGGCCATTGTTGTGCTGTGCATTTGCAGTGACCTTGACTAAAAAAACTAGAATTGGACTGTGTCCTAACATTAAAAGGCAGGGTAGGTTACTCAAATTGTAACTGTTTTTCATCAGAGAAGTTACTTTTTGGATTGCCAGACTGAATGGTTATATTGCACTGACTGACAGCAAATTCACTGGGGGAAAAAAAAAAAAAGTGAGTGAGAAGGGCTTTTCATCTGTATTATGTCTGGTTGTTTTTTTTTCTTTTTCTTTTTTTTTTTTTTAATGGCAGATGCTTTCTTTACCTGTCGAAAGAATGTACTTCTGGCGAAGAGCACGTCCACCAAGATAGAAGGCATCTTTGCTGCAACCAGAGGAAGGTCGGTCCAAGAAGAGCAAGAAGCCCTGCTCCAGCAGTGGCTGGAGGAAGGAGCAGGGAATTTGCCAGCCTGTGAGAGTGCTCCAGCAGCGAGGAACGGGTCAGCTACACTCGCCACTGCCTGGGTAGAAGGTTCAGAGCTATTGATGAGTAGCCTTAGCGACCTGAATTCGGCTCCAGCAGTCGCGTGGTGTGCCGGTCAGCAGCTCACGGACCTGTGTGCCTTGGCTTCTTCAGAACCACAGGATCACGTAGTGACTGAAGTGGACAAATTGCCAGCGGAGGAAGCAGTGGCTGTGGTAGGCAGTGCTCCGTGGGTGGCTGTGGTGCCACAGGCAGATCTCCAGGCAGCTGGCTGTGCCACGAGCGATGCGGAGGGGCTGAACGAAGACCCAGCGGTGCTGGCATGGAGTTTAGGGTGTGGCGCAGAGATGGTGCCGACGGAGCCCCCTGCCTGGCCTGCTCAGGATGCCGTACAATTTTGTCCTCTCCCAGCGGAGGTACCTTACCATGGTCAGTGGCAACAGCTCTGAATCTAGTGTTTAGTTTGGAATTTGTATTTGTAGGGGAGCTGGATAGTTTTTTGTGACTGGGTGAGGTGAGTAGGTTTGGGCTTGCTGTCAAGAAGACTTTGATTGTATCAGTCCATACAGAACTGACAAGATCTGTTAGAGAAAGCTGTGGTTTTGCTCAGGGAGGGCTGATTACGGCTCTGGATACTGATTTGTTTGTTTCCCAGGAACTGTGGCTGAGAAGTGTAGAAAGCACCTCAAAGCTTGCTGGGTTTTTCAGTATGCTCAGCTTTGCTCTTCTGTTATCCTATCCTCACTGACAACCTTCCAAAGGAATCCAAACAAAGCACCCAAAACCTAGAGTGGGTGAGGGTTTGGTTGGAAGCTCAAAGACTCAAGCTTAGAGAAGGAGATTGGCTGTATTCTGGGTCCCAGAGGGAAAAAAAAAAAAAAAAAAAAGGGCACCAGGAGGGTACCCAGCATGGCTGTCATTCAGCTTTTTTTTTTTTTGTCTCTTACAGAGATTTTATGGAGAGACTGGGAGGATCTTTCTGTCCAGCCCTGTGAGCTAGAACTGGCCTCAAAAAACGCTCCTCTCTTTGAGTTTCGCGTTATGTCTTACAACATCCTCGCCCAGGACCTGGTGGAGCAGGGCCTTGATCTTTACCTACACTGTCCTCCAGACATCCTGAGCTGGGACTACCGCCTTCCAAATATTCTGCAGGAGATCCAGCACTGGGATCCTGATGTGAGTATGACTGAGCTCCTTCCACTTCAGTATCACCAGAATTTGAACTTCCTGTTTAATCTAATGGCTTTTCTTTCTTTTTTTTTTTTTCCTGTGTTTGTTTTTCTATGTTAAAGGGGTGGGGGAAGTCCTAGGAAGATGCTACCTGCTTGGTAACTGAGTGCTGATTCCTCTGAACCTATTTGAGGCCTTGTGTATGTAGCTTTTTGCTGCCTAACTCGTTTTGACTCTCTTTCTGTAGCAACTAGTAGTACTTAGGTAGGAGGGGTTAACTTTGTAAACAGCAGAAGTGGAGGGAGAAGAGTTAGTGTTTTTGGGGGGAAGGGCCAGGTTTATAAGGCAGCACAGGAGGCGAGGCCTGCATAAAAGAGGACTTTCTATATTCCTTGAGCTCTTTTTGCGTGATGACCGATCTTTTGCCTCATCACTGGACAACTGGTTGATAAGCTAACGTGGCCCAGAAAGTTGTCATTCTCTAGCTGGGAAGTACGGGACAGAGTTGCAATGATGGCCTTTCTGTTGTAGGGTTAGTATGTGAGTACGCTTTTGCACTTTCTTCCTTCCCCAAACCAAGGTAACTGGCAAGTACTGGTGGAGCGAGTGAGGTCTCTGACTTCCTTCCAGGTTCTGTGTCTCCAGGAGGTGCAGGAGAACCATTACTGGGAGCAGCTGGAGCCGACGTTCAAGAAGATGGGTATGTCCTGCTTTTGTGTGTCCGTGCCTCCAGCTGTGGGACCGGCCAAGCTGTGCTTCCTGCTTAGTGTCTTCAAAGCATTCAGTCTTGAGAGAGCCCTTCTCCCTTTCTCTTTGAGCTACTGGCCCTACTTCTGGACTGCCCGCCTAGACCTTTACCCGTTCTTTTGTAATTGGTCTTTCTGTTTGACAGATCAGAGTAACAAAACTGAGAGTCCTAGAAGGACAAGGAGAGAGGAGAGACTTTGGTTATAAATGATAAGCAGTGGGACAGAACTGAGTATAGAGCTGTACCCAGAGCATTACAAAAGAAGTAATTGTATGGTACAAAGCATTGCACCCGAAGGAAGAGAGGCTGGAGTCCATGCCTCCCTGGCAATGAATCCTCTGTTATGTACCCCAGCATTGCTTATGGCTAGAGGAAGCTGAGGCCTTAAGGAATGCTGACAGGGAATGTGAAATGCTGTGTTACTAAGCAACCACCCCTTTACAGATAGGGACGCTTCCTGGCCAGCGATGGCTGATTTTTGCAGTTGTAGCCCAGATCTGTTGTAGAAAACAGGCTAAAAACTAGCAAGATAGGAATGCATAGGGACTGGAGAAACCATCCTTCTGGACAGGTTTTCTGGACTGAATTGCATTCTCCCGAAATATAGTGGGAGGCTCTTCTGCTACGCAGAGTTGCTGAGCTCTGCAGTAGTGAGGGGAGAGCCTGAGGCAGTGGCCAGTTTAGCTTTGTAATGGGTGATGGTTTCTCTTCAGGCTTTGCGTGCTTCTATAAACGGAGGACTGGGAGGAAGACTGATGGCTGCGCAGTGTGCTACAAGCACAGCAGGTTCCAGCTGATCAGCGTCAGCCCCATCGAGTATTTCAGGCCTGGCCTGGACATCCTCAATCGGGACAACGTGGGCCTGGTGCTGCTGCTGCAGCCTCTGCTCCCAGAGGGCCTGGATCTGAAGGCAGTCAGTCCTTTGTGCGTGGCCAACACGCACGTGTTGTTCAATCCCCGGCGGGGAGACATCAAACTTGCCCAGATGGCCTTGCTCCTAGCAGAGATTGACAAGATTGCAAAAACTGCTGAAGGCAGCTACTACCCCATCATCCTGTGTGGAGACCTGAACTCTGTACCTGACTCTCCGCTCTACAAATTCATCCGGAACGGTCAGCTTTCCTACCACGGGATGCCAGCCTGGAAGGTAGGTGCCAGGCAGAGCTGGGATTGGGTGGCTCCTTGCTGCATGATGCTGGAGAAATGCATGGCTGTGCTCTTTCTCTAACAAGGATTTAGTGCCAACATTTGACTTAGTGATTCAGGAGTCATGCCCAATGCCTCCATCAGTGCTGAGGAAAGAAGCAGACAAATGTGTGCCTGTTGTTTCCAACACTACTGTTTTGGTTTCTATTGAGGGGCAGAGCAGCAATAACAGACACTTAATTTCAGGTTCTGGTTCTCCCTTGCTGTGGGATTTTTGTGCCTGGGTGACTGGAAGTGTGGGGAGTACAACTCCACCAATATATACTGAAATTTCATGTAGGTGTTTGATGTGAAAACAGTGTTGCCCATGAAATGGTCACCCATGCTAAACTCTTCTTGTGGGTACCTGTTAACCTGTATCCATGCTCAAATATGTGCTTGGCTTTCAAGTGAAATGGTCAGTTCAATAACAGATGTCCATGAAGTATCTTCTGTAAGGTGACATGTCGTTAATTGTATCCATCCCCACTGCCAGAGCTGTGCCATACCTTGGCTGTGTTCTAAAGGGCTTTGTTTGTGCCTTCCTGTGAGGGCATTCTCCTGTTTTGCTCTTGGTGAGTGTGTGTACATACACTGCCTATAGCTTGCAAAAGGTGTGCTGTGTGTCACTGACATTTCCTCTCCTGTTTCTGGCCTCTTTGCAGGTCTCTGGTCAGGAAGACTTCTCCCAACAGCTGCACACACGGAAGCTGCTGGCCCCGCTGTGGCCGAGTTCACTGGGTGTAACGGACAGCTGTCAGTACGCTGCTGTGTGCCAGCCAAAAAAAACAGGTGAGCTCCGGCGTGCGCTGGGAGCGTGGACTTGCTAAGGGTGGGGGCTCTGTGGGCCTTGCTATCTCTCTGGGTAGCTGAGGCATGTGTTGGTGAGGCAGTCAGCAATGATCCTCTTCTTCTGTCCTTTTCCTTGGTATATGAGTTAAATTTAATTTTTCTGGAGTCTAGCGCTGTAGTCCAGTATCTGCAATCTTCTTTCTCTAGTCAGCAGCTGAGCATTCCCTTACAAGTATCCGTTGCTCTACATGCCTGCTGTATTCGCAGACAAGTTTTTCTGCGGTTGTAAATGACGTTCAGCAGCTATCGCTTTCAGCTTCAGGTGTTTGCAGGAGCAATTTGGGCAACGCTGGCACGCCAGTATTAGAAAATGCCAAGAGCCCACTTTAAAATAATAACTGTCCTCTACTGTTTCTAGGGCGGTTTCTAAAAAAGGAGGCCACACTAAATAGTTTTTATTGAAAGCCCGAATGTGAAACTTGTACTCAACCTAATCTGCAGAGCTGTTTTCTTTTTATGCAGACTTGAGTTTCCTTGAATTACAAGCTAACTGATCTGCTTAAAAATCTCTTGAGCTTGTAGTGTTTTGGGGGGGGCATCTTAATTTGTCTCATCAAGGTGCTGACCACAGTGGATGCATTAGCTAAAAGGAGAGCAGTACTAAAGAGGTCTAAATGGTGGGTGGTTGTCCCCAGTAGATGTGACTTTGCAGATAACTTATTCCCTTGAAATGTGTTTCTGTCTGCAGGCAGACGTAAGTACAGCCGAGACTTCCTGCTCCAGTTCCAGTTTTGTGATGTTGCCTGCGAACGACCACCGGAGCTAGTCTTCCTGGAAGGTGTGACAGATGCTAAACCAGGTATTCTTGGGATATTTTTCAGCTAACAACTCTACTATCTGGATTTTGAGTCGGAGGGAATGCCTGGTGAGAAAAGGGGAGGACAGAAGGGCAGCATTCTGTGGCTGCGTGATTACCAATAGATTCCACGAGAGCTCAGTCTTACTGCCCTCACAGAGCAAGTCGTGCAGCACTGACAGCTTTCCTTGAGATGCACTGAGATTCAGGCTCTCCTGAAGGCTGTTTGTAATAAAGGCAATTTTTATTTTCCCCCATTTAAAGGTTTTTGTTGTAGAAGAACAAACCTGAAGACCATCACATCACAATGGCCGCAACAGATGTCTCTGGGCACTGGTACACACTGGTACTGCCTCACCCGTGGGCCTTGTGGCATAACTGCTTCTGCTCTCTCCATGTCTGTTCTGCCTTTCTAGCTGCCCTTTGTGTAAGCTGGAGGCTAAGGCAAACAACTTTCTTTGAGAGTACAGGTTGAACTACCCTGGGCTTTGATAGTATAGAATGCTTTAAGGACATGTGCTTAGCAGGACAGAATATGACTTTGCAGCTGTTAGCAGCAATCTGCTCTCAGGATGTTTCTGTTAGTCTTAGAGCTGGGGGTTTCCTCTGCGTATTTTTCTTTAAGGTGCCTTTGACTAGAAGCTATCTGCTCTTCTTGGGCAAAAAGGATAATTTGGTCTTAGGAGAATTTTCTCAGACTTGGAACAAGCAGCCTGTTCCCGTATCTGTGTAGGTCTGTCAGGAATCTCTCTGCTTCTTTGCAGACCGTCCTCCGTACTGGCCCAAGCATGCTGCCCCAGTGGATGACCCTGACCTCCAGCCACTCATCCCAAGGTAACTTTGTGCACCTTCGGTGGTGCTGTTTAAATCCCGTCTCACCTTCCTCAGTACTGAAAATCTGGCTGAAGTAAAGACTGAGATAAATGCGAGAGTAGAAGAGAGTAAGGAGGGCTATCTGGGCCAGCAGGGACCAGCAGAGGGGACGTGTGTCCACCCAGGTCCCAGCAGCTCGGCGCTGTCCTGGCGGCATCGGGTTGGTGTGGTCAGGAATGAAGGGCATAGACAGGACTGGGTACTGGAGACAGAGTGAGTCATAGTCTGCTTTGTTGTCAGGACAAGTGGGGGGGTAACTCAGACTGTCCTTCTGAATGTGTTTGCAAACTCAGAAATAGTTTCGAGAGTTGCATCAGCAAGGGAACGTCCAACTTCAGTTGTGACTGCAGCACTGAACATTGCATCATCCTCTTCTGTTCTCGGTAAATTCTGTTTGTGTGCAGGTCTGCAGGCATTATCCAGCACGGCCTCAACCTGACCTCTGTCTACAGCCACTTCCTGCCACAGAGGGGACGCCCGGAGATCACGACCATGCCCATGGGGCGTGGTGCCACCGTCGATTATATCTTCTACTCAGCAGAGCCTGTGCAGAATGGGAGCAGGGGCGGTGAGTGTGCCAGCGCAGGGGTTGTCCGTGTGGTGTTGGGAGAGGGCTGTGTGTTAATCTGGGGTAGATCTACAGGGTGTGACTTTGGCTGAAGTGATGCACAAAGCAGAAGCAACGTTTGCTCAGGTATCTTGGGAAGACACTGTTTGTCTTCATTGTGGAAAAACTGAAGCCGCTCGGATGAGGTTCATTTAGACTTCTGAGGAAGCCAGAACAGAGTGCATTCTTCTTTATCCAAGTATCTACTTGTGCTCCTGCTGACGTGCAGTGCTGAATCCTTAGCTGAAGGCTTGGACTTGAGGTCTGACTGAGACCACACATTGTCCTTTGAAGGAGGTGACTCTTGTTAAAATGACAGCACCTCTGCTACCTGAAACAGGAGTTAGGCTGATGAAGGACTCCGTGTAAATGCATCCAGGAACTGCCTCTGAGCTGGTTTGGATCATGTCACAATCAGCTTTGGGGAGGTGATTAGGAATGAAGGATTAGGCATGAATTCCTCCTCAAGGGAGAATTTGAAACTATCTCTAGGACTTAGGGAAGCTCCTTTCATTCCACTGTAAGCAGCTACCTGGTGAATTCAGCATATACTGGATTCTTGTGCCTGCAAGCGTATGAAACCATTGAAGTGCAGCGTTACAGGACGCTCAGTGCTTACATATCTAGGCTCAAAGGTGCATGCAGTGTTTGTGCAGACTGTCTTTCTTCAAAAGGGAAAGGACTGGCAACCATTGGGAAGCATCCCTCTGCGAGTCTGCAGAGTTATCTACAGCGCCAGTCTCCAGCTGATGTTTCTTTCCACTTTGTCAGGTCGCAGGCTGTACCGGGATGGAGTCCTGAAGCTGCTTGGCCGCCTTTCCCTTCTCTCTGAAGATGTCCTGTTGCTGGCAAATGGCTTACCAAATCCGTTCTGTTCGTCTGATCATCTCTGCCTGCTGGCTAGCTTTGGCTTGGAGGTCTCTAGCCTCAGAGAGGGTTAGTGTTGGTCCCCTTTGCCTAAAGAAAAGCTGTTCCGAATACAGCAGTTTGAGACTCTGGATGCACAACCTGCTTGCAAGAGAACTCTTTTATTTGTCATGCCCTAAGAGTCCTTTCTCCCTTCATGCCCTCACAAAAAGCAGGGATGAGAGAGCTGGAGACTTTTTGGTTGGTATTTTGTGCGAACTTGAACTGTGTTCCCATTGGGTTCTGGTTGTGTTCAGGCATTGTCATCTCCTAGAGGGATCCTTGTTCCACCACTTAATTTAGCAGATGTGTAAGTGCTGCAGGAACCAACCTCACTCCCATATTTATTTGTCTCTTGGTAAGATCTTCAAGGACCTGGGAAATAGAGATGCAATGCTGTCCACTTCTGGCTACCAAGCAGCAGGGCATATATCCACCAATATTCCTTCACACCAGAACAATGTTTCTTTTAATTCACTGACAGTTTATGAAGCGTGGTCCTTTGGGAACATGGTGTTGCTTTTGAGAGAGTGGCTGGCTAACTGCTTAGAAATTGCTTTTGCTTAATAATGCTAAGGGCTGTGTTGCTTGCAGAAGAGCCTGTGTAGTTGAGTAGTTTCAACAAGGAGCTCCCTACTGTGTCTAAAGGACCAGGGAAGGAGATTGCTAGGAATGGAGCCAGGGGTTCTACAGAGCCACCCGCAGGAGCTCTGGGACCACAGCAGAAGCCTAGAGGCCTTGGGGAAGGCTGCCATCCTCCCTGGCAGTCTCAGAATGGTTCCTAGTTTGGCACTTGTAGGGAGGAAATTTAAGATGAATTCAGGTGAAGAAAATTGTCCTGTAAGGCGTGACAGCCCCAAAGCCTTTATCTCTGCAGACTTCCAGAAGAGGTAGAAATGGAGTAAGTGTTAGAGAAAGTGGAGCCATCACTGTCGCTACCCTTTCTCTGTGTGCTCCCTGTTCTGTTTTGCCTCTCAGGGGACAGACAGCCAACCTGTAGCACCCTGCTGGGCCAGGCTGCTGGCTTTCTGGAGCTGGCCATGCTTAGGTAGGTAGAACCCGTAGACATGGCTCTTGACTCTTGGCAGATGCTGGGAGGGAGGGGAAGGCCGTGCCCTTGGAGGCAGGTTGTCAGTCCCTTGGATCCTGCTGTACCTCTGATGTTCTGGTTGCGTAGTTTCCTCAGCAGTGGCTTGTGCAGCACAAACAAACAAAAAAAAAACAGAACTGTAACCTGTTCCTAGGGCAAATTGCCTTGTTCAGCCTGACTTTTGGTGCTCTTTTGCTATAGGAGACCAGCAATATTGACAAATATTTCTAGCCTTCTGTTCACAAATGAGGCACAGAAATCTTGTCCTGCCTCAGATGTGAGAGGGTATGAAAAGACTTGAAGTATCATTTGCTCTTCCTGTGTTATATTGGGGGATTTTCATATTTTAAATGTGACTTTCTTCACTGAAAAATAAAACTTTTCTAATTTAAGGTAAACCACAAAGTAACTGCAGCACCTTGTGCTCCTGGCAGCTGAACCCTTTGAGGAGTTGCTCAACAAGGCTTTGCTGGCTGGGATGTAAGAGGAGAGAGCGTGAATTAGCTCCACAAGGCAGCAGTAATGAAGGATGACGAAAGGGAAGAAGTGGGTCTAGCTGTTGTCTCCCACGACATCCTCGGATCCCAGAGGTGGTGTGTTTGGCATTGGGGCTTATCTTGCAAAATGGGTTGCATTCAGGAACCCTCCCCCTCCTTCCAAAGAACACACATACTGCTGATCCTTTACAGCTTACCTCTGTGAACTGTACAGAGACGTGGGGTGTGGGCTCTGTTCCGTCCCCATGCGATTGTTTGAGAACTGCATATCCACTTCTTGCCCTTGCCACACAGTGTGCTATTTGCCTGGTGATGTATGGATGGCTTTTGCTACCCTAGCTCGGATAACGTGTAGGAGTCTGTGTAAGGGAACAGAAATCTGGGAGTAAGTAAGTTTGCAGCCTTGTTTGCCCCGAGTTTCAGAGGTAACGGTTCTGGTATGGTGCTGATGTGTTTGTAGCTGGGAAGGGATACAGAGCTATGTGCTTTTGTGGATATTCTTCTGAGAGTTGCTCTGATTTCTGCAAGTACTCTAACTCTGATCTTGTAATTGGTTTTATTTGTGAAAGGAGGGGAGGGAAGGGAAATCCATGCAACTGAGCTTTAGTTTTCTGCCAGGCTGTTTGCCAGTTGCCAGAATGCAGCCTGGTTGCAGATAACTCCCACCAGCTGGTAACGTTGTAAAGGGAAACTCAGAAGACACCCAGAGTTTAAAACCAACCAACCAAAAGCAAAACAAACAAACAAACACTGTGACACAGAGCACTGTCACTTAAAACCTGACTGTCTGCTTTGGTTGTACTGCTGTCCCAGTCTGAGGGTCAGTTAGTGGCAGGGGTGTGTGTGAAGGTCGCGCTGAGCCTCTGCCCCCTCAGACCCACAAGCTGTGCACGGTACGCTGTCAGCTGAGCTGGGTGCCCAGCACCTCACCAGTCCTGTGGTGTAGCTGAGGCAAAGGAGCTGAGCTCGGACATCACAAGTACTTCTTCCATCTCAGTTTAACCAAGGACTTCACTTTTCCTTTGGCTGACTCGCATGAAGACATCTCTCAGGGAGGTTTTAATGTTCCATCTATATATTGCTGGAAAATCTGTTTCACAGGTCAGTCTGTCACTTTATTTTTCAAAACATGGGATTGTACGGTGCGGGCTTGGAATGCTTAAGTTGCTGGACACTGTGGATATGGAGCCGTGTGCTTAGAAACCCCAAGACAATGCCCGCAGATCTTCTGCTTCTTCTCCCTAAAGGTCAGAAAGCTCACAGAGAGTCCTGCTGCTCCCAGAGCCTTGGCTCACACGTTTCCTTGGGCATTCATAGGTGAAACTGTGTCAGAAGTGCAGCACCATTAGAACAGATTGCTGTGGTTGTTCTGATCACTGACCCTGAACCTCTGGTGCGGCCCCCTACAGACTTGACCCATTTCAGGAAAGAAAAATACCTGTTCCAGAGCAATTCAGAGTTAACATCAAATGGATCTGGAGACCTGTGGATGCCTCTGGCTTTTGGAGACTATAGGGGAAATTTGCAGGTGGAAGTAGTCCCTGCCACTAATGTGGCAACTATTACATAGTTGTAGTGAAAACACTGCATTCTCTGATGCTTTGAGGATATCACATAGTGATATAATGAGAGACTGTGGTAATGAGCAGCTCCTGGTGGAAAGCAGAAGTAAGATTCCAGGTGTAGCTCTTACACTGCTTCTTGAGCTAAATGAAGCTTGAGCTCGTGGTCATTAGCATAGTTTTCTGATAAACTCCAGAGAAGCCTGTGAACAGTTGTGGGAGTGGAACAGGAATAGCTGGTGTAGGCAGAAGAAGGGAGCGGACACCGACATCATCTTTGCAGTACTGACGCAGAGCTCAGGGAGACTGGTGCTTAGGGAAAGGGATGCCGAGATAACTGGCAGTGTACATAAGAACCCTGCTATCAGCCTCCTAAGCTGCAGGAACATGCAGCTGCAGAGGCAAACACAGATTTAACAGCTTAGATTGCACCACAGCTGCTAGGCTGCATTTAAGTATGCCATTTAAGTAGAAGTTGGACTTCCTTCTTTTTCTCAGTCTGAAGTTCATCACTTCAGGAGGATGTCCTTTATAATCAGTGTTCTGAAATACATGGGGTAGGAGGAGGGGTAAACAGTGTAATTACTCTAATTTCTGTCCTTTTGTCTGTAAATGAACCTTGGCTGCTGCTTGATGTCTTTCTCTTTGCCTTTTCCTTACATGATATCTTTCCAACAGCTGTTTTCCCAGGACTCCCAGATCCAATTATCTTTTTAAGTTACTAATATTTATTTTTCTGCAGCTGTATTTCTTCACTTAGAAGCTATGGCTGAATTCTTTAGGGCACCATTTTAACTGTGTCAAACCATAAGATAGTGGCTTCCCCACCCCTCACCTCTGAGGAGTTGCGTGGGAGGGATGGGAGCTCTGAAAACAGCACTTAGATAGGAGTAACTCTTATTAAATAAAAACAAAAAAAAAAATCTTTACTGTTAGTGCCCTGTGTGCAACCTACTTTGTGAGGCACAGGAAAACAGAGGGCCTAAGTTCCTCTTCTTTAAAGAGTCCATTAGTGGATCTGAGAAGAGTTGAGCATCTCCTCTTGTAAGAGCAGATCAAGGCATGCCTTGTGCTCCTCATGGTTGTGAAGCTATGTTCTTAGCACCTTGCAGATCAGGGCTCTTTCTTGTCCATTTTCACCACCCGACTAATGAGCGTTTGCTGAATATGCTGTTAGGGCTCTGCAAACTGCCAGTGTTCATCCAAATGCAGGTGAAGTCTTGTGGCTCATCTGAAGGAGGAGTGCACCAGCCCTTGTGGGACGCCATCTGCTCCCAGGAGGCTTGCTGTTGTGCAGTTACTCACTTGCTGTCTGGGACCTCCTCCTTACCAGATTGTAGCTGTCTGGGTTGTAGTGCTTTCATGGCCCGCCCACACTGCGATGCACAGGGTGGATGGTCGCTGCCGCTGAAGGTGCTGCATCATGTTTCAAGGTGTGACACTCAAGGCATGATTCCCCGCAGAGAACTCACCTGCTGTAATAACATAGCTGCCTGACTCAACAGCCATCATTCTTCAAGTTCCTTCCTTTTGTCACTTGGACAAGTTTGGCTTCTGTTAAGGCAAGCTACCTGCCAGCTTCCACTGAAAATATCTTGTCTCGAAGATCTTTTCCCTTTTATTTATTTACTTCAGATCTAGCCTGCACATTCTTGTGCTCTAAGGGAATAGGAATGCTGGATAGTGGAGCTGGAAAATTTTTCCAAACTGTGGTTAGACAAACAGCAACTTCCAAGGTGCTGAGGTGGCAAATGGGCAAAATCTGGACTAGAAGCTGGCATGTGCTACAACAAAAAATGCATGTTCCATCCAGTCTTTCCTTTTATACATAAAAAAGACTTGACATTGAGCCTTAGCAGGGTTATTTAGTTTTTTTAGTCTGCGTTGATTTTTTTTCTTCATGGATGGAAAGCTTTCTACAGCAGTCTTCAGTTGGCCACCTTCAGGAGCTGCTCCTGAACTGGGATTCAAATGCAACAGTTACCCTAAGACTATTCTCCTCCTCCCCAGCCCAGGAAAAAAAAAAAAAAAAGAGGGGGAGTGGCAACTGGAGTTGGATGGAAGTCACTCTTTGCCCAAATGAAAGTGTAAATCAGGAAAGCCAACTTAACTGACTTCACTGAAGTCTCCGATGGCCTGCTAGCCACAGCGTGTCACACGCCTTCACTTTCTGTAATCCTGCGGTCCCTGCATGTATGGTGCTTTTAGGGCTCAGTCCCACTTTCCCAGAAATGGATTTCTCCATGCTTCTGTGCATGTGAGGTCCTTACATTTTGCAGTGTTGGGCTTCTCAGTGTAGTAGATGGCAGTGCTTTTTTTTTTTAAAAAAAAAAAAAAAAACAGTGCTTAAGTTGTATCTCCTTTTGCTGACAAAGGTTTTTCTCTGAGGTGCAAGTACTGTAATCTCAGATTTAGAAACCATTATTGCAGGTACTCCCAGTATCAGGGGGACAGCCTGCCCTAAGAGTAAGCAGAAAGTCTTGTTTTAATCTCAGCTATAGCCAGGTCACTGTTCTGCCTTTTTCATCCCTGTGGGCGTATGGGACAGGTTGCTTGAAGGAGCTACCTGATTTCTAATGAAATCTGTAAGATGTGGGACAGAGGGCATTTTTAAACAAGCATCTGAAATAGAGGTTTACAGAAGCTGAAACACTTCTTTCTTTTTTGCTCTTATTAAGCGCTTAAAAATCAATAATAGGAGGACAAGGAGTGAGAAGTGTTCTGCTGCTGCTGAAGGCTATTGTCATCTTCTGGGCTAGAGCACAGACCATGAAGTCTCATGATGTGATTACTTCCTTTTGTCTCTCATGCCACCTACTAGGTACTGTGCAGTTAAGACAGAAATTGTTTGTGTAATTAACTTAGCTAAGAGGGACTACTGCACATGCCATACTCTGGAGTGACAGGGCAGGGGATGTTTACTGCTTTCCTCTGCAGTTGCATGTGATGTAAGCTTGCTTGCCTACATCCTGGCCGCGGTCCCAGCTATTACTCATTTCCCCAGAGAAGGGGTATGTAATGCCTGGAAGATGATAGCCTGAATAAAGCTGGATCCCCCTTGCTGGGGGAATACACTGACTCTTGCAGCTGACTGTCCTTTATTTACCCAGTATTTGTCTGAGGAGTCCTGGTGAGGTCATTGGTCTGGAAGGCCACTAAACTACAGTGCTGAAGCAGAACTGCTTTTCTGGCCGGGAAAGGAGGCTGGATCGTAGGTTGAAGAGTAGAATAGTGCAAGCAAAGGCTTGTGTTAACCCTTAGGCTGTTGGTTCAAGATTGAAATTTCTCCTGCTTCATCCACTGACTTTCTTCCATCCAGCCTGGCAGATGGCAGTTCTGGAGGGAAAGATGAGTTTTAGCCTTTGCAACACAGCCACAGAAATACTTCTTACTGTCTGGCAGCTGCCGTTGTGTGCAAACATGCTTACCCTTCAGATGCTTGACAGAGGATGAAGGTCCTTCTATGTCCTTTTTCCACAATGTTGCAGAACCATAAGACATCTGTGCTTAATTTGTCTGGTACCATCACTCAAGGCTGTGCTTTTGACTTCTTGACTAACTGACAAAGGGGAAGTTTGAATCAGAAGGAAAGACACCACAGACATCTTGTTTTCTCTGCACCAGCTGAGAGCAGTACAGAGGCAATTTTATTGTCTAAGTGTCAAAGGAAGCAGGAGGAAGTATCAACATGAGGGCTATGGGAAGTGCAGTAGGAACTAACTCTAAATAAGGGTTCTGTGCTGGCTACATAAAGACACAGAACCACACTGATTAATTACAAAAAGACACACATGATGAAGTTCTTAAAGAAAGAAACCTTCCATTTCTTAATTAGTTCTGAGCTGTACCAGTGATAAGGATGTAAATGGTTTTGGAGCACCCTATCAGGGCTAGAGTAGAATACTGATGTGCATGGAAGGGGACCACTGTGGTCCCACTAGCACCATCTCAGCCCTGACCTGGAGGGAAACTCTGCTCTGCAGAGATTATGGGGGGTTCAGTAGCCTTCTGGGCCTAAGTGAGTTGCTTTTGAGCAGGCAGGGCCAGGGCACCACTGAAGGGGGGTGCTTGTGACACAAGTAAACACCTGCTCAGAAAACAGACAAAAATATTAAATTCCCTAAGGAGTTCAGCTTGGCTGCAGAGCAACCACCTCCACCTTGCTCTGGCAGAGCGAAAACCAAGCTAGAACAGCACTCACTGTCTTAGGGTAAGTTGTAAACTCCATAATGCAGGTCTTAATGTGGACAGGACAACAGCACAAGACCCCTAGAGTGCAGGGTGTTCTGTCAGCCAGACCCGCACACCCAAAGTAATTTGCCAGAACCCCCTGAGGAGGGTAAAGCCCATCTAAGCCAGACTCTTGCCCTTTGGCAACAACACGATTCTTCTGTTCATTGTGGTTTCTTAAACTGCAGTCTTAAGGACAGTTGTGGTTTAGTCTATACAACACTGCGTGAGCCCACCTTAAGGGGCAGGCACCTGATTAAGGCTTTCACCTGAAATACTTAAAAAAATAAAAATAATGTTAAAAAAAACACATGTTAAACATCTGCTAACAGCCACACAGCTACTGTATAAACACAAACTATGTTTCAACCACAGCTCTGGAGTCATTTGTTCCAGTAGGCATCCAAGCACACTCTGTACTGACCCACACCGTGGCACACAGCTAAAACAGTCATAGTCGGCTGAACAAAAGCACTCCCAGCTAAAACACTTGCTAACATACCTTAAGATCCTAAAGACTCATTTAACTTATCACATAAAAAAAAAAAAAAGTTAAAAACAATAAAAAAGGCCAGCGTGTCACAGACTGGTGACGACTTGATCCCACTTCTCAGTATAGGTTGATACCAGAGTGACACCATAGCAGAAGGTTCTTGGTTTTGCTCATTGATACTTTTTATCCATTAAAAAAAATGCAGTTGCCAGCTATAAGGGGACTTGTCTACATAAAAGTATAAAGAGGAACTCTTTATTTTCAAGGTTTGCATTATATTTAAAATAGTTTTGCTGTAGTAGGTCAGCATTTGTTCAAGTCAAGTCTTTCAGAACTGACCTAGACTTCACATACAATGTAGGCAGTATCTGTCTGTTCTCAGTGTCTGGTCGTGGTTCCCTTCCACAGGCCTCCGAAGGACTTGTACTGCACAACAGACATCAGAAGGGACCTACTGAATAGTGAAAATTGACACCCCAGAGCTACATGAGCAATCATGTTAATATATAAGTACTTCACAGGACTCTTCAAGAGCCATGGTGGTTGTTCTGCAGGCACAAAGGAGTGCAAGTGACACCCCACTTCCTTATTTTCATTCCTTCTCTGCAGCTCTAAAGACTGCAAAAGTGAGAAAGACTCACCTCCAGCCTTCTCCCTACAGTTACAGGTAGACAGACCAGAAGCCAGAGTAGCTGGATAAGGGAGCTCGAGTGCAAAAGCAGGGTTTGCTTTTTTTTGTTGTGCGCTCTGGTTTCTTAGGGCATAAAACCGGACTGCACTAATCCTCCGTGTCACAGGGGGATACTGTCTTGTTTGTTTAGCAAGGAAGCTAAGCTTTGTATGATGTGATTCACCTTGTAGCAGAGATCTTGGGGAGCAAGAGCAAGAAAATTGATCATTTTCCATTTCTTTTTACCATCTGTTAAACTGGAGATACAGACAGCAAGGGACAGGACTTCTTCCACAAAGAGAGACAGAAGAAGGCTTGAAATAGTGACCCTGGTAGAAAGCTCCGTGTCTGTTCCTGCATCCATCTTAAGAAGCCGTCAATATTAGATACAGAAGAGGAATTAAATGCCTCCTAATGTACATAATTGTGCAACTAAGTCTGAAAAGAGGATATTCTTGTCTGGCTACAGCTGGTGAGTGCTCTCAAGGATGAGGATTAATAGACCTTGACCTCTACCTGTCATTCATTCCTTAAACATCCACTTCCTTTGGTTTTCTAAACTATTGGCCTCAGTTACATCCTGCAGGAAAGTGCTTAATTACGGTGTCAAACAAAGCATTTTGTTTTCAGCCATTCTGTCCTGGTGATCTAACACTGCTCAGCATCCCTTTTGCCCTGCTCCTAAGGAAGCATCACTAGCATGCAGCTGATCCCTTCACTTATCCATTGTTTCTGAAGTCTTCTCGCACCCCACACTTCCCCTTCTCTCCAGCTAAAAAGGCTCAGGTCTGTCCAGCTTCTGAATGTGCTCTTTATGAAGGTACAAACTGTTCTCACGAGTTTTCCCATTACTCCGCGTAAACTAACTTGCCAAAGTCACAGTGAGGGTGCATCCTAGTTTCACGTGACTATTACATTTTTCTTCCTGGATCTCATCCACTTTAATAAAACCTGATGTTCAGTCTCCTTAGCTGACTGCTGTTTGTATTTATTATGTGATTCACAGTGGCACCTGAACTTTCAGTCTGCTGCATAGCAAACAGTTTGCAAAGGCAGTTTTTGGCTTCCAAACGATCCATGTTATTTGCAGTTAGCTGTGGTACCTTCAGAGCTGACACGATTGTTAGTTAGTACCCAGACTCTAAAGATGTTCATTTACAGCCACAGCATTGATCAGAGGATGCATTCAGCTGGCTGCTTGGCTTGCTACTGCTGTCTGATTTCAAATTGTTGCATGTAGTCGGCGTGCAGGGGACGGGACAGGTGCTGTGCTGCACTACAGAAACAGGCATCCTCTTCTGCACTAATCTTATCTTGAATCAGCAGCAAATGCCACCTCCCTGTGCATTGTCCTCCTGGTGATGCAGCATAGCAGAAAAGTACAGACAACTGAGAGAGCTCAGAAGGACAGACTGCATGGCATGGACACAGCGCCTGGCAAGTTACATCACCGCTCAGGACGTACAGTTAGGAACCTGCAAGGCCTGAGTTAAATCGCTTGTGGGCGGTGCTTGGAGGATTAACACTGCTTTAACTCTATGGAAGAGCTGATCTGTTTGGGGATAAGAGCCCATCTCTGCCACCAAAATAGCACTGCTTATAGAGTGTGGCACAGCCATACTGCAGCAACAACAAAAAAACAGATGGAGCTAAGCTCTGTCATGCTCCCAATGAGTCTGTAGCAAAGCATAAGCCCAGTTCTAAGAAAAGTCAATACTTAGAATTTCAGAAAGTTTAGCTCCTTGTCAGTTTTGTTATAAAACAGGACTCAGTTTCTTTCCAGGACACTCCAACTCCCAGGCTCAAATTTTGCATCCCCTGGATCCATGTTTTCAGATCACCTCAAGGCCATGCTCTTCTGATTTCTGGCAACCCCAGTTCCCATGCCTTAGGCCTCCAAGAGAGGACTGACAACGCTCTGGATTCCTGACAAGCCTTACACAGCTTCATCAGTAGTACAACACTCCCACGAAAAGAAGGGTGGGAAGAATCAAGGCTGCAACCAGGCAGAGAGGCCCAGCCCAAGCCTTTGGGGAAGGCTCGTGTAAGTGGTGCTGTTAAATACTGCAGCTGTCCAAGGAGCCAGAACACGAGCACAGCTCTGGGACTGGGATGGGGAACAACTTTCAGGAAGCTGGTAGGAAACAATCTCCTTGAGCAGGGCTTCCCACCAACAGGTGCCTGTAACTCTAGCACTAACATTTGGTGAGGGAGAAGCAAGATCCTTGGGGAAAGGAAAAACCTTGTAAAACCCGTTCAGATCATTAAATTCTTCTTTCGCTATTCACTCTTAAAACTTAGACCTCAGTGACTAAAATGCCTTCCACAAGCTTTCACAGTAGCAGTCACTAGAAGATAACAGAAGACTGATGAAGAGATGCCTCAAAGATCAGGCCCCTGCCTCCACTGCTGAGATGGTTGGTATCTCTGTGCCTGCTTCCACATGGCAATGACGTGGGCATATCCTGACCCACCTTACCACAACAGGACATGATGCAACAGCTCCTCAGCATCACAGCAGGTGAAGAGGATCATCATTCCCCTATCTACTTGCTCATGGTCAATGAAATGTTTTGAAATAGGCAGCATTAAACATACAAAATGTGATTTTCCCATGAAGCGGGCTGAGCAAATTCTGCCCTCTCACAAGAGCAATGCTAAACAAAGCTTTCAGAATGACAAAACCAGGAGTTTTTGCACAAGACGTAGGGGTCATCCCACTCCAGCATCACTCCTCCTTCTGCCTTGCACGGGCTCAAGACTTCTGTGCAGACAGGGAAGAAGTACTGCCAACGAGATGCTTCCTTCCCCTGTGTGCTGTCAACTCAAAACATTTGATAACAAGTCTGCTGATCCCACTCCCTTCCTATTCTCCCTGCAGCACACTTCCACAAATGAACAGATCTTTTTATTTCTTTTTAAAAAAATACTTGTTTCAGTGAATTAAGATGGACACCTCTCCCAGAAACAGGCAGGTGAACCTTCTGGGACCCATGGCATCCAGCTTGGGGACTGGCCCACTAGGAAGTACCTGGGAAGACCAGCACTGTTCCATTCCCACTGCCCTGTCCCCTTTGTCAGAACTGCAGCAGGTGGATCCAGGTCCCAGCTGTGGCCAGCAGAAAGTCTGTGGAGCCAGGCACACAAGACACAGCTCTCTTCACACCCGGATTTGGTACCCATTGAGGTCTGGCATGGCTTTGGAATCAGCAGGCTTCTTCTCACCAGATGGCCTGTAAGCACAGAGGGCAAGAACTATTCAGAAACTGTTATCCTGGTCAGAAGAGCCTGCACGTAGAGGTGCTAGTACAGGAGAAGCATACAGGAAAGCTTCAGACTTATCTTATGCTGCTGAAGGCAAAATTGTTCTGTGACCTTCACTAATCTCCCAGCAATCTCCACAAGAGAACACAGGTTAGGAAGAATAGGAAGTCCACACTGGTACCCCAGATCATTTCCAGGAAAACAGCCTCACTGACCAGCAGTGTAATTTGTGTAATCTTTGGGGCACAGGTCTGTGAGATACCAAAACTGAGACCCCTATTAAATACTAAGCACCAAGCTCACTGTCTATTTAAGAGGCTTCATCTTCCCCACCTAAACAACATCGTTAAAAGAATAAATAAATAAATAAATAAATAGATAGATAGATAGATAGATAGATAGAAACAGATGCTGTAGATAGGTCCCCTGACCAGCAGCCCCACTCACCGTCGGTCCCCGCGGCTGTTGCGCCGATGGGGACTGGCCTGACCCCTTTGCGGGGAGGAGACGTCTTTCTTTCTGTCCTTGGTGGGAGATGGTGGCCCTGTTCCTTTGCCAATCTGCCAAGAAAGTAAAAATAATAATGAGCATCATGGGCAGAAAAACAAGACTAGTAGTAACCGAAAAAATATAAATTCTATTAATTACATGGGAATAAGAGAAAAAGAGGCAAGCGAATCAAAAATACACGAACCAGAAAACAAGCTACAGTCACAGCTGTGGCTCCAAGGAGCCTGTACAGTCCAAGGTAGTCACTACTGCAGTACTGCATGTGCGTCCATTAGGGAAGCAGCCTAAGCACAAAGCAGAAGTGTCTCCAATTCACCCTGCACTCCACCACCATCTAGGAGAGCCCCTTGCCTCTTCATGCCCCAGAATGCCATAGGCTAGGCAGGACGGTGGATGCCACACACTACCGCTCCGTCCTGGCTGCTCACCTTCAGCCTCATGTCGCGGGCATGTCTCTCAAGCTCTTTGCGGAAGTCTTCCCGGCTCAGCTTGTCTAGATCCAGGATGGAGTGCTTCCACTCAATCTGTTCCACGCTGTGCGGGTCATGGGACACACAGTGGCCCAGCTTCACCTTTTTTAGCGTGTGCCAGCAGCGGCGATACGCCTCCTCGAAGTCAAAGATGAGCTCGCTCAGCGTGCGGAAGACAGGTGCTTTGTACATGAGCTCCTCACGCCGGCTGATGCCCAGTGCCCCATAGCGGCCTCCGAAGTTCACCCCCAGCACGATGTGTCGGAAGTAGTTCCCTGAGAAGTGGGTTTTGAAGCTGATGGGGAAACGGTCCAGCGTGGTCATGTTGTTGGTGAGGTAACTAACAGCAGCCACTGTTCAGGAAACAACCAGTGATACCACTTGCTTGGGAATAGATGCTTCCTTCCTGGTCCAAACCCTCCCAACCTGCTGAGCACCCTCACTGATTCAAGTATCAGATCAACAGAGTTTGTTCTCCGGATCGACAGTCCAGCTCATTGCAAGCTGCCCTGCTTTCACAGGGATACCAGACCTGGCCTTTTCACCAAGGCAGTCATTAAAGGGAAGTTAATTTCCAGGCAATTTTGTGACGCAAAGTTGCAATACTAGCATGTTCAGTGTGCTGTACTGCATAGTTATCAAGCTGCAATGCTGTAGCGTTATTAATCATGTTTTAATCTGTTTTACTAGCTGTTATTTCACATGGGAACTGAGGATCCTTCAGGACTAATCAGACCACTTGCCATCTCTGCCCCTCCAGGTGGCTTTGCCCGTGTGCACCAATAATCTATAACCCAAGTGACATAGACTGTGCCTGGCAGGTAGCTGGGAAAGAATGTACTCTTGAAGAAGGCACACGCCTAGAACTGATAGAGGTATTGCCTAAGCTGATGGGCAGTGTTAGATATAATGCTGAAGTGACATGAACCATAATTAGACGTTGGGGAGGATCCCTAATTCATCTTAGTGTAGAAGACATGCAGGTAACATTGCAGTAAGGCAACAATGTTATCCACAAAGAACCTCCTGACCCAACTCTAGCTAATATATTTCTCCCTTTTATAGGTTCCTTAGATCCTTCCTTTCTCTTTTACTCACTCCCAGACTTGTCCAGAGCAGCACCACCCTCCTTAGGGAGGGAGGAGCGACTCTGAAGAACTAGTTCTACATTCAGGAGATCGCTTGGATTTGGATTTTATGGGTAGGGGTTTTTGGGAAAACTGAGGAGGGAAAACAGGGATGTAGGGCTTGGTGACAATATTATCAGCAGTCTCAAAGCATCATTAGAGAGCAGAGGAGAAAATGCAAGGACGGGCAGGCATGCACATTTCTAAGAGGAAAGGATACATTCCCAGGATCACAGCTTCCAGGCATTTGATTGGCAGGGCCTCTTTGGTCATTTCTTTGGCCAGATCCATCAGCCTGTTGAGCGGGACAAGGGAAAGATGAGGAGAGTTAGAAGGCTTGCATTCGGCTAGCATGGCCAGCCCAGCCCTTTTTGCAGCATATATGCAACGTGGGTTTCCAGGAGAGACAAAGGCCCATTGAGGATAGGGAACAGAAGAGTCTATCTTCTTTAGGAAGATACTAAATCCAAACCTGCTCTCCACCACATCCTGTCGCTGCTTACAAGGAGCTCCTTCAGTGACTAACAAAGCTGCCTACCAGGCCAGCCTCGTGTTCTCAGGGAGACCACGGCACTTGGCTCAGTGAGTTCTGGAGGGACACCAGTGTGACCACAAACAGAAATCTCAGTGGGCCAAGGGCCAGCAACATTTGCCTCATAAGGTCAAGGACAGCGAAGGCCTCTTCTTTGGCACGATACAGCCTTCTCCGTTCAACCAATACCATGGAGGAGGCATGATGCTGACTGCAACACAAGACATCTAGGGTCACGTAAGCCTATGGACTAGGGTATTATGAAGCCAGTCTTGAGAGAGTCTCAATATGCTGGGCCAAGAGAACCAGTGAACACCAGGTGCTTATCTACAGGAACTTATTAGGCACAGCTCTTCTCCAGAGTTGGCAGCTGGGAGAATTCCCCTCCTCTGTCAAAGCATGAGGCACCAGCAGTTTAGCAACCTACATACTGTAAAGGGTACCATAAGGTTTGCCCTGCAAAATGCTTGACTTTCACAAGGCTTGTTTAGGGCAGGACCTAGCTTCAGAATCCATCACAAGTTCAGGTAGCTATACTGCAATTAGAAGAATCTGCACATCTTTGAAACATAATTCTGTCATTTTACTAGATTTACTGATTCATGACAACAAAACCTACCCCTGTCCTTGAGAAAGGCCAGCCACAGCTCTGCTCAGCCATACCCCAGGCAGCAGACAAAGTTAACTCAAGTAGGAGGAGCTGCAGTACTGAAAACAGCAGTTGCCATCTAGACCTTGGCCAAGGGCTTAATGAAGAAACAGTGGGAATAGCAAGGCCGCAGCATTATAAAGCAAGGATTAAATGCAGTAGATGCTGCCGGCACTTACCCAGTCAGAGGTCTGCTCTTCTTAATCTCAAAGAATTGTGTCCCAGTATGATTGTACCTGGAGGCAAGAGGTTAAGGGCTTGGCAGCTTGGAAAGCAGAGTTGGCAGAAAATCTGTCTGAAGAACTTTCATGTTACTATTATTGTCCCCCTCTACTCTGCCCTTGTAAGACCTCACCTGGAGTACTGTGTCCAGGCCTGGGGCCCCCAGCACAGAAGAGATGTGGAGCTGTTGGAGTGGGTCCAGAGGAGGGCCACCAAAATGATCAGAGGGCTGAAGCACCTCTCCTATGGGAAAGGCTGAGGGAGTTGGGACTGTTTAGCTTGGAAAAGAGAAGGCTCCGGGGAGACCTCATTGCAGCCTCCCAATACTTGAAAGGAGCTTACAGGCAGGAGGGGACCGACTTTTTACACGGGTGGATAATGGTAGGACAAGGGGGAATGGGCTAAAACTGAAAGAGGGGAGGTTGTGGTTGGACATCAGGAAGAAATTCTTCCCTGAGAGAGTGGTGAGGCGCTGGCACAGGCTGCCCAGAGAAGCTGTGGCTGCCCCATCCCTGGCTGTGTTCAAGGCCAGGCTGGATGGGTTCCTGGGCAGTTTGATGTAGTGATCTAGTGGCTGGCAGCCCTGTCCACGGCAGGGGGGTTGGCACTAGATGATCTCTGAGGTCCCTTCCAACCCAAGCCATTCTATGATACTATTCTCACAGCAAAGTCAGGATCCCATAAATACAATACCAAACCAAGAAAAATCCCATCCCTTATCCTGTTTTTCTCCCATTTATAGTTCCTCCTTATTCCCAGTGTACTTCTTGTCAACTATTCTTTTTCTCCTCACCCTGTGTAGGGTTCCACTCTGTTTCCCAAAGGTCCATGCTGACAGACCATGCTCTGCTCAGCTTCCTAATTATCACAGCAGAAAAAAAAAATTGATAGACATGCCTGCTGCAGTCTGCACAGAGCCTCAAAAAGTTCACGGTACTTCATTCTCAATCTGACAGGGACCCACCTTAGATGGGTGAGAGGTGCCAAAAGGGCTGCTTTCGTATCGCGTGCAAGGGCTGAAGTCAGGGCTGGCTCTGTGTCTCTTCACAGAGGGTGCTTGCATGGCACGTATCTGCTGTTCAGGACAATGACCCGAGAAGCAGTTTGCTGTCCACCACAGCTCCACAGGCCTCAACAGTGAGGCGACACACTGCAGTCCATCTGAGACCCAGCTCTCAGGGTCTCAGATGTGTACATTTTAAAAGAAATGTCACCGTAAAGCCAGTGCACTGACTAGTGTGGGTGGTGGGGAAGTTGCCCCTGAAAACATGTCAGTTTGGTACATGGAGTAAACAAGATCAGATGGCAACTTGGACAGAAAAGAAAAGAAACAGAGCAGCAAAACAAACCGTCGTCCCAAGCTCTCTGTTTTTCAGGAAACGAGTTTCAGTTCTCCTCCAGCTTTTCTCTCCTGTGTAGGAAAATAAAGTCTCCTTGCTCCCTCCTCCTGGGTAATCACATCAGTGGCTAACAGTAAAGGATACTGAAGCTCCCTGATGTAGCGCTGTACGGCTTCCAGGCGCTCAGGGATGGGGGTGGACGGCTGGAACGCAGGCACACTCGGTATGGGAATCTGAAATGGAGAGCAGAGCATAAATCCAAACTTCTCCAGCTTCTTGCTGGACTCAGTGGCACATAGCTACATGGAGCGTGTTCCTCTGAAACCAGCCCCTTTTTGCTGCCTAAAGTGACCATGCCGGGTACATTCCCCTTCTCCCACACTGGTAACAGATTCAGAAAGAAGCAATACCACAGAGCTGCAAGAGAAACTGCCTGGAAGGGTCCTGCTCTTAGGAAGCTCAACAGGGGAAGAATTAGATAAAATTAACTGACAAGGCAAGATGTGTGACAGGAATGCTGTCACCCAAGGGAGCTTGGGTCCATTTGAGTGTGCACACTGGAAGGCACAGAACAAAAAGAAGGAGAGAGAAAGAGAGGCAAAAATTGAAAATGAATTTCCCCAAAGCCACTGGCACACAGAACAGGCTTGTAAGCAAGGGCGTACAAGTCCCTTACTGCCTCCTGGCATCTTGGAGGAGTTGGCACTGACTAGGACACAGGCTTAACAGCATAGCGACTCCCCACCCTCAGTGTTTGTTGTTTTGAATTACGTAGTCAGAGAAGGACTTCCGAAAGTTCAACATTCAGACTGCTGTCTATTCTGAGGCCTCAGCCTTATGGGTCCAGTCCAATTTTCCCCTCCATTTGCTCCACAGGGGATAACTGCAGCTTTGTCAGCAGCTGAGAAAATGTGCCAAAGGAAGGAAAAAGGTCCCGTCTGCTCAGCTACAGTGGACAGGCAAGCTTGGATGGCAGACAGCCCTGACGACACATTCATTCAACAAATACAATGGAGAAGACACAAATTTGGTGTGACTGACAGGCTTGGAGAAACAACCCAGCACCTTCCCTCTGAAGGACAGCTCGTGCCTTTCACACACCCATCTGATACCAGACTGTAGCTTTCACAGCAGTTTGGTTTTTAGCATCTCAGTTCCTGCTCAGACTTCCCCCAGAGCTGGGCTATTCCCCACCTCAGAAAGCGTGAGTCAGATCAGACCTTCCCTTGGGGCCTTCCACTCGGCTGTGCACCAGCTGCCTGTGCTGGCTGCAGATCTGTAGCCAGCAGCACCGCTGAGCTGCTCAGCACCCTCCGCGTGTGCATCTGCAGCCACTCATTTCCATACCTCCTCCTCCTGCCCTGGGCTGGCAGAAATGACCAGTGAGCCAGGCCAGGCACCTCAACCAGCTGAAAGCTGAGCCAGCGAGCGTGGCTAGCTTTCAGTCAGATCAGTTCCCTGACCTGCTTTGCCATGTGGCAACACACTGCTTGTGCCAGTAGGGCACAGGGGCCAGGCACCGTCCCTGCCTCTGGAAATTGTAAGCATTTTTTCAGCCTGTTTCCAGCCGCCATCAGCAAGTAAACGCCAAGCTAAACTCAGTCTCTGTCCATTTCTCTCCGTTGTGTTTTGATCTTTCTTTTCTTCTTTGGAAAAAAAAATAGCACCATTTGGCCACTGGTACCCGTTCTCCTGGCATCTCTTGGAGGTGCCACTTCACCATCTCCAGTGCCTTATTTCTGTACCTTGCTTGGAGCAAGCAGAGGCTCTTGCAGGGAATGCACAAGAGCAGCAGGAGCAGATGTGAAAGTGGATTTGTTCAGCCACGGCAGGAGTAGGGAAGGCTCCAGAGAGCAGCACAGGGATGGAGCCACCTCTGGAACCGTGCGAGCTGAGTCAGTTCAGATGCTGGGAGCTGACACACTGAGTCACAGGAAATCATTTCCAGGCAGAAACAGCCAGAGAGGTAACAAGGAGGACAGGGAGTCTGGCTGTTTAACTTTGTGTCATTTCTCCAGCTTGGGGACTTTCACGCTTTTTGAGCGGAGGCAGACTGATTAGGTGCACATTGACAGCACAGAGTTAACAGCTCTGGTTAGGTACTCCTCCCTTTACTGCTACAAACCGCCAGATCCTCCTTTCCTCGCAGGACTTTAACACTGACACAGCGTAATGACAACCAGTTCAGCAGGGGGCTAGTTAACGCAGAGAGCTTGCACCTCAAGTAATTAAACTGATGAAAGTACAGCGTGCTCACTTTCACTCTCAGATCTGGGCCTGCAGCCCAGACTGGGCTACAGTTTCTTTTGCATCAGGTCTACAGCATTTTACTGGGGCAAGAGAAAGAAGAGGGGAGGAGAAAGGTGTCCATCCGTCAGTCCCACACTGACAAGATGGGAGATCCCAACACTTCGTTCTTACCCAGCACTATCCATTGCATGTCTCACAAAGGCTATACGTATTAGGCACAGTCCTTCACAATCCTCCGGAAGGCACAGAGGAATTAATTTGCAAGAGAAATAAGAGAAAATCAGAGCTATTTTGCTTTCCCTTTAGCTGCACTGAAAGCTGGAGAGAGAGCTAGGAAGAAAGCCCAGATTTCCAAGAGCACATACCTCTGCCAGGCTTAGGAGACTGTTTGGACACATCCTCGGTCCCTCATCACTTGTGGAGGGGCTGCATCACCCCACCCTTGGATTCATGCACACCGACAGGCAGGCTGTATGCACAGGACCGGGACTCTGCCTTCAGAGGGGGGATCCAGAGAACAAGAGATGTTCATGTACTAAATGCGCCATGCTGTACATGAGATGAGAAGGATGGGGGAGAGGCAAAAAGCTCCAGCCTCGTCCGTATCACAGAGGGATGGTTTTGGCCAGCCTAGTTTAGCAACAGCTTCTCTAACAGTGTTTTTATGTATCTGAGCTCCTCCCTAATTTCCCTTTTGTAAGCCACATGGGAATAATACCATTCCTGGTCGTTAGCATGACTGAAGGAATTGGATTTTCTCCCTCTCCATCTATACAAACTCATCAGATGCAATACTTCCTGTCTTTGCCCTCATAACTACTACATTTAAAATCCAGCCTTTCTCAATGAGGCAAGTGCACAGTTTGTATTTCCAGCGTGCAGCTCCAAGCAAAGCAATACCACACCTTGCAGCTAGAAAGGAAACAACCTACGAGATGGTGGCACTCAAGCTTCGCGTGCACTTGGCTCAACTTGCTTGGTGGACGCCCTAAACCTACCAGAAGGAAACCTGGGACCCCAGGGGAGACTTCTGAGCTCTCAACACTACGACAAAAAACACAACCCCTGCAGCTGATCTGTGATCATTTCCATAATGTCTGATCACAGCCTTACGCAGTCATCATTTTATGGTATTATGTTCAGTTTACGGACAACTCTTTCAAGAGTTATTTCCCTCAGCACCTGGTACTGGCCACACTTCAAGGCAAATTTCCCTAATTCTCATCTGTTGAATCAGGCATTCAAAAACTTCATGGCAGGGAGCTGCATGGTGATATACGCAACCCCCAAATATAAAAATGCATCCCTGGAGGAGAGGAAGAGCAAGGGAAACACAGCCCATTCGTCCTAGCTGCTTCCTGCATCCCAGCATCCTCTCGCCTGTATGCCTGGTGAGCTTGGCCATGGCACCTCACATCGCACAGCGCTGAACAGAGTTTGTAGATCTGGTTCCCAGGGGTGCTAGCAGACACCAAGCAAAAATAAAAATGGAGAGACCACTGCCATCTGTTATTCCAGAGGAGCACATACTGCTTGTGCCCCTAACCGTGACTCTCTGGCACTAAGACTGTGTAAGACAGCTAAGTGGAAGCAGAAGTACTCCGCATGAAGACCCAAAGCAGAGACTGAGCACAGTTTCCCTCCCCTCATGCATCACACTTGTTTGTGAACTTCTTTCTTCATTTCCCTCACCAAATCAGCCCTTTGGTCAGGAAATTAGGTACCGCATGTTCTCACTGATCAGAAACATGCTTTCGGCCTTCACCCAGGCTCAGGACAAAGTCCGAGGAGAAGGAGGAAATCCGAAAGAGAAAGAAAAGTCTAGTGGGGTTAGAACAGGGACTGTGATCAGGATTCAAGAGTTGTTCTGGTTGCTGCCATGTAACTCTTCACTGCACAAAGAAACTTAGATCACAGCTTCCCCAGAGTTCCTCGTGGACAGCGGTACAGATTGCCCGTGGGCTATATAACAGCACGGTTTCGCATACTTGAAGTTTCCTTCCCTAGCAATGAAGTCCTTCCTAAAAAAAGCCTGGGAAGAAAATGCCTTATCTTTTTGTATTTCGGTTTCTTCTGTTAGCACGTTGGGAACACTCCCCTCACTGGCCAGTGGAGCGACACACCAAATGTTTGCAGTGCCTTTTGTTCACAGGATGCCGATGGAAAGGGGAAATTTTTCTCCAGCTGAGGTGCAAGCAGATAGCAACAACCACAGGGATTCACATGCAAATGACTCAGTGTGGCACAAGGCTAAGCGAAATCGGTTCCTCTTTTCACAGAGTTGTTCTCTGCAGCAAGGCCAGGAATAGGCATGGAAATCGCAACATCTGACCCCACATCAGCAACAAGCTCTGTGCGTGTTTGTTAGCTCCTCTTAATACTCCTGGGCATCAGGAGTCCGTTTTCTGGCAGACACAGTTCTCCGTATGCAAACAGTACCCAGACCTAAGTTCGCGTCCAAAGGCTCACCTCCACCTGCCTCACCGACCCTCCGCCTCAAGCGCTTGGACTCTCGAGTCTAACGCTCCTCATCTTCTCATCGTTCGTCCAGCCTCCGCTTCCTGGCAGCCCATCTCCCTCCCAGACAAGGCGTCAGCCGCACGAAGGCTATTTGCCGCGCGGCCCCCGTCAGGAGGGCGCTCCGCTGGCGTCCGGCGCTGCAGGACGCGGCCGAGCTCCCCAGGCCCCGTCCCCCACCCCGCGTCACCGCCCGCAGGAGC
>VXAV01009879.1:305007-335752 GCA_013399715.1 Alectura lathami | reverse complement strand
GGGCGGTGCCGGGAAGCGGCCGGTTAACGGTCGCCGTGAGGGCAGCCCCGGCCCGCGGCGGCGTGCCTCGAGGCGGGGTGGGTGGTGGCGGCCTCCGGGGCAGTGGAAGGTCCCCGGGCGGGCCGTAAAGCCGCATGGGCGGTGAGGGCGGATCTCCATGCAGAGGTGTCTTCGCAGAATGGAGCGGTCGGGGTGGAGTTTCCAGGTAGATAGCTGTGGGTGGTGGAGGGGGTAACTGGGGTGCTGCCGTGTTGGCTTACAGCACCCAGGGACAAGTGACATGAAGCGGTAGTGAGGGAAGGGCTTTCCCCGGTGGGAGCCAAAGCGCGGCTCTCTGGGTGTGCTGTGAGAATCGTGTCCCCCTCGCAGAGGGTCTCTGCAAGACGTTTCTGCCTGAAAAGAGACAAAATTCGTCTTTATATGGGGTCTAGAGGCATACCACAAGCAAAATCAAGCGCTTTGCCCCAGCTTTACAGCCTGGTTCTCTGTTTCTGCTCTCCTGTTGTGGGGTGAAACTGTCCTGGGGGACCCTGCAGAACACGGGGAGTGTGGGAGCCCCACCTTGTCCCACCTGCTCCCAGCTCAGTTGAGCTCTCCACAAGCTATGGCACGGACCAGCAGGACTGCTAGTTGGGCTGATGGTTCTCCCCACCCATCTTGAAAGCACTGGCATGAAAACGTTTTGTGCCTTGAACACTGAGTAAAAGAAAGGCGTGCAAAGTAACATGGCAGCTGATGAGGAACCCGCTCAGGGTAGTCTGGAAATGTCCACATTTGCACTCCGCACAAGGGGTTGTTTGGCAGTGGCGTGGGGAATGAGGGAAATGCATCCTGGGGATGGTTGCACGGGGTTGGATGTGTCCTGAGAGCTGGGTGTAACTGCTAGGGAGAGTGGCAGAGGATATCAGAGCGAAATGCCACTTTGGCCATGCTCAGTTCAAATGAAATAATTTCTGAGCACCAAATGCTTTGCTCCATGCAACCTTCACTGACTACTATACTTAAAGGTGTACTTATTTGCTGATTTTTCTCTTAATGGGACCTTGAGCACTGCTGGTTTATCACTTCAGTAAGATTTGCCATGGTGTTATTGTTGTTATTTTGCCAGTATACAAGTGGAGATCAGTGGAAGCTGACTCCTTGTATCAACAGAGGCGGCAGAGCCTGTGGGAGGAATCGCTTTACAGCCCCTGAGCAGATGTGTTTTGTCTGAACCGTTCGTACACCCCATGTCCATTCCTTGGTCCCATCTTCCCCTTGCTCCTCTCCAAACACAGGCGCAGAAGTGTGCCATCGGGAGATGGCAGGGCAGGTTCATGCTGGGGGAGGACAGCTTCCAAATATCGTGAGATATTTTGTATCTCTTCGGTGATCTTATTCAAAGAACAAGGCATTTTGTATCATGAGAGACAAAGATCAAGCAGCACGGAGGGCAGTTTAAAGAAGTTCTTGCCTCTGCTGGTACGGTGAATTGGGAGTTTCGCCTGTTGCAGGGGATCCAAAATTTGTTTCTGAAAACATGGACAGTAGTGGCCAATAGTTATTTCTGTTTTGTAATGTCTTTTACATTTTGATTAATAAGCCATCTCTTGATTTCTGTCAATCATTTGTTGTTATGCTGCCATTTTGTTGTTAAAAAAAGTCGTCAACAGCACCAAACTGTTATTTAAGTGGCGTCTTTGTGAACTTGCATAAGAGGTTTCTAGTTCTTGATGGCAATTTTAGGTCACAGTTTCCATAGTTCAGTTAACATGCAGTTTCTTCCTGTGAGCTGGAACTTTTCATACAACATTGTGTTGCTTGGAGCATGGATAGTGGCTCCGCAATCTTGGTCTAACTTGGTCTAACTCTTTGTGATTTATGCTTCTCTGTGCTTCTCGGTTCCTTTTTTTTTTTTTTTTTAACTGTTTCAGGACGGGTTCTTCCCTTTTCTCCATTGTTCTCCATGTGCCTGAGTCACCCACAGCCCCTGCATCACACCAGGCAGCCTGCAAGATACTTGGTGAGGGCTCTTCTCCTGCGAGCTGTGCTCCTATGTACCACAGGTTCCCCTGCACCTGTGGGAAATCTGTAGGACATGCCTTCGGATCCATGTTTTCTTCCAGGCTTGACTCCGCTGCGGGCAGCTGTGGGAGGAAGCAAGGAGCGGGGGGCAGGAAGCGAGCTGTGCTGTGGCTGGCGGGCTGGGCCCTGCTGTGTCTGGCTGAGTCCTGCTGTGGAGTGCACTGTGCTTGTGTTCTGTGAAGGTATTTACATGAACTTTGGTTTTGTGTGGAACAAACGGGGAGCTGAAATTGTTGAAGCTGAGCGAAGAGAAGCGTAAGAGGGAAGAGTCTTCAGGTACATAAAAGGCCACTGGTAGGAGGCATGTCCTGCACTTCCAGGATGCATAGGACAAGAAGTAATGCAAGCTTAAAATGTAATGAGAGAGGTTTGGGTTGCACATTAGAAAAAACTTTCCTTAAGGACAAGGAAAGACTGGCGTAAATGGCCTTAGCACAATATGGTGTCTGCATCTTTGAGAAGTTTCAAGCACTGTCCATTGGCTTTCAGTCAGAAATGACTTAGTTGGGCTGATCCTGCCTTTGGGAGGGGGGAGAAGGAGCTATGTGACCTGTTAAAATCCCTTCATAGCCCTTTCTTCTCTGACTGAAAATCAATGGCCTAATGTGTTGTCTGCTCAAGGTGGGGACAGTTTTTGCTGATTTGAAGGGCTCCCTTGATGGTGAAATAAGCTGAACTCCCTTCCATGAAACACCCTCGCTCGTACGAACAGCCTTTTGGGCTCCTGCTATTGCACTTCAATGAGAGAAATCGTGTATGTCAGGGTGGAACATCAGAGCAGAGTGGCTTAATGGAAGTTTTCTTTGTAATATCTTTTTTACACATCGTGAACGATTTTTTTTTGAAGTGGTTTTTTTTTTTTTTTTTTGATGCTGCTTTCAGTTAGAGAGTTGAAAATCATGGTGTAAGTGGTGTTTATTGTTTGTAGGGTGTTCCTTTTGCTGTGTTCAGTTTTCTCCAGCTCGCAGCTGTACAGCCTTTAGGCTGATTGTACAAATATTTTTATCCAGTGCAATGGAATTGTCTGCTGTGCTGAAAACAGTGTACAGCCAAACAGTATGCCTATGATGCAGTAGATCTTTGCCCAGAGCAGGAATTCTACCTTTGCCCCTAATTCCGCACTTTCCACAGATCTAATCCAGAATAGCTCTAAAGATAACAGCAAAGCTGCTGCTATTTGACCGCAAAGCCAGTGTAACCTTCAGACCGTCGGGGTGATTGGTGCAACAGAGCCAGAACAGCCCTGTTTGTGGGCAGCTAAGGATGACTTCATCAGCGGCTGACACAGTGACTCCACACTCTTTCCTGTTCAGGTGCAGCCGTACAGATTGCTTTCCCTGTGTAGGTCAGATCCGAGAGAATGGAGACTTTGATCCAGTCAGCTATTCCAATGCCTGACCTTGCCATGTCACATCACCGGCACATTGTCACACGGCATTCCCCATCCCGTCTGTCACACTCTGAATACGGCAGCCACGCAGCATCCTGCGCTGGGACTCGAGAAGGCAGAAAGGTTAGGGCTCACTAGAACGAGGCAAGGACCATCATGGTAATCAGAACTTTACAACTGGTTTGTTTTGTCTGGAATTTCTCATTTGTTCTTAATAATAACGCTGCTTGATGAAAGGGACCTAGAGAGGGCTTGGCTATGGCATTTCAGGGCTGGGACAAAGAAGCAAACAGCCCATCATCTAGTTTGCTTTGTGCCACCCCGGCTTAGAGGCAGGGTGTGAGACCAAAAGCTACAGACTTTTGGGTTGTGGGCAGGACTGGTATCTGAAGATGAATTCATCCAGATAGGAAACAGGAAAAGCATCATGATCTGTGTGTGCCTAGTGAAGGAATGGTAAGGGCAGATACTCTCTGAAGTTCAGCTGTTTCCTTTGGAGACTGAAATTGTTTGCATCAAAATTTAGTGAAAGGAATTTGAATAGCTAATGTGTATAAAGCGTTCTACTTAGCTGGGAAGGAAAAGGGTTTGTTACCTGAAGAGAATGGCCAGCTCCAGTTTTAGGTGTCCCGAGAGAGTTCATAGAGCTTTCCTCTGTATGAGTGCTAAACAGACATAGCTTAGTTGGAATCTGAAGTTAGACTAACAAAAAAAAAAAAAAAAGAGGAATGTGAATTGAAGATAAGTGTACCTGATTTTGAAGTTCATTACCTTCTCTGGTGAGCTTTTGGATAAAGCTAGAAGGTTCTTTTATGATGAAATTCTTAATTCTTAATTTCCTTTCTGTCCATCTGGTATTTTCTCTAGAGGTGGAGAGGAAACGGGCTACTCCCATAAAACCCTTTTTCCTGTTGTGCACTTTCAGACACCTCTGAAATGTTTGACTGGAACCAGAACAGCAAATACACTGATGCTCAGGGTATTTAGTTGGTTTGTTGGAGGAACAGCCTTTAAATCTCACCAAAGCTTTGTGTGAAATAGAACTTTAAGCATGCATTTCTCCATTTGAAATAGATGTAGTGACCTTGGACTGCAACGTGAACCTTTCTTAGATGGGTCAGAGTGAGCGTTCAGTTATGTGCACAGAAGACACTTCTCCCAAACCAGCCAGCAGTGTGGTAGGTCAGGAACTTACTGGGAGCCTTAGGTTTAATTCTCTGAGCCACGTTGCATCATATTGACCATTTGCATTTAAGTCCTTCCTATCTTTGACTCTGCCAGTTGGCGGAACATTCTGGAATTGGTGCGTCTCCTTCTCAGTTTGATCAGAAAATCCTCCCTGAAACCCGAGTAACCTTTCTTAACAGAAATTTGGGTTTCTTCAGCAAATTCAATTAACTGGCATTTCCCAAGAACAAAGAAGTTTCCTCAAGACTTTTTTTTTTTTATTATTTTTAATTAATTCTAATTATTTTCTCAGTCAGATTGATCCTCAGCAGGTTTCTGTTCACAGCTTGATCCTTAGTGTCTCCAGTTTTAACTGTGTGGTTAACTTTCTTTTCCTGTAGCCTGGGATAAAGTTATTGTAGCAAAGAAGCTTCCAAGCCCTCCATGGGCTTCAGAGATCTGTGTTGTGTTCCCTCCTCTCTGGTACTGTGCTGTCTCCTTGCTTCACCTGTTTTCTTGTATCCTTTCAAAATGCCCAAGTGGTGTTCTTCCAATTCTGCAAATGGAGAAATGAGACAGAGAACCTAAGCGTGCGCTTTTACTGTAGATGTAGAGACCCCTGAGCTGGCCGATCACGGCCCTCAAGCAGTTCGTGCAGTGGAGTGAGCCAGCTCACTGGCTTGGAACCACCTCCCTGCAACGACATCGGAGTGTACCAGTGCTGGCTCTGGCCCATGCTGGTTCAGCAGTGCCATGCCGTGTGCTCTCCTGGCTCGGGGACGAGCTCTGCGTCATTCTCTGTCCTGAGGGACTTACTCGAGATCACATAGGAAGGCTTTGGCAGAGCAGGGACTTGATGGGAGTTTTCTCCTAAGCCACAAGCCAGCCTTCTTTTGTTTGTAGGCTACATAAATCGTATGTGAATGAAAATCCTGTGCATCTGGAAAGATTTCTTTGTGATATATTTTGGAAAGTGGGTTAATTCCTATAACAAGATGAATCTTGGGGACTGGAGAGAATTACCTGGAATCGGATTAGTTACACTAAGGAAATGCTTCATTTGCTTTTTACTATTGGAAATGCAAATTACACTTTGATGGATCCATCTTGCTTTTCTATATTGAAGTTAGAGCAGGGAGCATTGCTTTGCCCTGTTATGTCAAAAACTGAGAGGAATTGTTACCCATTGAGAAGTTCATTAGAGGAATATTGGTAAAATGTTTCATTTGAGAGCTGAGTTTGTTCAGAAATGGTATGCTCTTCTTGTCAGTGTTAATCTCCTGGCTCTTGATGTGTGTGTGTATTTTTTTGCCCCCACACTGTTACAAATTTATTCATAATTTGTATGAATATTGAATAATATTATGCCAAACTTATTAACTGACAAGAATGTGAGGATAGTGTTATTTGTTGGTGCTGTCTGCAGCATGGAAGCAGTTATTTGCAGATGTTAGACATTCACTGTAGAGCAAGTTGGTAACATTCTCTCCCAACTTGACAAGCACGGGAAATGTGAGGAAACTGGAGTGAGTGGATGCAGCTGCAGTGTGTTCCTGATAATCCTGATTAAAAAAGCTCAAAACTCTTTAAAAGGTGTTGTAGGAGTCACAGCATTTCCTTCTTTGAACTGGACCTCTGCAAACCAGACCAGAGGGACTGCAGTGGTGTTGTAGTCTGTACTTCGCTTGGGTTCAGAGTGTGTGTGCACTTCCTGCTGGTTAAAAAATACTGAGTTTTGAAGACCTGAAATGAGCCAGGTTCATGGAGAGCAGCAGAATTAACTGTTGAAGCTGGAGGTGCCAAGAAGAGGTGATTTATAAGTGGTACTTGCCTTCTTTCTCCAGTTTATTTCCCAGAAATGTGGCATATAGGCCATTAAGGAAAGAAAATGCACTTTCTAATATGAAAGCCACCTAGAATACATCTCTGCTTTTATTTTACCAGTGCCTTTTTTTTTTTTTTTTTTTCTTTCCTTCTTTCTAGTATATATCTCCTTGCTTTGAGGAAAGCTGGCACTTTAGAATGCCAAGGGGGGAACAGAGAGCAGTGTGCAGGAAGCATTTTGAAGGAAATGCCAGCCAAACTACAGCAAATCCAGACCTATCCTTAAACAATTTTACAGTGCATTTCTTCATTATTATTCTGGTTTACTGAAAACTGCTACTCTCCTGCCAATGATGCTTTTACGTTCACTAATGCAATGCATCTTCTGTAGGTGCTGTGTTGAAGGTGCTTGATGCTACGCAGGGCCATCCATATTCGTGCAGAGGAGAGAATTTGCTACTGCAGATTTTAAAGGTGGGTTGGGTTTACATGGGAGTTAAGGTGTAGTGCAGAGAGCACAGAGAGGAGAGAGTTCCTCATTACTGTTGTCAGTTTGGGCTGTATCTTTCTGGCTGGGCTAAAAGGACAAGTTTACCAAGGCAAAGTGGTATCAGTAATGTACCGCAGGGCCTAATGCCTACATACTGGGGGTATAATAGACTCTGCAAAGGCTCAAGGTGTGTTCCTTTCCACCCAAGTTGTTAATTTTGTTAGAGCTGGGACTGGAAATTAATTGAGCAGTTAATAATTCTGTATCTATAATTTTGGACATAGTACTTTTCACCCTTTCCAGCTGGAGGTGGTGCTGAATCCAAGCTTCAGCTCCAGAACACCTTGACCTGTGAGTGTTTACACACTAGATTTTTTTTCACTCAAGTTTACAAAGAGCCTGCGTTTGTGTAGGCTTTGTGCCATATTTAATTAGTTGACTACTTCTCTGTAGAGTGATTAGTTAGCAGTTTTTTAGGGGTAAAAATGTGATAGGTGTGAGAAAAAAATGGGAAGAGTGGCATCTAGTGGTTAGTGATGAAAATGTGCATCTTTTTTTTCCTCTAAGGACAATGAAAAGTTAAGCAGCTCCTAGTAACCGATCTGTGGTTCACTTAGAATTTACAAAACTTTAAATTCAGACATCGATTTAGACATCAGTTTGATGTCCAATGCCAAGACCTGGTTACTCTCAACATATTCTAATGACGTCCAGTTTCTGTTTTCTATTTCACAGTTTGATTCCTCTTAGGAACACTTTTGCATGGCTATCCCTTTCACAGAACCAGAATGACTTTAGGATTATATGGCTGTATGATTTTACTTAGATGTTGGAAGAAGGTCACCTTACAAATAGCTCAGTTGTGTGGAAAAACTATGTGAAAATAAACCTACCCTGACAAAGACCAACTATCTTCTTCTCTTGAGAACTTAGCTTTCTCATTTCTTGCTCTCAGTGTTAGAATAGTTGGCACTGCTCCAGTGGGAGTGGGCTGTTGTGATTAGATGGAGTCTCTTCCTCTCTCATCTCCCCAGGGAGTCACAGGAGTATCCAGAAATCCCCCTGCCCATCCGTTGCAGTATGAAGTTGGGTAAGATGTTGTGTCAGGTTTTCTTCTCTATGTAGACCAGTTGCTATTGCAGTTGTCCGAGTATTTAAAGTAGTACAGCAAATCCTGTGCTTCAGGAATGCATAGCACATGAATGCACTTGTAGCTGTGGAGAACTCTGGGGAAAGAGGTGGCATTTAGTACCTGGGAGGACCTGACTCTGTCAGGTCTCATGAGTCTTCGGTAGGGCCTTGGGTACATCCGGATGGGTGCTGCCCAGTTTGTTTCCTTTCAGTTCTTCAGGGGTACAGAAAAGGAAAGAGGAAGATGAAAGGATGTGTGGCACATGTGCGGTGTGTTTTAGTGCCATATCCATCACAGTGTGGGGTCTGAAGGAGAAGGAAGGAAGCAGGTGAAGTCTGTTGTGCTGAGAGGAAGTCAGCAAGTGTTTGCTAGCAGATGGTAGATTTTGCTCTTAAAACTCTGTGCTCTCATACCGTGAGAAAGCAACGGGCTTTTCGTTGCTAGGTCATTGTTAGGTACCTCCTTTGTGAAGCTGTAAGGCAAGCTTATTTGGATGCGGGTTTTGTGGAGAACTCCCTGCTTCAACAGGGACAAAGACAAGTTCCTCTGCAGAAGGGAGTGATGTGGACAGGAACTGCACACAGGGGTTGAGAGCAAAGAAGTTTTTTCCAAAGCTGCAGTAGTTACAGCTACAGGGATATAACAGAAACCATTCTGAATTTAGCTTCTGTGCTCTAACGAGCAGCAGAACTCCAAAATTTGTGCTATCGCTTTGTAACTTCTACACATACTTTCAAGTATGACAGCAGTTACAGATGAAGCTGCACTAGCTGCTTTTCTTACAAGGAGGCAGGCCTCTTAGGCCTGTGGTGTCAAGGACCTTTCCCCAGCCACGTCCTCAAGCACAGAAGCATGAGAAGTGCCTTACTGTGCCAGACCTATGGCCTGTCTAGACCAGTGTGCCTACCTCTGTCAGGAGCGGCAGGCAATACTGTGCAGGGTTAGGGCCCCCTCATTCTTTGCCAGCACCCTTAGGCACTAGATTTAGGATCGTAAGGAGGTACACATGTGCCTATTACCATGCCTGTTTTGGAACTGTTGTCCATAAATTCATCCTCTTTGTACGGCCTGCTCTTTCTGTCTGGCCTGCTGATATTATTGCTCTCCTTAATCTCATGTGACAGCAAATTCCGCAAATTCCACAATTTCACTGCTTGCTCTTTTTATAAAGAAAAGATATTTCTTTTGTCTATTTTAAACCTATCTTGCATATAGTTTGAGTTCATGCCCTTATGTCTAGCATTGCAAAGTTTAACGAGTAACAGCACTGCTCTTACTTTCTCCCCCACCTTCATGATTTTGTAATTCTTGCTTATACCCCTCTCAGCCTGAATGGCTCCAACTTAAGGAGAGGAATCTCTCCTCATAATGCAGCTGCTCCATCTCCTAAATTCCAGTTGTTCGGTTTATGCGCTTGCATGAAACACAAGTGCTTAAACGTGGATACAGATCAGACTCTCGCTATCTCTATGTCCCAGCTGTCTGTCACAACACAGTTAGCTGCCCAATTAAAGCAGCCAGAGCGATCACAGCACTACTATTTTTTGAGCACCTTCTATTTGACCTTTTGTAAAGCTGTAGCAAGCAAATTCCAAGAACACTTGTGGGTTGAACTGGAGCAGCTTTCTGTGTTTGTGGATGGAAAGTGGCCAATTCACAGCCATCCCTGTGGATGTCTAGCTTATTCTTGGACTAAAACCAGCTGTTACAGAGGGCCATAGCCTCACTACTTGCATGTGAAGTTTCTGGCCATTTGGGTTACGGCGATGTCCAATCTATGCTTTGGTCCAAATGGGTGGTTCTTGCCTGTCTCAGTGCTGCATGCATGGAGTCCTGTTTTACTTCCTGGTAGCAACTCAGCTGTGTATTCCAGGATACCCACCATGCAGGGCTGATACAGGCAGCAACCACACTTGGAGGCATTCTCACTCTTTTTGTCCAGGACACTGATGTCCTCCATCTTGAAAAGAGGATCTTTAGAGGAAGCTGATGCTGCAGGCATCATCTGTCAACTCGTGGGTCGCTAAAAAGAGCGGAGGTTATCTTCAGGCAGTGTGATTATGACAAAACTGGTTCTTATATGTTGCTGCTCCTGGTTCTGGCAATTTATTACAGATTATGCTGTCATGTTTATTGAAAATAATCCAGACATTGCTTTTAATCATGAATTGAGCAGTTACTTCTTTCACAGGTGACTGAGTAGCTCTTACTGGACTCATGTTGAGCAAGGGTTCATAACTCAGTTTTAAGTCCCGCAATCAACCTGAATTTCTGGATAGGGAAAGAAGGGCTGAAAAGTTGAATTGTACTATACTGGCATGTATTCAAGGATGTTAACAAGGAGATAGTGAAGCAAAATTCTTCATCTACCTAAATATGTCTGACTTTATTGTCTGACAAGCAGAGGACTGCAAACAAAATTTTTCCTATATATTTTTTTCACTTCTAGGAAAGTCAAGATTTAAAAAATGTAATGAGAGCAAGTGTAGCTTTGAGAAATTAATAAAAATCTCTGAATGTGTTCTCCAACTCTTATTGCTGATTTCTCCCCATTCATGTGGGAATAGCATGAGCTGCAACAGTCTTGTGGTCGCCCTAATTACTCAGGTCATGAGGCATGTTTTCTTTTGCAAGTTCTGAACACACAGTGCTATGAAACCTGCAACACCTTTCTGGATACATTCAATTTCGGAGTGTTTTCTTTTCTCTTAATTGGAATAATACTCCTCACAGTAGAATCTTCCACATCTCTAGCTGTTATATTTTCAATGCCAGGAATGTAACCTTGTTCATCCTTTGCACCAAATGGTGTCCTGTAAACTTAATAGATCAACACTTCAATGACTATGTATCAGAATCTCACAGACAACTGGTGAAGAAGAGCCACTGATGTCATTTATCTGGACTTCAGGAAGGCCTTTGACACAGTGCCCCATAACATCCTTCTCTCCAAACTGGAAAGATATGGATTTGATGGGTGGAGTCTTCAATGAAAGAGGAACTGGTTGCCAGATCGCATCCAGAGAGTGGTGGTCAATGGCTCAATGTCTGGATGGACATCAGTGATGAGTGGTGTCCCTCAGGGGTCTGTTCTGGGACAAATACCCTTTAATAACTTCATCAGTGACATCGACAGCGGGATCGAGTGCACCCTTAGCAAGTTTGCAGATGACACCAAGCTGTGAGGTGCGGTTGATACGCCTGAGGGACAGGATGCCATCCAGAGAGACCTAGACAGGCTAGAGCAGTGGGCCCAGGCTAACCTCATGAGCTTCAGCAAAGTGAAATGCAAGGTCTTGCACCTGGGTAACAGCAACCTCCGCTATCAGTACAAACTGGGGGTTGCAAGGATTGAGCAGAGCCCTGCCGAAAGGGGCTTGATACTGGTGGATGGCAAGCTGGACATGAGCCAGAAGTGTGCCCTCTCACAGCCCAGAAAGCCAGCCATATCCTGGGCTGCATCCAAAGAAGCGTGGCCAGCAGGGCAAGGGAGGTGATCCTGCCCCTCTGCTCTGCGCTGGTGAGACCCCACCTGGAGTGCTGCATCCAGATGGGGAGTCCTCAGTGCAGGAGGGACATGGACCTGTTGGAGTGCGTCCAGAGGAGGGCCACAAAAATGACCTCCTGACTGGGACACCTCCCTTGTGAGGACAGGCTGAAAGAGTTGGGGCTGTTCAGCCTGGAGAAGAGAAGGCTCTGGGGAGACCTGATAGCGGCCTTTCGGTATCTAAAGGGAGGCTACAAGAAAGAAGAGGACAGACTCTTTAGCAGGGTCTGTTGTGATAGGACAAGGGGAAATGGCTTCAAAGTGAGAGAGGGGAAATTTAGACTGGATATAATGAAAAAGTTTTTTGCCATAAGGGCAGTGAAGGAACAGATTGCCCAGAGAGGTGGTGGATGCCCCACTCCTGGAAACCTTCAAGGTCAGGCTGGACAGGGCTCTGAGCAACCTGATCCAGCTGTAGGTGTCTCTGTTCACTGCAGGGGAATTGGACTGGATGGCCTTTAAAGGTCCCTTCCAACTCAGACGATTCTATGATAAGAACAGAGACAAACACAATTTGATCACCCATTATCTCTCATGTCTTGTTCTCAAGAGAATCCTTCAACACACTTTTTACAAACAAGCTTAGGAACTAAAATTTGTAATTCTACATGTTGCCATAAACAACGGACTCAGTGGAGATACTGTTTTTATAGCAGATTGTAATCTTTCTTCTCACAGACTCTCACTGTTCCACACTAGCAATCTCTTTTTCCTTTGCAGAAGTACACAACACTCTCCTAGTGAGTGAATCCCTCTGTCCCAGGTACCAGCTGCTTTTCTTCTAGTATGCATAACCAATGCCTGTGTAAGGAAATTCAGGATTCATGTTCTAAATATGTACAGAACTGTACTTGGGGGAAGATTTCTTCCAGAAGACTTTTTTCCTTATTTTCAGCTGTCATATGCATCCTAATAAAAACTGCTATATCAGCATTCAAACTCACCTTAGAATAATTTGCAGCTACAGCAATGCTAATGCTGACAGGAGAAAAGTGACTCAGGGCAGCTGCTCCCTCTGCTGTGTAGTCCTCCTGCCAGAAGCTCTGCACTTGCACTTCTCGTGTAGCTTTTTTTTTCCCGTGACACAGTTATGTTGTTAGGTGCTGTTGTTGATTCCTTGTGCATAGCAGCAATTTTAAGAAACCCTCAGTCTCTGGGCTCACTACAGCAATGCTAATTTATGAGTCACACTGCTGAAGCAGAATCATGTTTGTAAGTCTTAGTACAAAAATAAAATTTCATATCAATAAAATAACTGAAATATTTTGAATTCAATGAACCCTCATATTTATGCATCTTTTAAAGGCATTATTTTGAGGATTTTGGCTTTATAAAGCAACACTTCAGAAGGAAAATTTTGTTTGAGATGAAAAATTTAACATCCACTGCTTTCAGCAGTTTTTCATATGCAGCTAATACACTGATACTTAAGTGGTAGATAAGAGGTTTCCTGGAAGGTCACGCAGCAATTGCCTGATCCCTTGAAACCTGTTTTCCAGGCAGATTCCCTGGAAGAACACAGTTTCCATCTCAACCTTTTTAAACTTTGTTTTTGAACAGTTTAGTTGCCTTTTTTGCCTGCTCAGCTCATGAGGGAATTCATGTGAGGTAACTCATATTACTGCAGCACCCTGAGGGCAAAGAGTTTTGCACGAGATCTCTGTGCAGATTAAACAGCAAAAAGTGCAAGATCCTGAATCTTTCTGAAAGCTCTTGCTTGGTATCTTAATCTTCTCTCTGGAGGAAATTCCGAGCTCTTTCTGTGATCCATCTAACTGAGCGACAACTGGTTCTCAAGGAAATAGCTCCTCTAACATGTGCGGGGATCGTCCACACAGTTTGATGCTTTCCAAGGGAATTTTTCGTTGCCCCTGCTGGTCTAATTAATGAGATTGTGCAGAGATTGTGCAGGCTGTCTTCTGAAGCGTGTCACTGCTGTTTGTTGAAATATTCTTAGGGTTACATTCGCTGAACTGGAGCTTCTCTGTGCTTTCCCTGACCTAAGCAGGCTAAGTGTCTCAGCTTGAGGAATGAGCACCTCAGACCCACTAAATCCTACGTACTCTGCAAATATTTCCCTTCCTTTGATCATCGGCGCCCAATAAAACAAATGTCAGATAGAGGAAGAGCATCCTTCTTCTTGCCTTAATGCATGTTTCTTTGTCTCTAAGCCCTTCTGGCTCCTTTCTACATGCCAGTATTACCCTGATTATCTGATGTGTCTCCAAAAGTCCTCCAGATGCCAGTCTCCCCTCAGCTCTAAAAACATCAGCACATTTATCTTTGTTTTAGTTAACCCACCTTCACTTTTCTAAAGGATCTCCTGAAGTAGGCTCCCTGCCATTCCTTTCTCCTTTTGTTTATGTACAGCAGGGAGGATCATTAGAGGGAAGTGGCTCTTCTTAGCCATCCAGAATGTAAGTTTTTGTTGGAAAGTAAAATACATGAGTGAAGTTGTCCCAGCAACAAAAAATGAGGTAGAAAGGTCATTTCTCAGAGGAGTTCTTTACATAATCTCCTGCTGCAGTTCAGGAAGCAAGAAGTTAATTCTTTGCTTATTGAAGAGAGATGCAGCAGTGGGAGTAGGGCTATAGAGGCTCTGGGGGGATACTAGCCAGGAGCTGGTGGGAGCTTTGCAAGGCTGGGTCAGGTAGAAAAGCATGGATGAAAATTTCACTTGGCAGAAGGCTTTTACTACTGAGTGGGTTAATCTGCTTTCCCAGATCAGAACTGGGACAGAAAACATTTTGAATTTAAGTATAAGGTAATCCTCCTGGCTACAAGCTCAGCTGAGTTACGATGTCAGAACACATCGTGTGAGCTAGGAGGGGCACTGGTATACAGGACATCAGACACTGGAAGATGGGGTTTCTTGTCATGGCTTACTTTAAGGTTGTAAGGTTGCTTCATGTCTTTGATTCCATTAAAATGAAATAAATAGTGTCCAGCTGGCAGAATGTCAAGCTCCTGCATATAAATGCAGAAATTGTTTAAATACATGGGGGTGGAGCATGGGGTGCTGGAATTCTGCAGGAGTTACTTCAGCCTTTGGCTATTTGTACAAGCTTTGTGTCTGCATGCTGAACTTTCATGGAAGTAACCATTTTAAGCACAACATTTCTCCTGGAGCCTGCATCATATGTTAAGTTAGTTTGCATCTAGGGCAGCGTTAGTGGTCAGGACAGCAGGGAGCCTCAGCACAGCAGGGTGTGCTCCTGGCCAAAAAACAGTGCAGTGGTGGGCCATTGGAGCCCCCACAACCCCTGAAATGAAGCAGAAAGCAGATTTTCTCCTCCCTGGGAAGTCGGGATGCTGAAAAAGAAAGCAGGAGGCATGTTCTGTTAACGCTGGCCTCACTGTGTGTCTAGTGCAGCAGATGTTTGCACTCACGTTGCTACAGCCTTATTTTGGCATCACCATTTATTTTTCACAGATTGGACTGGGAGAGTCTCTTCCCTCACCTTTCCCCAGGCATAGCGCTCAATCTGTGTTAAGTTGTCCCCATAAAACCTGGCTCCAGGCACTTCACCTAGCCCTGGCCCAGTTTCCATCTGCTTGTTGTGAGAGGCCCATCCATCATGTGGTGGGAGAAGGGAGGGACAGACCTTTCTGATGCTTTCCATGCTTTGCGCCTTTTTTATTTCTACTGAGGTAGGATTATAGGTGGGGACTCTTTCTGCCATCTAGTGGAAATTCGCTGCCCTCTTCTTGGCAATTTCCTCCAACCCCCCAGATTACATTATTTTTGGCTAGAGAGTAGAAGTAATATTATTTCTTGTACAAAACACATGTAAGAAACTAGTTGTACATTGGCTCCAAATCAAGAATAGCCACACAGATTATTCAGTAGATGATTTTACTTGAGTAAAAGTTGACGACCAGGGAAGGGGGTGAACTATCAGATACTAGGAGACAATTCAGTACAGTGAAGTTCATGTTTGCTTGACTTTGCTTAGTTTCTCTTCTGTGAGAAAATTTTATTGTAGCCCTGTGAATAGGGACCATGGGAATACTGCTAATTGACTTCCCTAAGATTTCATTCATTTCTGAAGTTCGTTATAAAGCCATTTTATTTTTGAAATTATTTTTATTGCAGTTGTGCCTGCTTTCATTGTGGAAAGCAGTGCACTAAGAGAAGATTGTGGGATGTAAGTGACAGGTCTGAAGCCAGACAGGGAACTGGAAAAATTAGTACTACAAGTTTCTAATCTTGTGACCAAGAATTGGCTAGTGAAAAAGCTAGAGACAGGCAGATGCTGAAGAAAATAAGGGTGTCTGAGAAGAATTAATAGTTTTCTTGTCAGCGCAGAGCTGAGAAATACGCCATATCCACTTTCCAGTCATCCATTAAAATAAAAATAAATCCTGTAGTTTTTCCAGGAAAAATGAAATTAAACATATCCTGATTCTGCCACCAAGATCAAACAATTCATCTTTGTGTTTCAGTTTCTTCTCTGCAAAATGAGGATAAGGATATTAGTTTCTGTAAGGTTCTTTGAGAGCTGTAACTTTAAGTGTGAGCTTCCACAGCAGCTGAATGCTCTACATGATGTGGGACTAACTATTTGCTGGCTAACTGATGGTGAGATTTAGGGCCATGTGAAACTCACAAGTAGTGACATTCGTGATCTTACAGAAATTCGTGTGGTTTATCCTGTTTCCTTCTCTGTTTTTCTCCCATGGGGAAAAATCAGGCAGTTTCTTTCTCCAGAGCTTAGATACAAGCTACAAACCTGATTCTAATGAAGAATTAGCCTGCGATCTCCTGATGAAAGGTCAAAACCAATACCTAAATTCAAGTTATTTTCAAAGATGTGTTTGTGGAATGATTTGAAAGTGCCTGATTTCAAACTTGTTTTTAATTGATTATTTAAACAATATGCTAAATAAAAAAAAGCACTTGTGGAGCCATGTAAGTTCCTGATTTATTCCTAACAGATAAAGAGGCCAAAACCAGCCTGGAGGTCAGGGAACTTGTGCTGGCTCATGCAAGATCCGTATGTCATGGATTGGCCCTGCCTGTAGTTCTGTTCATACACACTTCTAAAATTAATTATATAGGCTTATTTGGACCGGTCAGGTTATTGTAACGGGCACCACATTTCTTGGGTACCGAGCTGTATGTGTGTGAATTGAATTTGACAAGACTCATTTTGGATAAAAAAATACAATTCGTTAAAAATTTACACTAAAGTATTAAACACTTATTAAAGTACATGAAATATGCTAGGTGCAGGGTTTATTAAGGTCAAGAGCTCTGCATTTTCAAACTTTATGACAAAACAGAAAATTAATACTTGGAAATTTGATAATTAGATACTTAAATTTTGAAGACTAGAAGGAAGAATGAGATACAGGAGGACAGAAAGTTTTATATGAAAGGAGGAAAGATACCAACTGGTGAAAATAATGTTGGAACACGTAGAGAAATAGACTGGAAGACCTAGGCCCAAGTTTGCTATATTTTGGCAGTGGTAGGTACTATTCTGTGGCTCTTATATGTAACTGAGAACAGAAGTATATGTTTCCTTCTTTCTCAGTTCCCAAGTGAGTTTCAGTGGTCATTTAATTAATGCATATGAAGAAAATCTCTCTTCACTCTCTAGCAAACAAAAATAAAATTTAGGGAGGTATAATTTTTTGTATAATAAAAGCTGAAAATACTGGGAGGATAGAAATACAAATTTTTGCTCTGTTTTGAAGACTGAAACTATTTGTCAAGAAGGAAGTTTTATAGAAATGAAAGACTGTTATGTAAATCTGTGTTTGTCAGAGCTGCGAAATGGAGAGAAAGTACTGACTATTCTGGCAGTGTTGTACAGAGCTTTGATTATAAAATGCTGAATTCTGTAGAGCACATCAGTACACAAGAGGCACACTGGCTGGAGGAAGAACTTCAGACTTCTATTAGCTGCAAAGGCAGTTCATTCAAAGAGGTGTTCATCCTGCTGGGAATATCTATTTTACCCTAGGCAAGCTTTTACTCTGTGCCTCGCACAGGGCATAGTTTTAGCAGTCCCCTGAAAAAAATTAAATTTGCATGAAACATGAAATAAGGCACAGTCTTACAATGACAGTAGGATGGCTTTTGGGAGATCACAGAGCAGCTTTTAATATTCAAGCGCTATGACTATGCATCTGCCAAAAAAAAAAAAAAAAAAAAAAAAAGTGCAGAAATCATTAGCCCTAAATTTTAATGGAAAAAGTAAAAACTGGTAGTTCTCCAAACCTTCACAGCAAGATTTCCATTGACTTTGAGACAAGGATTTTGCTCAGTAATAAAACTAATAACTGCTTCCTTCTTTACAGTTATTACTTGTTTGTGCTTTGCTGAAAGGTGATCTGGCAAAGTGGCACATGTCTGTACAATTCTCAGTATGATACTTAGAGACGTTTATGGGTTACCCTAAAATTTCAGAGAAAACATAATGCTATTTTGTTAGCTAAAGGTTGAATTTTCATTTTAATATTACCAGTGTAAATGCGAACACTTTACAATTATTGCAATTATTAGTGTTTTACAAAGCTATGTAAGACAGAGGAAAACTAATATTCTTATGGTCTATTTCTGTCTTATTCACTTCACCCTCATGTGAACTTGTCCAGTGCCAGACATCAAAGCATCAAGTGTGATGTTAACTGGTGGAGGATGTTACTTTACTCATCCTGCTCACCAACTGAAATCTTCAGTAAAAACAAATGAATGGAAGACAATGGCCTCCACTGAAAAAATATGAACATTATTTCAGCATCTCCCTCCCTGACTGATCAACTCACTGTAGGAGACTGTGCGGGGAAAAAAACTTGCAGTGCTGGAGACCACAATGAGGAAATGCTTCCCGGAGTGAATAATTCCAATGTTTATCAGCTCAGGGACATTCATATGTATGGGGCAGAACTGTGAGGAGAGAGACAGTGGTGTCAAACCAGATCAACCACATAAAGGGAGCTTTAGGACAGTAATAGATCGCATTATCTTTTGTGATGGCTACTGCTGATCCTTCTCTTGACCTTCTCTTTATGTACTTTCTCCTTGAATAAAATTTATCACATGCACACATGTTCAGGAGAAAGGATTGCATGTTTGAGTTAGTCATCACAGAATCATGGTTTGGGGTTGGAGAGAACCTTAAAGATGATCTGCCTTGGGCAGGGACACCTTCCACTAGACCAGGTTGCTCAGAGCCCCATCCAGCCTGGCCTTGAGCACTTCCAAGGAGGGGGTATCAACAACTTCTCTGGGCAGCCTGTGCCAGTGCCTCACCACCTTCATAGTGAAGAAAAGTTTTCTTTTATTAACTAACCTAAAATCAAACTCTAAGAAGTCTTCATAACCTATCAGAGACCTAAAGATTGAAAATATTCTACCTATTGGAAATGAAAAGCCATGTTTTTCCAGCATTTGTAACTGAATACAACTTTTCCATCTTCCAGGCTTGAAGTTCGAGTGTGCTATTCCAAGAAATACAAGATGAATACAGGGGGGGGAGGAGAGAACAGTTGAAATCAAAATCATAGATTTGCTCACTTCCCTTTATTCTGGCCCAAGCATCATACTTGGAGAAATGATTTCTTCTTCATCTTCCTTTGCAAATCAGATTTGTATATGAAACTTTCTTTGCTGATGCACCTGGTCACGTACAAGACTGTGTTTCCCAAGGTAGGCTGGGTTATTGGTGCAGTGCTTGTCCTGGTGTATCAAAAAAACTTCCTCAGCTTTGTGGGGTTTAGCCTGCTGGTACTTCAGGGAGACTGTTGCAATTGTATCTCTGGTTTCTCCCCTATTTTTCACACCTGCTTTGAGAATGGAGACAATTTCATGAGGAGCTATGGAGGGTGGGAATTTGGTGACTGATGACTTTGAATTTCTTTTGCTGTTATGCACGTCTCTAAAGAGAGAAAATCTCAGCAGAACATGCTGGTAAGTAGCAAGGTGAAGCTTGGATAGGGTGATGGGGTGCTTCCAAGTCTGTGCTACCTGTCTGTCTGAATTAAATGACACCTAACCTTGGTCAGGCCTGGAAGGACACTTTTTGTTCAAAAAAAGAAAAAAATGTACACGGTGATAAGACCATTTCCTTTCTCACAGCGTCTCCTTTAATGTCAGGCCTGAAATATGAAGTCATTAGGGGATATTAAAACAGTGCTGACAAACTAATTAACAAAAGACATTACGCCGGATGGGCTCAATTTATCCTTTTTAATGGTTCTTATAAATGGGTGCCACCAATTAAAATTAATAAAGATTTACCAGCGATTGCCCAGCATACACTGTTAAGGAGCTCCACTGAAGGTCGCCTTAAAGTCAGCCTTGTCAAAGCTGCAAGTTCAGCTCCAATACCAAGCCGTGCTGGGTTACCCTCACTTACGTTTTCCCAGGCAGTTTCTCCTTCTTTGTATTTGGCTGAAGTTTCTGTCTCTGTCTCTCTAAAAACCCATCCATCTGTCTGTTGACTCCATTAAAAAATATTCCTCTCCCTCCCCCCACACCATAAGATTTGTCGCAGTTTCACAACAATCAGTATTATGAGACCTTTGTTCTTTCCAAATCTATCGGCTATGACAAAAATCTTGACATACAACTTTCTTTCAAAACTGATCTCTATTTTCTTGCCTTCAAATTAATGTACAACCATGGCCCTGCTTAGGGGCACAGTACAGACAATCAAGAATGCCTTGTGTGCTTGCAGCTTTGTTCAGCCCAGGCCAGACCGAATGCCACCAGACCATGCTCTTCTGGCTGTCAGTGCTCCACTGGGTTTGTTGCTTGTATTATGAGAACAAGCAAGTTTGGAAACTCATCGTCATATTTGGATGACAATGAGAGCACTCATGTTAAAAGAGTTTCAGCCAGCTGTGTTGGAACTTAAAACAAAAGCCGGTAGGTGGTTAGGCAAGCATTAAAAATATGGATTAGGATTTTGTGGGAAACCGTATCAGAAAGTCCTGACCAGGGCAAAGTGACCCTGCCAGGTCAGTGGTGGAACTCCAGGGAAATGGGAAGGATTACAGCTGTGAGAACATCGAGAGAGCTGAAGCCTTATGTAGCCTCTTACTTCCCCTACTTTTGCTACCGCACACTCCCACTCTCGAGTATGCTAAGCACATGCAGGAGATCTATACAGCATACTCCAGGAGTGAACACTTCCCCCTTTGTCAGCTTAAAGGACAGGATAACAGAAAAGATTTTCAGGTTTTCTGTAGAGGAAGCAAGGGAGGGGGTAGGGAAGGAGGGAAGGATAAAGAAAAGATATAAGGATAGACTGAGAGGGAGGAGATCAGAAACACTGTTACCGAGTAGAGTCTCAGCTGTGGTGTGAAATTTTAGGAACTCCTCTAGATGAACGTTGATTACATATTTTCTGACATATAATATTCTCTAACAGCAGGTACATTATTTTTCTTGGTTAGAGTATGATACACTGGAACTAGGGGAGAGACTGGATTGTGACAGCAAGTTTTCTGCTGTATTGAGACAAGTCAGTTGCAAGATTATAGGTTTAGAAATGTGAGTCCACCCAGGCTTTTTCAGGGTCTGCCCTGTCTCAGCTTCTTTATTTCTATCATATTCACTCTGTGAAAAGACGTTGGACACAGGTCTAGAGTACAGGCCGGATACAGCAGTGTGGCAGCTGATGGAATCTGAGGAGCCGTGTACTGTCAGCGGAGAAAGGCTAAATCCGTTACTAGGCTTTCTGCAGGGTCAAGCTCTCATCTATGGCCAAATCTGATCATTTTGAAATATACCTCAAAATTTCTCTTGAGCTGTCTGAATACCTAAAAGCCTCAAGAATAGCAACATCTATGTGAGACTAGTTGCCCAAAGCAAGTTCCCTATTGGCTTGCCCAGTAAGTTGGTCTGTACGTTGATGACAAAACAGTCTTTGCACACCACTTCAGCAGTGATTCTAGGAGCATGTAGAGACTGGACTCTTCCTATTCTTACTGGGTGAAGTCTTATTTTCTGTAGTGGTTAAAACATCCTGGAAATAAGTCTTTTGACGGGTCCAGCTCCTAGTCTGTGTAGTTACATTTAATGTCACAGGATTATAAGTTGTTTACTGTTCCATAGTAACATTTTGGCAGGGATATTTCTGGCAGAGGTCTTTACCTTTGCAAATATCCTTAAATGTCTTCTCCTGTGCCAGCCTGGTGGATGACAGAAACCCTCTATGTTTATCATAACATAAATGGCTTGTACTGTTTAAGAGTATTGGTCTTTAGTTGACTTACTGTTGATTTTGTGAAAGTAGCCGGAGGCCTTTAGACTTGTGTTGCCTAGTCATGGTGCTTAGAGCAGATTGTTTCTCTGCAGATTGTTGATTTGGCCTCTTCAGTTTCTCCTTATTTATGATGCAATTGTGAGACTAAAGGCTTTGCGGTTTCCCTGTGAGCTGTTCCATGTTTGGTATTCAGTTTTCATGTGATTCTAAGGAAAACTGAAGAAAGGAAAATGCATCTTCTAAGTTAATAAATATCCAGCTAAAGCTAAGGCAAGACACATGTATTTTGCCAGTTGAGGCTTCTCTTACCTCGTCTTGTAACTGCCCTCCGAGAGGGAAGGTCTGCTTACCTAGGGCTTTGTATCTTCTCGTTTTGTACTACTCAGTCTTCTCCAATTCCCAGTTGCTTTGCAGGTTTGTTTGATAGATCCCAACTAAAACAACCATGTAGACGGGCAGGAAGAACAACAGATGAGAACCAAAAGTGAAAAACAGTGGAGTATTGCAATCCCAGAAGGTTTAGATAGCCAGAAAGAAAACACTGAGAATGTGAGAGGCTTCACTTTTTCATCAAGCTTAATTCATAAAACAGTATAATTTGGAGAGGTTATTCTGGGGCTTTCTTGGCTTCAGTTCCCCCAGCGTGTGGAGCTGAAGGGACACAGTGGGGAACAGTGGCAGTTCTTCTCTCAGGATTTTTCTGGAAATAACTTTCCATCCTGATGGGCCATACGAGCCAAACTCCTTGGTATCCTGGAATCTTGTCATACAACGAACTTACCAAAAAGCCCCAGCTATTCAGGAACAGTCGCATATAACCTGCAGCCATTTCTGGCTAAAACTTGGCAACTGTAGCCCAAAGCAAGACCATGCAACATTTAGAAAATAAGATGTGCAAAGTATCTCACAGCATCCTGTTAAGCAACAGAAAGATTTTGAAGACACAATGTAGGTATGAATAATGAAAGCAGAAGGTGTTTAGTGCTACTCTGTTTTGTCTTTTAAGACGGGAGCATGTGTCCTGAGTTTTGTCTTATAACTTCTCTGGTACCATGCCCAATGGAGCAGGTGGGTCCTGCTTGTGAGCTAGGATGTACCATCAGTATCTCTGCTGACTTACTGTCCCCTCTTTTACATGCCTGCAGATTTTTTTTTTTTTTTTTTCCCAAATTGTGCTTCTAAATGCCTCTCTTAACAGAAGATATTGTTAAGCTCTAAGGTGTACCACTGAGATTTTTAAATCTGGGTGTAGCTCTGATCCTGCCATATGATGGTGTATGTGCTACAACCTGGTTCCAGGCTACTAAGCTTTGCAGCTTCCTCAAACAAACCTGGTTGGAGGGATCACCAGCTTTTGCCTGCACTCTTGATGTACAGTACATTAATCGTGCCCTCCCTAATTCCTGCTTCAAGATAAATCTCTTGCGCTCCCATTATTTGGCTAATTGCTGTGGATTATATGGCAGTCGGGTGCTCTTTGGCAGGGAAAGATTAATGGAGGACATTTCCTTTGTTTTGATTTCATTTGCTAATTGCTGTGTGGAGAGGTGGCTATGTTAATTCATCCTCTCTCCCTGTTAGATAGCAGGGTTTTGTTTTGCATGTGCTGGGAAAGGAGTAGTTTGCCAAGAATTCTAAATGTTTCTTTGCTTTTGTTGCTCTGTGGTTTTGTGAGAGGGGAGGTCTTCAGGCAGTAGGCTGGTTTATCATTGGGTAGATGGAGTACTAGTGCTCATGTGCTACTGTATGTCTCCATGTACAGGAAGTATTAATTGCAGGTGCATAAAGTGAAGAATAAAAAACGTTCTGCATTTTTTTCATCTGTTTGTTGGGCGATTTTGTCTCTTTGTACCTCTGTCAAACTCCTGGTAGAAAGCCAGAATTCCACTGAAAAAAAACAGGTCTGTTAACTGTCACTGTTCTGGCCACTGGACAAGATGCAGTATTGGAGCCTGTGAGGAGTTAAGCATCCTTGCTGTCCCACTGAACTTGATGGGTGCTGAGTGCTGTTGTTAGCACTGTTGTTTTTATTGCATAATTTTAAAAACAACTGCCACCAAATGGGTACTCAACTTTAGATGGGCACAGAAGTCTGAGGGGAGTGGCCAGATAATTGAGACATTTGCACTTGTTAGCCAGAAAAGAGACCAAGCCACTGGAGACTAGAAATTGCTGCCATCTGTTGCTTGTTCTCTGGCTTTTGTGAAGTCTCTTGGATGTCAGTCTTTTCTGCTGAGACAGATGTTCCCATTGCATATCTACAGTCACGTATTTGTACTAATTGCCCCTTTCATTGGCAGGTTCATCCACAGACACGAAAAAATCCACCTTCATCTCAGCAGAAATGCCTCAGAACAAAGATTTTATTGCTGTAACATTTGAAAGGCAAAGCTGGGAGGAATGTGCCCAGTATCTTCTGTAATTTAGTTGTTCTGTGAAGAAATGAGACACCTCAGATTCCAGTTACCAGCTTGACAGATTTTACAACAAAACTCTGTTGGTTCAGTGAATGCAGCTATAAATTTGGAGACCCAGACATAAAGTCTCTATCATGGAAGACTGCAAGTCTTTCTACCAAGAGAGCTGTCAGTCAGCTCTGTTAGAAAGTCTGGTGAATATGAACAATCTGTTTGTCTTTAGGTCAGGTTGTTTCAAAGAACTTTACATTGAGAACAATAAAATCAACCTGAACAGTGGTAGAAATAGCTGTGCTAAGCTGCTTATATTTCTGATATTTTATAGCAAAATGGAGGGTGGGGGTTAGTTGTCTTCAGATTGATGAACTCTAATTATTATTATTTATCTTTTAAATCCCTGTAGAAGCCTTTCTGTTTCCACTTTATGAGCATATAGACAGGAGCACACCTGATCTAGGCTGTTCACTGCTTTTCTATTGGTATGAGGGCATCTTATTGTAGTATGTATCTGGCCCTGAGAGAGAGAAGGCCCACTGTCAACCAGGTCATGTGGAAATGATTCCAAAGCACTTAATGTATTTTGCAATTCATAGTACTTATTATCCATGGCTCTCAAAGCACGTTCAAGAAAGGTTAATGTTGTGGGAAGTCTTTAACATGGGAGCTAGTAGTTTGCGTGGAATAAGCTCACAGAATCACAGAGTAGGTTGTTGAATTGGGCAAGGTGACTGGGAAATCCAGAGAGGAAAGTTTGTAAGGAAAAAGAGGAGGCTTAGATCCTCAGAACAGCCTATAAATGCAAGTGGGACTCATTACTCCCAGCAAGGTGTTTGAGCTTTGCCTGGGTAGTCCTAGCTCTAAATTCATGCTAAACCCTGGCTACTGCTCCCTGACATGGTAACATCAATGAAACAATTGCAGGGCTAGATAGGGAAGACATTGTTCAGCTTGAGGGAGTGATAACATCAACAGAAGAAATCCAGAACCCCCCCAACACTGCCTAAGTGTTAAAACAATTGGAGGCTCACAGAGTCTCATTTGTGGCACTAGGAACAGACAATACTGCAGTCATGATACTGGAGCCATCCAGTCTAAACAGTATCTGGTGCTGCCTTGAAAAAGCAAAGAAAAGAATGCGTCATGGATTAACATGTTGTTGTAACAGTGACCCAGCGCTTGGATAAAGTGTCCTTCCTCTTGCTTGTGTAGGTACCTCTGAAGACTGAGACTGCAGATTTTTGAGTGAGGATGAAGGCTGCTGCTTGCAACATGGGCTTGCATACATCAGTCATATAGAAGATAATTCTTGATGAAACATCACCAGCAGCAAATTCACCAGGAGAGTGGGAACGAATTTTGTAGGCTAGAGAGCCAAAAAGGATCATGCTAAGGATTGCGTCCAGTCCTTTGCAGCTTCTGATGAACTTGGAGCCCGTGTAGGCAGAAGGAGGTTAGGACATTTAGTCACATGTCTCTGCCACTTTGCCAGCTGTTGTTGCTGCTAGTAATAACTGATTCCTCAGGGTGACCTTCTGATCTTCTAATCTTTTAATTAGTGGGAACTGATAACAAGGAGGTGACCTCCATAAACAGGGCAATGGGAATGATACTGAATCCCAAACAGAAAGAAGACTTTTACTCTATTTTAGAGATAAATACTATTATTTAGCAACTTTTCCATACTGCAATGTTGTTCGGAGTGTGGCATTTATCCTCTTAAAATAAATTAGATCTCTTAAAATAAATTAAACATATGGAAGAAACTGGAGTATGCAGCCTTGAAAACCACCTAATGTATTATTAACATGATTGGTACAGGAACAGAGAAGTATAACCCCTGCACACACATCCTAGACAGCCATTTTATTTCTCCCCTGAGTGGGAGAAATACCATCCGCAGTGATAGAGGGATGGAGTTAGCATGATCCGTCAGCGTCTTGGCAAAGTCTGCCAACTGCATTGGATGTTTGGATTTCCTTTGCCTGCCTTCCTGACTCTATGCCAAATTCTGCTTATTCATTGTATGTAGAGGTGACTCCCAGCAGCAGTCGAGACACTGCCAGCAGCGAAGCTTATGCCTTTGGTTTTTGGCCCTTCCGATTTCCAGAAAGTCAGCAGAAGCCTACAGAATTTGCACTGTGTTGTTTCACTTGCGGTCTCTCTTTAGTGTTTGCTTTCCAAGTGTATATTCACTGTGATACTCTCATACAAATGGCTTGCTGATCTCCAGAGGTGTCTCTGCATGAGGCTGGCAGTTTCCTCCATTCCATGTAAGTGTGTGTTGTTCCCCCAGAGGTGCACCCCCAACCTCCTACCATGCACAGAGGCACCGAGCACTTTTATAGGAAGTGAACTTTACATCCTCCATCCTCAGTTGAAGAGGCCAGAGAGATTTGTGCCTGCTATCTTCCATCCTTTCATGGGCTCATGTGAAGTCATTCCCTTCTCTAGCAGTGCTGCTATAGCTGCAGCTTTGTCCTGACATGGCTACGTATGGCATCTGTCGTACAGCTGTTCTGTACACACCGCATCTCACTGGCTGCTGTCGCTGGGTGAGCTGATTCCTGAGCCTCGGTAGGACCTGTGTCTTCTAAGGCCAGAAGCAGAGGACATATGGAAGTCTCCTTTGTGTGTTATGGCACTGTGCCTTCCGAGGAGGGTTGTTGTCAACCAGGAAGAAGGTGGGCAGGGGGCATGGTGGTGAGTTTTTCATGGCAGGATGTGAAGGATGCTCTCAGTTGGGTTATATACACAGTTAGGTGGAAATGTGTGTGTGTGTTATTCTCTTGATTTACATCCCCCTGTAGAGGAGGTGAAACTACAGGGATGAGTCAGGACCCCATGGTTCCAGTGACTGCAAAACCACTGCAAAACCCTACCCTGAAAGCTGTTACAGTTATTAGGCACCTGAGTTGATTTCTGCATGAAAAGGATGATTTGGCACATAATTTTAAAAGCACTTGAAGATCCTTCCAGCCCTGTAAAACTATATGGAATTATGAATGGAGAACGTGATGCCCAGCTGTGTAAAGCCCTGGTTATTAATAGGGCCTGGCTGTGAGAAATGATTTAGAACATGGCAGCTCAGCTTGAGATTCCCAAGGGAGAATAGGCAGAACAGTCCCATAATTCCCCAGAGTCACAGAAGGAATGCCATTAAAAAATTAACTTCATTGGAAAATGAAATTTAAAATGCAGAATACAGCCAGGCAGTGTCCTTAACAGAGGCCAGAAAGGTCATAGTCATTGATTTTTATTTTTCTTCACGGAATGTTGCCATCTGAGAACACTGTCATGTCCCAAGTTGAATTCTGAAATAGGGAGTTTGCAAATGCAATTAATCAATCTGTAATTATTGATTTGGTTTCAGAGGGGAGGGTAAGGTATGGTCAGTGAAATGACAGGCAGGCTATTCTTTCCATTCTCCTCCCAGGACCTGAGAAAAGATCATGCTAGACCAGCGTTATTGCCCAAGTCTGTCCCAGGCACTGCTTTTGCAATGGCTCCCCTATCTTTGATGATTCCTGTGTTGCAGCAAGGGACAGAAGTGATTTCTTGTTGTCATACATGTTCTGTTCATTTACATGAACCCTCAGAGAGAAAATTCTTCCAGTATAGCAGCTGGCAGGTGTCTGAAATGGAGTACAGCCAGAACTACCGCCCCAAGAGAGCATCTGTTCTGTCTTGGAAACAGCAAATGCATATCAATCAGAAGAACATGTGCAAAAGACAGCCCATAAAACGTTGGTAGACCTGACCACAGCTGAAGCTTTCTGGCCTGGCAACAAACCAAACTATATCATGCAAAGTCAGTTATTGAACTTCCAACTCGTCGTAACTGACAACCTTCTCTTGGGTAGATGCACATCTTCTGACTTGTACAGCAGGACAAATCCTACTGCTCTTAGACTGCTGTTAACTGTGCTTAAACTCTCTGGGTACTTTCTGTGACATATCCATGTTCCTGTCATCAACCCAATGGATCTGGTTTGCCAACATCAAAATATGTGGATTGAAAAATTTCAGTGATGGCACTGTGGGTGGAAATAGTAAATGATTTGTAAATGAGTTGAGAGAATACTGCAGACCTGTAGAATTGAGACTGGATGGATCAGTCACCCCTAAGACAGGAGAGTGCAAAGGAGCACAAAACATCCAAAAGAAATTTGATCACAGGCTTTAAGCTTAAAATTAAGAAAAACTGCTGAAATGTAGTGAAAAGGTGAGGTTTGTAAACATACAGATTTGTGGTAAAGAACTGGAGGAAGACAAATACTCTCATTCTGTAAGAGGGTTAAGAGGGAAAGAAACGAGTATTCAATACTTGGAATCAAAGAGAGATTGGACAAAAAATCAAGGAGAGAAAAACTTAAAAGGCTGCCAATGTGAGATCAGGCTTCAGAAGTGTCAGAGGAGAGCTTCCAGCAATCACTCTCAATGCAATTACTACTCAAGTAGCACAAACAAATGGCTTAGGCTTTTGTTAAGCATCTGCTTGTGTTTACATATAGATAGTATAGACAGAGGGGTCCCCAGGTGAAAAATCTGGCTGCAGTAAAGGTAAATGGCTGCAGTAAGGGATACTGAGTGTCCATTTTATATACAGCGGTCCTCTGCAGACTCCTTTGATTGTACATCCCTATCAGTAAAAAGTTTTGGAGCATTCTCACCGAAGCCTTGGCACTTGGATCTGAATCCACTGGGCTCTGAAGAAGCAGTCTGATTTTCTGAGCTGATGTGCACCCATTGTTCCCATCAGTTTCAGCTGGAATGGATTCCAGGATGGAATCTCTGCTCGAGATATCGTAATGCCTGGCACGAACCGGTGCAACTGAACGCTTCATTGTCATGAACTCAGACAAAGGATGGCCTAAAATCCAGTATGTTGGAGGGGAGTCGCTGGATGCTGTTGTTTCCCTAGCACACTGATGCTCTAGCCTTAGAACCATCTCAAGGAGAGATTTCTGTTGCTTCTTGTGCTGACGGGGCACGTGGCATTACACAAGGCAGTGTTGTGCGCTCTGTCTTCAAGTGTATCGGCAGCAGGCCCTGAAAAAGGTAATGGGACTTCTGCTGATTTCAATAGATGCCAAACACAGCTTTTGCTCTAAAGATAAATCAGATAAAACACACTAGGGAGCAAGATGAACAAACTAGTAAGATCGATGCCTTCAGACAAAATCAAACTTTTGGTGCTACTGCTTGAATTGATTCTCAACGTCCCCTATGTTCCTTAGAGCAGATGTTTGTTAGGAAGTCTTTTCCCTGCTGTTGAAGTCTTCGGAGAAATGAAAAAGATTTGTAATAACAGTTTGGACACAAAAAGTAGGAACGATTCTTTTAAAGTAATAGTTCCATCTGGCTGTAGATGAGATGTAAACCAGAGTATTATTTTTGATCTAAAATATTAAATCCTGAACTGCTAAAATAGCTGCACTCAGCCTGTTGACTAGTAAAGGTTTGACAGTTTAGGGTTCAGAATCAAGACATTTTTGGAAGCTGGAAGTCTGTTTTCTGCCCTTTTCTAGTCTTACAAGTATATATTTTTTCAGTGTGATTTGAAAAATACAGCACCTCTTATTTTATTTTATTTTTCTCTGTTTAATCTCATATTTTCCAGTTGTATGAAGGTATTTTAATGTTTAGCAATAACATGATTTCTTTTTCAATGCCAGCTATTTGAAAACTGCCGTTGAGTGATTTCAACGACACCTTTCTAGCTGTAGCAGTTTGGGAGATCAGTCTGCCAGGTAGGAGAGGCCTCTTTTTCCTACATGTTCTGGTGCATAGACCTAAGGCCAAAAAGTATTTCCTTGGCTCTTGTATGTGCCAGGGATCAGGGGGAATGGTGGTACTTAGTAAGGTTTCTCAATTGCCTGGAGTAAGGAAAGAGGGAGGCTTCAGTATTTGCTTTGCTAATTAAACCTCTATTTTCCTAAGGAGGAGTTTAAGTCAAAGTAAAATCCATCGCAAGCTGAGAATTTTGTCACTGTTGAGCACCATGTAACTGCAGGAAGATTTATCTAATCCATTAGATTTGTTATCTTATCCTTTGGATTAACAAATTCAGCAAAAATCCAATTTCTTTGTCCAATTTTATTTTCATTCCAGGAATTTGCAAGGGTATATGGATTCAGATCAAAGACTTAAATGAGAGGCAGGAAATGTTATTTTTAATCTATTTTAATCTTGTCATTTTAAATTGATAAGGAAACACTAATTTTATTTTGGTGATCGCCATGTCTGTCTTTTTTGGCAAATACATGCTAGCTGGTATGCCAGGTGTAATCCTATTCCCGACCAGGGAAATGTACTGGGCATGTACCAGTTTGACTCAAGCAATGATGTAGTTTCATGTGCACAGAATTATGTTTGTAATTCTTACTTTTTGTTACACTAAAAAATTGTGGGTTCATTTTTATCAGAAAATTAACTTGTGTCAAGATCTAATTGGACTGAAATTGGAAATCAATTACAATGCACAAAGAGCT
>VXAV01009879.1:291468-304976 GCA_013399715.1 Alectura lathami | reverse complement strand
TTTTTTTCCTTTGTTACCTATCCAGACTGTTTCGGGTACTTTTAATTAAAGCTTAAGAAAATTTTTTTTGTTTTGTTTTGTTTTGTTTAAATTGGAGTCTAAAAAAAAGCCCCACCCATCTATTCTCTGGGAATTAAACAGATTGTTTCTGTTCATGTCTTTCAATGTTCTAAGTTAACTTGATGTGCAGTCTTGTAATTTATTTTCCTTAATGTTTAATAAATGAAAAGTAAGCTTTCCTGCTTTTTCAACTCCCAGTTGTTTTATCAGCTTCCATTGAACAAGTCTTTGAACTGAATTAGGTGAATAAACCAAAACATCTCCCTGTACTAAGGAGAAAAGGCTCCTATTATCAAAATAAGGTGTCTTCTTTTAACAAGCCACAAATCTAGACGTTTGTGTATGAATTCAGTGGTTTAACGTGAAGAGCCAACAGAGAACACTTGTACTTCTTGCTCCATGCAAATTGAATTTTGAACAGATTATTTTTCTTAGGAAACCAATAGGGAATATGGTTCTGCACTTCAGCTGCTTTAGTTTACAGTCACACATAATTTTAAACGGCTGATGCTGGTGGCTTGCACTCAGTGCATCCTATTCCACATGTCCTGTGACAGCACCATTGGCTGTTGGTTGATAGAAGGGGAAGGTACCCAAATGTCTTCAACTGTTGAAGCAAAGTTATCATAGCTGCTTGACAGAGCACATGACAGCAAGACTTAGGAAGTCCATTTCACATTAGGAATCTTATTTTGGACCAAAATTAGATTAGAATCAGGGTACAGGGATTCAGGTGATACATGTTAAAAATGCTACAAACCCCAGCTTGTAAAAGCAGCCCAGGACTGTTTTCTGCCATTTCTCTTCATCTTTAGCCATTCATAAAGAGATTCATACCAAGGAGATGGGCTGTTCAGGTTTTCTTAACATGCATCCGGCATTCTCTTTTGCTTTGTCTATGTCTCACTATCCCTTGCCCTTGCCAGGTCACCCGCTTGTGACCTGCTAGCTCATTGTTCACAGCTAGCTCATTGCAGCTTGATTTTCTCTCATACATCTGTACTGATACCACTCTCCAGTTGGTACCAGGTCCCAGCAGAGACTATGCACGGAACAATGCCAGGAGGTGGATGGTCACCCCTCTGCTTCACGCTGACATGTCTGTACCTCCAGATACTGGGTGCCTGCACTGTACTGTGAGCTCCCTCTTACTTCCTTCTGCTCTCAGCTTCTGTTTGGAAAGCGTCTCACTTCTTCCAGGCCGGGTACCCCCAGTGAATTATGTATTGCTGGTGTCTTTTTCCCCAGCACTCTTTGAACTGTGTCAGTTAATGCCTGGAGCTCTTTCCAATCAGCTGTTCTCAGTCAGCAACATTTATGAGTACATGCTCTTTTCCCTTTTTGTTGGGAAAAAAAAAAGTTTTTTTCCCAACATGTTTTTAAAGAGGGGTTTGTAGGAAGCCAGGCTGGTGGCTCTTGCTGTATTTCTGATGAATAAATGTCCCCATTCACAGAAATTTGCTCTCTCCCTCCTGCCCACCCCCAGGCGATACGCATGCTTCCCTTGCTGTGCTTCCAGGGGAGGACTCTCTGGACCAGCCAAGCAGAGTCTGGCAGCTTCCTTTACCCTTAATAAAAGGCAGAGCTGTTGAAATCTTTTCTCCTAAATAGCAAATCATCTTTATTGCCATTTTTACTCTCACTTGTGTTTTAAAACTGAGCAAATTTTCAGCTCTGTACTTCTGCTCCTGCGAAGAGACGCGAGGCCTCCCGTTCTCCCAAGCAACTCGGAGAGGGTCCAAAGCACTCCGTTGTTTTAACCCACAGGGCTTGGGGCCGAAAGGCTTCGCCACGCCTGGCATAGGAGGCCGGGTCCTGCTGTTCAGGGCCGCGGCCACAGGGCGGCACCAAAACCTCACGCTTGGAGCCGGGCCAGGCCGTGCCGAGCCGGGCCGGGCCGGGCCGAGCAGAGCCGAGCCGGGCCNAGCAGAGCCGAGCCGAGCCGAGCCGGGCCGGGCCGAGCAGAGCAGAGCCGAGCCGAGCCGAGCCGAGCCGGGCCGGGTCGAGCAGAGCAGAGCCGAGCCGGGCCGAGCCCTGCAGCTCCGTGGAGGGTGGGGGCTGTGTGCCCTGCGGAGCTGCGGGCAGCCTGGTGCGAGGGGATGGAGCTGGTGGAAGAGGGCCCAGGGAGCTGTTGATGGTCGAGTCGCTGGGGGCTCGTCACCTCCTCAGAATCTGGTTCGGTGTCGGCTCATTGCTGCCCTGCTCTCGTAGCTTCACTTCACAGCTGTCGAACCCAGCGTGCTGGGAACTCTGGGTGCAGCCTTGCACCTGTCTTTGGGTACCTCCCTAGGCACGTGGGGAAGAGAAGCAGAATGAGATAGAGGGTCTTCCAGGGGGAGTTTCTCATGTCACCCTACATGGTACTTGGTTGCTGCCCTCTGTCCCTGTTATCCCTCAGGGTACTACAACCTCCTGCCCATTTCTCTAGTGCAAACTTGTTTCAATGCCACATTTAAAAATCCCTTTGAAATCTGGAGGAGCCTTTCAAAGTCACTTCTTTGACCAGTCTTCCTCTGAGAATGCCTCTTCCCTCGGTGAAAAGCAGTCTAGGTTCTCAAAGGCGTGAAGCAACTATGCAATGGTTCCGTGTAGATCATTGGGCAGATTCACAGAAGGACCTGTGCCACCTGCTGGTACAAGTCTGGCCCAGCTGTCATGTCCCCGGTAGCTCTAGACTGCCGTGAATTTAGCCTACAGCAGGTAGCTTCGTGGTGAGGCCATGGATGGTGAGTGGTCCTGTTAGGCAAGTTGGCAAGGAGAGCCTTGGATACAGCTAAGCACAGAACCTCTTTGGCCTTTTATACTCTTTAGCTTCTCAGGTCTGAGATGCTCTGTTCTTGGGGGAGGCTGGAGGGACCTGGGAAAAAAACGCATCCCCAGATGCTAGTGGTGAGTGTGAAAAATGGCTGGCATGTTAGTGAGAAAGAGTCTTGGCGGTTGTGGCTGTGTTTGTGTTGTGCATTGAAAAGCTTGGACATGTAGGTGCATAGTACATGGGAGTTGCTACTCAAGGAAGGTTGTGAATGACTCTCTGTAACTTGTGAATGAGTCCTGCCTGCTTTTTTTTTTTTTTTTTTTTTTNTTTTTTTTTTTTTTTTTTTTTTTTACTGCAATGGAAGGGTTTGCTCCTGGAACCTGCTGTATAGTCGTACAGCGACAGATGTACATGAAAATTCGGAGTATCTGGCTGCAGCAAAGTATTCCTCTTTAAATAGAGATCCTGAATTCCTCTGCCTCTTGAGGAAACTGCCAAAAGCTGCAGAGACTACAGAACTGAGAGGTGGGAAGGGCAGGCTGTGACTTCAGGCTTCCTACAGGTGCTACCTGATGACACCAATTTTTGTAATTTTGAAGCCCGCCTGGAATAAGGAAATTCAGGAACATGGAGAGAGGTGAGAGACTAGAGTACAGGTTTGTGTTTGGGACAGCAAACTCTGGCTATCTGGTGAGCAGAGCACCAATATTCTGCAGTCCTGTAGTATCTTTTTCAGAGCACCACAAAGGACTTAGCTATATTTTTAAATGTCCCACTGTCCTATAAGGTGGTTCAGAGTCTGAAGTCCTAAACTGACTGATGGGAGCCTGCATGCATAGAACTGGGTTACATGACTACTGCAAAGTCATACTGGGTCATCAGCTCCTGTTGGCTGATGTAAAACTTTGAAGGTTTTACAGAGCTTCAGAGCTGAAATCCCTTTACAATTCTCTCTCTCTGTGATTTTCCCCTTTGCTTTTTTTTTTTTTTTTTTTTTTTTTTTTTTTTAACGTAAACCAATTAAATACCTTGTAAGCAGTCTTCTCTGTAGAAGATCACCTACTTTAACCCATGATTGGAAGAGATTTCCAAAGCTGTACTAGGATACAAATACTAGGCAAAGATCCTGCAAAGTCCTGTGCAGTTTATTTAACCTTTGCAGAACCTGACACATGAAAAACATATTTTTGCTATATTTCTGAAAAGAGCAATGTGCTCGTGTATCACAGGAGGACCCAGAAGCCCTTACAGTCCATTAGTTACCACAAAGGAGTGTTAAGCAATCTCCAAAATGAGAAAATACTTTGAAATCAGCAAGTCAAGGGCTTTAGTAAATCTCCAAATTACTGACATTAGCTTCTGTTTCATTTGAGGCTTTCTTCACAATTTCAGTGACTGTGAGATCATCTGGAGAAGATTCACCTTGGATATGGAATGGAAACTAGCTAAGAGAGCTGTGATTTTCTATTAGTACTGTTTGGTGGTGCCCTTGGGAGTGGCTACATCAGTGGACATCTGTCCTGCACTTCTCCCCTTCCATTCCTAACCATGCTGTAGCTGCATCCAGCCCTGCTTTTGTATGCCAGAAATCAAAAAATAACAAGGGAGAAATGGAAAATCTGATAGGGAAGTCAGTTGCTGAAGAAAAGGAATATCATTAATATCAGCCGACATAGCTTTATGGGAACTAGGTCTTGTCAAACAAACTTGATCTTAAGAATGTAATCTCAAAGAAATGGATTGTTAAAGGCACTTGTGTAAATGTAATGTTCTTACACTTTCATAAAGCATTTGACTTAGTACAGCATGATAGTCTGGCTAAAAAATTAATATTGCACAATATCACTGAAGTGTCTGTTAAATGGAATAAGAACTGGTTAGCTAAGAGAGCTCAAAGGCATCGTTTGTGGGAAGTATCACTGAAAGCACTGAAAGGACAGTATCCAGGGGATTCAGCAAGAACTGATATCAGGTTCAATGTTATTCAACAGGTTTGTCCATGACTGGGAAGTAACTAAACCGCATCTGAGTTTTACGATGTGCAATGTCACAAGACTGATACGGTGTTAATGAGAAAAACTGTATATGAAGTGATTAGTATCGTGAGGAAAGTCTGATTCTAACAAAATATGGTATTAGCAGTCATATACAAAGTAGTGCACTTGGGACTAAGTACTGTATCTTGCAGCCCTCCATTCCGTAGCTATATATTGAAAAAGGCTATTGCATTCCTTAGAGCTGACCACAAGGGCAGGAAGTGGGAGTGACTTTAAACCTACATGAATGGCATTGGCGTACTTTTAGTGTCATACAGCATATAGCTCTGATAATTAGTGTTTTTAAGAGGAGGGAGAACAGTTGAAGAGAGCACAGCAGAGGCACCAAGATGGCTTGGAATGATGACTTGGAATGAGCAAGTAGAAGTTAATGAAAGAGTCATTTTAACTCATTTACCATTGTGCTCAAAGTGTATTTCTGTGGCCTGAAATGTAAAGGAAAGCATCCATGTGGTCGTGTTGCCCTTGAATGCTCTTCTATGAAGCGAACAACATGCTGAACATGCAGATTACTGTTGTCTTTGCCCTTGAGTCATACTGAGCTCGTACACAGCCCTGCAGTGCCTCTCTGTGCCCATATACAAAAAGAACAAACCTGGTGACCAAATGTCTTATCTTGCATATAACTTGCAAGAACCGATCGCTCTTCCCTCTTGTGCTCCCTAGCCGTGAGTGTGTTTCTAGCCATCAGAAGAAGGCTTCTGTTAACAGCTTAGGCTTTATTTGCAGCCTGCCATCTTCAGTCAGCTTGCCAACTCTAGCCATCCTGCCTACTGTATTCCAAGCTCATTTTCTGGCCCCTCAACCTACACCAAGAGCTCTGTTTCACTATTCTTAAGAATTTGCTTGGTCTACACTGCTGTAGATCCCTCTTTCTCAACCCAGAATGCAAATAAGCTATTTCTGGCCTTCCCTGCTGACTACTTGGTAAGAGTCAATATGAGGAAATGAGGGAAGTGGAAACAGAGCTAAAGAAATCTCAGTATATCCAAGTAGTATAAACATCTTCTGTTTCACCCCTCCTTGCTCCTATGGGTTGGCAGATCCAAGGGAGGGGAAAGACTGGAAATACTCAGAGGCTTTGGATGAAAGTGAATAAAGTTGGGAACAGGCAAACAAGCACAAGAAGATATGAGATATGTGGAGGAGAAAGAACAGTATGGGGAAGCTGAGGGGAGGTCTTTATAGTAAGATTTTCCTTTAGAAGATTCAGATGGCTAAGAAAATACCTTCTGCAACCAAAGCTGCTGTTTGAAAAGCCAGAAGCTTGTGTGTGGCCCTCACCAAAGAAATACAACACCGTCCTGTCTCTTTCTTATTATGGACATTTGTTTATGTCCCTTGCTCTGTTTTTGTTCTTCCAGTGGATTTGGCTTCACACAGAGCTGAGGCCGCAGCTGATCCTGTTGCATATACTAGCATACTCTCCTGGCAGTGACCCTCTGTTCCCACAGTGGTTATGACTGGGGTCAGTGACTCTTGCAACCACTTTGTGCCCTTCAACCCCTTGCCTTCAATCTGCTGTAATGGCCCCACCACTGATTTAATAGCATTAATGTTTTAAGCCTTTCTCAGATCATCCTACTCCCATTGGCCCTCCTTTTTCATCTTAATTTGGCTGGGAGAAATGGCAACTCTTTCTTGCTGTTTGCTAATGAACCTGGAGGAAAGAGGAAGAATGGCCTCCTAACGACTTCTGTAATCTCAGTTCAGACCGGTACCTGACTAGAGCAACTTTAGGGTTGGCTACAAAAGAATGTGCCTGTGACAGAACGCAAAGTCTACCGGGGTCTCTGTGAACAAATACTTTTTCTTGGATATGTTTCATTTTCTCAAATCCAATGAATTATTTTGTGATTCATATTTTTTCTGTTCTGCATATGATAAAACCAGGACTCTTTGAAGCCTTGTCAGAGGGAAAGAAAAATCTCTGGCTTGTAGGACAGCCAGTATCCAAGTGGTCAGTATTCTTCTGTGGGATACTGCAAATATTTAATGGGGCAAAGATTTATCTGGGATCTTCCATGAACTAGTGCTGTAGCAGCTGTAGGACTGAATCGTTGCCAAAGAAGCACTTAATTCACACAGAGTGAAAGAGTTCCAACAGAAGAGACTGTTCCCAGAAGAACTTCCACCAATCAAGGCATTTAGCTTTGCTGGGGGAGAGCCAAGTTCAAGCCTTGGGTCCAGAAAGGTAGACAAGAAACTTGAACCCAAATCTCTCACATCCATGTATGTCTGCTTCTATGTGCAGGCTTCTGTATTGCCCACAGGGAGACTCCTAGGCAAAGGTTTTCCCAGGACAGTGTTGTCCTGCAAAACGTTTCGATTTCACCAAGACGAGAATTTCCCAACAAAGCTGGTTATGCCAAAGAGAGAGGGAAAAAAATCCGTGAGTGGTTCTGTGGATAAGGTGCTGACAAGAAGGTAGAGAGGGGGATGTTAGGGAGATAATTAGCTAGTCGCCAAGCATGGGTAGACCTGTGACAGCTGCTTAAGACACGCCTCTCTTGAGTTCTTGCAAGTGTCTTCCTTACCTGGGCTGCAGCGTGTGGCAAATGAAGGAAGTCTGCTTAGGGTCAAGGAGGGGATGGGCAGGTTTGCATTATTCTCTCCTGAATGCAATACCTGCCTGCCAAAGGCCACACACCCTTTGCTTGGGTTCCTCCAGACATGGATCATCTCTGATAATCTTTTTGGCTTTGTGTCCTTAACACTCTGTCCTGTGCAGCAACTTCATTGTCCTGTTCTCTTTCAGCCCCTCCTCAGCCTCCAAATGCTTGTGTCTTTCCACAGAGCTTGTTGGAAATGCTCTTTTTGAACTTCTTTATGAAGTTCCTTTGAATGTTTGTGATCACTCTCAACACTCTTGTCTTCTACTGAAGCCATTAATGTAGGATGTTGAAGTTCTAAAAGGAAATGGCAGTAGTGCCTCAGCAGTAGTTGGTTACTGTTCTCTGAATCTTCTCCCTGTTTCGTTTTTAAATTCCCGTCATTTTATATGCTCATGACCTCATTAAATGGGTAATGCTGACTTGAGAAATTGTGCCTCCTCTTGGAGAAGGACTGTACTTGTTTCAGTGATAAAACTAGAAAGCTGGGTACAGTAAATAGAGCATAATGCCCAATATGACATTATAATTAAAAATGAATTTCCTTCTTAACAGGTTCAGCATTCCCTTCCTTGGATTCTTGATCTGCCAAAGGCCAGGCATGACTATGCACAAAATAACGCTCCCAGCCATAACCTCACTCAGTCTAAAAGAAGCTGAGAATGGGTGTGTTGGTGTTCTTGCACCTCCTTCTCCTGTCACTCTCATCTTGTCTGGCTAACGAGCTTTAAACTGTCATCGCTGAGCTTTTTCCCCTCTTGCTGAGTTTCTGCTGGATCTTTTTTTTCTATCCCAGTGTCCTTGTGCTGTCACTTCAGTGCAGTGCCCTGGGGAGAGAAGTTTCTTTTCCTAGCTGAAGCACTTCCTGCCCAGTTGCAGCCCTTTAAAGGCAGTTAAAATGGTCTATAAATCACACATTGCATGGAGTCTTTATCAGTTATATGTTTTATTAACACCCATACCTCTAGGTGCTGTCAGTGGTATATAGAGACCACAAATGATATGCTAAAGATACTAAGGGTGGAGTTGGTCTTTAAATGTTCTGTGTGGTTGTTTCCTCCTCACTTCCTGTCAGTTTTAAGGGTTCCTTGTGCCTGAAAAATATTGATTAATACCATCACCTCCTCCTGTTTGCTGTCAAACAGTTTTGGCAGTAGTTCACTACCTCCATCAGTCCTGAGCTACACTTATTTCCTTTGCTGACAATTTTGACTGAAATAGAAACTGTTAATGGATTTCTCCAAAGGACAGACTTCACCTCCCAGCGTGAATATCACTTTTGTTGCTACAGTGACCTATGAAACATTATTTGTACTTTAATTGGTGGTCTATAACAAGGGAGTTAAACAGATTTTGGGGCTGTAGTTCAAACAGGTAATAGAACGATGGAAATCCAATGGGAAGCTGACCTTTGGTGAGCTCCTGGGGAAGGTCACTGTTGGTACACCTTGCCTTCAGCCCTTACAGAACCACAGTGCCAGAGCTTGTCAGATCTCAGGTTTCCAGTTTAGAGGAAAGATGGAACAGTATTGAGGAGCGGTGTGTCTAAATCAACCAGGCAAACTGCTAGCGGGTACCTTTTGCTAGGTAACATCTGCATCATCCAACCCTATGGAAGCTCACTGCATGCTGAGAGATTTGATGATCGCGTTGTTATCTCTGTTATAGTCCGCTATGACGGGGAGTAAAATATCATCTGGACACACCTGATCCTCAGAAGTACTACCAAGCGTTTGAGCAACATCATTCTCTGTGCACGTAGATTTTGTCTCACATGGATCTTGCTGATTGTCCCGCATTCTCGATTCTCTCTGCTGATTGTCACATATCATTTCAAGAGCTAACTCCATCTCTGACTGCAGCTATTCGTTATCAGCCCCTTTGCCTTTACCACTTCCATTTGTAATTTAAACACCCTAATTTAATAGGTTTGTCTCATTATTTTGATTAATCATATTAACTCATATTAATTAAGAGATGGATTTAGGTAATGACAGAGGTTAATGGAGTCAGTTTTCACTTTCCCCTGGTTTTTCAGGAGAGGGGGAACACAGGGGTAGGAGCAGAAAATAAAAAGAGAGTGGGAAGAGAAAAAAAAGAGAAACTATTGGGGGGGAAATCTCAGTTAGCAATCAGAAATTCCCCGCTAATTGAATGTCTGATTTTATTAATGATGAAATTTATAAAGGTCCTTAAGAAAAGAAAAGAATTTAGCCAGTTCAGCAGTTAAGTGTGAATATTAACTAACTCTGAGATAAAAGTTAAAATATCCATTTTCTTTTCTTTCCTCTACTTCTTTAAATAAAAAGCTCTCTTTGACACTTCATCCCATTAGAGCTTTAGCTTCCTTTGCCATCCATTTCTAAATGGCTGGAGAGTGTGCAGAGAATGTAATGTCCTGGATGGTTTAAGAAGTGCTGACCTTGGAGGGCAGGAAGTTAATACATGGATCATCATAGTGCTTATTTTCCTTGATGTTTGCTTTCTGATGATGCTTTGATAAGGGAAGGAAAGACTCCAGCCCTGCCCTGTGCTCTGTCTCTGCTCTATCATGCTTGTTTCCCTGAGGCTCAGGAAGACCGAACTGCAAACAGCATCAGGTTCAGGCTGAACCTTGTGTTGGTGCTGTGGGCTGCATTTCCATCTTAACAAAGGCGTGGTGAATCCTTTGCTCATTGAAGTTCCTTCATGGCAGGGTCTCATGGTTATCACTCCTGGGCATGTCCATCACCAGACTGCTCCTAATTTGTCTCTTTTTCCTTACTTGTACCAGTGATATATAAGCATAAAATGCCAGTTGAGGAAGGGAACTCTTTATAACCCCACTGCCCTCGTGCAAATGACAGCATAAGGGCAAGTCAGTGGAAAGCTCTTTTATCCTCTGCTCCATGGCAGTTCGATTGACCTGCTTGAATGAATATTTGAATAAAAAAATATTCTGTTGCTGAAGCTGGCTGATAGTGAATTGTGGGATAAGTGTGCAAGACCCCAGAGTAAGCAGTTAGTTTTTCTTCTCACCAGAAAAGAAGATTTTAGTGATAGTGGTAACATTCCTGTATGAAAAATAACGGGAGGTAACCACACAGGAAGAAAAACATGTTTTCAAACCCAATATTAACTAATATAAAGAAAGAGTTTATATAAACATTTTGGAATCTAAATCAAAAAGGAATTTAAACACAGTTATTTTGTGGACAAACTGGTAAAAAATACTTAATTGTGAGGCAACACCATGCCTTTGTGTGCACTGTTGCAGTAGACATTGCAGACGACATGTAGTACCCACAGGTGACTTGTGAAAGGTAGCCAGAAAGTTTGCAAGATCGTGGTCTAGCTTGAAGTGTGGTGCACTATCAGCCCTCAGATCATTTGGCTAAAAGTTACAAAGAAAAGCGCCAGAGAGCATGGTGAACATTTCCTGTGAGGTATTTTGGGAAATATTGTTTAAGCGTGACCAGCCGTAGTGGTGTTTGTGTTGACTCAATGGAATCAGTTGTCTGTAAAAGGATGCGTTTTGCCTCTTGGCTATCCAGGTTTCTTGGCTGCAGCAGGCTTACGTGCTTTCAGCTACCTTCAGCTAAAGTTTGCTACAGTTTTACATGAGTTTTTAATTTCATCCAGCTAGAGTCTTATACCTAACTTGACTGCCACTCAGATGAAATTTTAATATAAATTCCAGAAGTTGATTACTTTTTGGTGATCTGTGATTAAAACAGCAGAAGTCTGAAGTGGAATTTTTCCGTAATCAGTGTTTCAGAGCGAAGGAATGAAACAAATATCAGTTTAAGACGCATTAGAGCAGTTGAAATCTGATCAGACTGACTGACCTCTTTATGACTTTGATGAGGACATCAAAAACAATTTTCCTTTTGCAATGATGTTTTATAACAGGTAAAAATATACCATGTTTCAAGATTGTTGGCAACTTTAGAATGTTCACAGTCCGCTTCTAAGATGTTAAAAGAATCTATAAAATTAGCATGCCTTTTTGTTTGTTTGCTTTACCTTTGCTTAATGTAAGCATAAGTCACCTAGGCAATGGTTTCTGTGCAAAATCACAGCTGACCTGAACAACAGAGAACCGTGAATTTGAAAGATCTAGTTGGTGTTCCCATCTGGTATCTCTTGGCTTGCACACAGAAGTAAATCCTGGAGGAGAAGTACCAGGGTCAGAAGAGAGAGAATTCTGGGAACTTAACATTGGGAGACTTGAGAAATACATGTCTAGACACAACAAAATGAAGCCTGAGAATGTAAAACGACCCAAGGAGATCTCTCTGCATTGGGAATTAGAACAACGTGACCAGCGGTGTGTTTTTGTTCTGGGAGCTAAGGTCCTGACTGAGCAGGGAAAGCTTCTCAGGCAGACTTTGTGGAGTCCCCCTGCACAGTTACCCCTCTACACAGCTGCCTCTCTACCTGGGAGTATCTCTAAAACTCCAGCATCTGAAATCCTGCTTTCCCACAAAGTATCCCCAACTTATTTTATGAAAAGAATGCAAAGCTTTTAGCTGTACTGAAAACCTTGAACTAGTAGAATGTAAAAGCTCAGAAAATGTAAAAGCCAGATAGGAAAACACGTACACATACATATGTATATGTATATAAAAGACAACGACACCTCATGATATTCTGGGATAGTTTGAGGTTTATGTTAGAACTTGATTTGATTTTGAAATCTTACAGTTTTCAAATCTGTTGACTTCAGTGAGAGTTCAGCTGGACAGAGGACACCAAGCACGCCATTTTTATTGCAGAGGGCTGGACTGCTCCTTTTTTGAGACTTTTAGAGGATACTCTTTGAATTCACTTTTGTCTAACACGAAGACTTGAGTAAAAGAACTTGACTTTACTGTTTACGGCTTTTTTTTTTTTTTTCTCATATTCCTCCACTTCAGTTTGCAGTGTGAATTTTTTAAATTAACAGTAGACATTCAGCTGGAGATTTGCATATTGCTAGGAAATACTAAATAGGCAAAATCAGGTTACAATTGTAGCCCCTGACTTTTAGTCAGGAAAAAATGAAGCAAAACCAAAAAAAAGGTAATAACAAAATATCGTGTAGAACAGATATTTTTCTCAAAACAAAATAAAACAAAATAAAGCAAAGCAAAACACCACTGCAGTTTAATTCTGGCATTACCTGTGCTGAATTTATACCACACAAAAGTCAGTGGAGTTGCTTCATGGCATACAGTAGCATGAGGTTAGGACTGAGTCCTGCATGTTAAAACATTGTGTGTGAGTATATACACGCTTCTTTGTGGGTGCACTGTATCTCTTTGTCTATGCATATTCAGGTGCATATATTTCACAGCTGCTGTCTGCATCATTCACTTCCAAAACCAGGATGCATTCATTTTCATAACTTTTTGTTCTATTACAATATTAATGGGACTATCAATGGGAAAGGACAAGGGAAGCATTTTTAATGTTTATCTGACAGTTGCAAATTTCACTTGAGGTTGTTTACTGGGATCTGATTGTTGGAAAGAGGAGTAAGGAAGGCAGCAAGATGAATGGGATCACAGGAAGAAGGGATGTATTTATAGGCCCTCTTAGCACCATCTAAGAGTAATAAAAAGTCCTGTCTTACCCCTCCTTTACTAAGTCTTAAGCTTTAAACAGCAAAAAATTAGGAATTATTTTAATTAACTTCTACCTAGCCCAGGCAGCCTGCTCAAAGTGAAACGTTGCATTTAGGTATGCGCAAATTAGTTGAAGGTCTTTGTGTGTATGTTCATTCTCGTCCAGTGTATTTTCTCTAATGGGAAAAAATGGCTGGAAGCAAGAGAGAGCTTGTGGACTTGCAGATGAACCTGAAATGTGATGTCAGCTGTTGCTGGAGCTTATTTTTTTTGACCTTCAGTTCTAGGACTATGTTGAGAGAAGCTTGTTATGGGAAGAGCTGAGGCTTTTCTCAATTTTGCTTTGCAGTTCTACAGATCCTGTGCATTTTGCCTCCAAACTTCTTGTTGCTGTAAACATTACTTTCAGACCAAAAAAAAAAAAAAAGAAAAAAAA
>VXAV01009879.1:266455-283454 GCA_013399715.1 Alectura lathami | reverse complement strand
GACTGCTCCAGTCTGTTAATAATAGGCAACAAATAAAATTAATCTCCCTACACTGAGTCTGTTTTGCCCGTGATGGTAATTGGTGAGCGATCTCTCTGTCCTTGCTGTATTTTCTCCTCTTATTCCTTTGAGGTGGAGGAAGAAGAGAGTGGTGTGGTGGAGTTTTGCTGTCCATCACAGTGAAAATGTCACAGGGCCTGATCATGGCTCCTCAGCATGCTTCCTAGAGGAGAGTTTCTCACCTGCTTTTGGCTGGTGAAACTTTCTGTCCTCGTCCTCTCTTTCTGTACTGATGGAATCCATGGGAACTGCAGCAGTCTGAAGCAACTATAAAAGTTTGAACACAAATTTGTGTTGTGTGGCATCCGGTTTGATAACAGCCCTGTTGCATATCTCTGGGAAGAACAGCAGTGTTTGGTGGCCCAGCAGTTTAGAGACTTCCTGAGCCAAAGGTTTCATATTAACTCCTGTGATGAAAGGTCCTTACAAAGATCTTTGTAAGCCTAGGTTGAACTGCATTTAGCAAAGCAAGAGGGGTAGCAGCATGGATCAAATCTTCACTTAATCCCTGAAATGTGTACAGAAATGTAACCCAAATACCTTCAGCCAGCTCTTTCCCTTCTTTCCTCAGAGATCCTGCAGAGATGTGATGGCAGTTCATTGGTGCTGCCCCTACTCTGGGTTACTGGGTAGGAGTGAGATGCATAATGTCTCTGCTCCTCCTCCTGCAACAGTTTTGCCCATCTAAGGGATGTGCTCCATGACAGCATAAACTCAGTGTATCCTTAGTGCATAATCATGCTCTGGAGCTGACTTGTAACACTGATAACTACCTTCCCTGTAGTTTTCCACTAAGGAGCCACCGTGTGATTTACATGGGTTGATGAATGAGGTACCCCATGTGACACCGGTCTCTCTCATTATGCTTGATCAAAAGGGATGAAGGAAACTAAGCGTTATGATAGGAAGTGACAACAACTAGTTGGAGCTATGTGCAGCTCTGTCCACCAAGCAAAACTGTACTTTCCTCAGAGCTGGATAGCACTGGGTCCCAACTTGCAACCACCAGCTCATGCCACTAGGCGATGCTTCCTCTCTCCTTGCCTCTTTCCTTTTTGCTTTAGTTCTTCTTTCTGCCCACCTGAACCAATTCCAAGACAAGAGAGCTAATAACACAAGAACTTAGGGTGGGAATCTTTCCCCTGCACCCTCACTCCCTCCTCCCATTCCTGTCCATACAAGATTGATAATGAAACCAATACCTTTCACCGGCGTAATTTTCATATTTAATGAGCGTGACTCAGAAACTATTACATTAATTAGTCAAATCCCACAAATCGTTAATGGTGCACACGGTAATTAATATTGTATTCAATTAAAAGCTGACCTGTTTCAGGTGCCTTCCCCTGGTTTGGGGGACTCTTTGGAGACAGCGTATGTTCCAGTGCCTGAGGCCAAGCTGTTTATTTTGTTCCAGTGGTGGGCAAGGAGGTATTTGTCTTTTCTGTTTTGCTTTTCTGTTTTTTTTTTTTTTTTTTTTTTTTTTTTTTTTTTTTTATATTTTTTTTNTTTTTTTTTTTTTTTTTTTTTTTTTTCTCCATGAACATATGCTGGTTTCTCCCCCCCTCTCCATCTCTGAACATGCTGCTCTCACTGTACAGACAACCTGCTTGCTGTGATTTATGGGTTAGCACAGTGCAGGGCTCACAGACTGGAAAATTTCCAGTTTACACAAGAATTCCCTGAAAAATGAGCTTGGTTAATTTATTTCTTTCATTAACGAGTTCGAACTGTGAGATTATCTTTCTGAAACCCACTACCCTCCCCTTCACAAATGCAGAGAAGCTCAAAGGGACCCTGTTCTGCTTCCAGAGGGCTCAAATTTACTCCTTAACTGGACGTGGACAGAAAGCGTGTGTGGTTGAAACTTATTTCTGAAACTTCTTTAAAGAGTTGGGTTTGTTTGTTTGTTTCCTTACTTGAAGGTGAAGGGTGGAGGTCCTAGATCTTAATGTTAATATTTCAGACCTATTTGAGTGGTCTCACTGCTGTATAGTGCTGAAGCCTGCGGGTTTGCTGCTCACTGGTCCTGTGAGAGCAGGGTGCAATCTTTGAGCTAAGCCTCCGTTCTAGCTGCCCCTCCTGTTCAGCTGTGGTTCACTGGTTGCTTAAGATCCACGGAGCATATCCAGTTGTTTCCTGTGCTGTTTCCTCCTGCTCAGTCGGAGGAGATGACTTGTACGTAGGTCTAGTCCTGACGCTCCTGTCTGCTGATGTGATCTGGAGACCACTGGGTACAGTGACCTTGCTGTTGGGTTTTGTTGCTTGAAATCGGTTTGAACCATTCCACTGGAATTATTAACAACTCATATTTGCATTTCTTTCTGTCTGTCTGTCTTGCTTTCTTGCCACAGTTATGCTGGTTTCCAAGAGCTCCACAATGTCTCTATTCCATGCTACATGGGTTGCTCTCTAATCCCTTCAGCAGATTCAGAGACCTTGTTTTAACTCTCTCCAGTTTTTCCGTGTTCTGCTATGCAAGGGACTGATACTGAATACAGCTCTAAACCTTCTCACTAATGTTGAATAAAGAGGGGTTACAATATCACCCATCTATCTCACAACAGTTGTCTTTAGATACATGTTAAAACAGCGTTTTTAATAAAATCATCCTGCATGCTTCTAAAGAATTTTGTATCTGCTCTGACCAAAGGCTTTTCCACTGAATCACTGCTCTCTAACCAATCCTCTTTGATTCTGTTGACATAATGTGTTATTTTCCCCTGTAGATAGATGTATTGCTAGTACTTATGCATACTAAGTTTTTGCAGAACAGGGGGGAAAAAAAGCATGCTCTTTTCCTGAAAATATGCTATTGTTACAAAGAGTTTGAATAAGAAACACAAGAATTATCGCCGTGATTTTTTTCCTAAATGAGTTTGATCATTTTTTAAGGAAATAAGAAATGCTCTGAAACAAAGTAACACAGATACTTTGTGAATACCTCTTATTTGTCTGCAAATCAATAGAATTTACTGAGAAGGAGTTTTACTTGGTGGCATTAAAGATTTTTGTGGCAAGTCAAGTAACAGTATCCACTTATTGATGTCTATTCATAGTTCAGCTAAAATGTTTCTCTGTTTATGTAGTACTTAATACACTTACTATGAGTTTCAGTGAGCCTCTAGAAAAAACTTTCCAGTGCATGTTTGGGCTCAATGATGCTGAGCCTCCTGACAACAAAAATGCTTCTCGTAGTTGCCATTTGTGGTGCTCTTGCAAACATTTTGAGGAATCGCAGAGACTGGCACAGTATAAGCTGAAAACTGTTAGTGTACGTGATGCAGGCATGCTATGCTTATCTGTTGTTTTTTGTTCTGTGTCAGGAATTGTTACATACTGTGTTAAATATCTGAAAATGGCCAGCACAATAAAGTTATCGCCAATCCTTTTAAGCTGTATACGCATCTATTGGAAGAGCCGGTGTTGGGCTATCGAGTTGCCAGAGTGGTGACTAAAAGTGCTGATGTTAATACTGAAGTTAAGCCTCTGAGCTGCTACCTCTCGGCTTTCACTGAGGGTCAGGAAATTTTAAAGACACCCACTCAACACGAGTCAGTGGCTGTTTGCCGTCCCACCCCCTTGGCTGCGCACTGCAGGTCTCCGCTGGGGCTGGCACTGCAACAGGGCACGGCAGTGAGCACCTTAGGGCTGGGTGAGGGCTGACAAGCATGGTATCTCCCACGGGAACATGATAAGCATCCTGTGGTTGTTGGATTGCAAAGGTCAGGCAAAATTTATTTGCACATTACTTTTTCCTGTCATTGCTCAGAGTTATGCAAACTGGGGATGGACTGTTCAAAAAGACTAAGGAGAAACTGACCTGAGGCCGCTGCAAATCTCAGTGCAAAGTTTGTAGAAAGCTGCTTGGACTCACAGAGCTATTTAAAACAGTGTAGGCTATATTCTTGTGCCATTTTTGACAAGTACCTTGGCAAGCATATTGCCAGGTACCAGCACAATCCTCTGAGAAGCTGCAGATACAAGTACTGCACATATTCATACAAGAGGCAAAGGAAGAGCATACTTGTTCATTCCTGACTACCTCTTGAATGTAACGTGGGTATTTCTTGGACAGCTGGTTGGGTTGCTAGCGGTGATCTCTACATTCTTTTCTTTTAAGAGCAGTTTGGAGTTTGCTGGCAAGACAAGCGAGACCTTCCCACAGGTTTACATTCTGTAATGCAGTGATGATCTCACTCATATAATCTACAATGCTTTGTGTTGAGCAGATAAACAGATTTTTAACTGAGACGGTTGGCTTACTTTGCTTCCTTACGTTACTATGCTGGCCCATGTGGTTAGGGGAAATCAAGTGAATTTTCTGTTATTTTCAGGAGCTGGAGTTTTCCCCTGGGGAATTGGTGGTGCTCACTAAGGAAAATCAGGGCAGAGCAAAGTTGAGTGCATACTGAGACTGAGCTCCTATCTTTCCTCTAGAGACTAAAGTTAATGGGGTTGCTTGTGGAATCCTTCTGATGCACAGCTACACGGTCACTGAATACCTGGCACTTGTTTTTCTCCCATCATTAGGAAGTTTATTGTCCTTAAATGAAGGAAAGTCTGATTTTGTGGAGGATATAAGTGAAAATATATATACTTCTTAACAGGAGAATGAAGGTGCTTCCACACAGAGAGAATTCTTCTTTTAGTTTGCCAAAATACTGCCTTCTGAGAATGTCACTTTGCTGAGGAACTCATTTGGAAGCTAGATGAAAACAAATAATCTGGATGCATATACATTTTAATATTTAGAATCTTTATCAATTAGTAAACCAAAAGTGATTGAGGTTGGTGTATTTACAGAGAGGAAAAGGAATGAAGAACATTGCCCTTGGATATGGTACATACCACAGCAATTTTCCATTTTACCTGTTTGCAAATATTTTTAGCAGCTCTATCACAGAGCTGCTTCCTTCCAGAGGTCCCTACCAGGAACAGCTGATGTGCAGTTCCTAGTCTTCAGAGCTTATCCTTTGGAAAGGAAAGTGGGTTTTAAAAATGGTTCAGGTTTGAGTGTATCACTTCAGGCCTTCTCCTTATATGTATTTGCTTTGACATTCCTTTTCTTTTCATCCTAATCTTCTCTTGTAAGTGGCTCCTACTTCTTGCTGTTACATCTGTGGAGTTCTGGCTGGCCTGATGCTCCTGATTTGTGCCCTTTTCAGTAAGCAAGTTTTTCAGAGATCTGTTTCCTCACTGGGTCTGCCTATAGGGAAGAGGGCATTTTTCTCTGCCACAATAACATCATGCTGAGCCCATTGTGGTTGAGCTTCTAGGGGAGTTTCATGGGCATAATCAGTTCTGTAAACCTGCCTCTAATGTGTGCCTACTGACAGCCACAGAAATACAGGTATGACTGCTGATATCCAGTCATCCACAGTCTTAAGGAGGGTCTGCCTGAGACCATAATGTTTCTGTTCCTAGCTAGCTATTTTCAGCAGAGCAACTCTACAGTTAAAGAGCCTACTACTAACAGCCCATTGCCTTATCTCTTCTTTACGGGCTCCAGCTATTTGTTCCCTGGCCGCTTATAAAGCATAGTCCATTTTATCAGTGGCTTTTTGTTGTTTGTGTGGCTTAGAGCCCGTTGCCTGTTGTCTGCTAGATCTTCTAGTCTAGAGCCCAGAGATCTTTCAGTTAGGTTTATTTTTCTTTCCACAGGCTGAATGAGTATCTCCTCGGCTAATGCCCAATTTGTAGCTACCCAGAAGCCTCCTGATTTGAAAGGCAACAGAGTACCTGCTTTATGACATATGTACATATTTCATATTTGGTGTGGACAGGGACATTTTCTCAACTTTAAACCAAGATATTTGCAGTCGAAGTTCTGGGCTAGTGGAAGATGCCCAAATGTGCCCTAACTGCGAACATTCATGTACACCATCGCAGCATAACATTCACTTCTAAGGTTACTTTTTCCTTCTCTTTCACTTCAGGCTCTTCTCCCCTCCTCACTTCTGTTGCACTTCCATCATGCCCTGGAGCAGCTGCTGTTGTTTCCTTTTGCACTGCTCTGGGACAGAACCAGAATTCCACTTCTGCTTGGTATAGAAGTCACCTGTTTGGGACTGAGCTGCGGTTGTCATGAAGAAAGTAGTAATTGTGGCCCAAAGCGTGTGTGATTCTGTTGGTTCAGAGAAACTTTTTCCTTGTTTGCAGAGAAGGTCCATGAAGCCTTATTTCTTACATATAGAATGGGCAAATGAAAAGTAGGATTATTTTTTTTGTCCTGATAAGACTGACTGTGGCCCAAACCAGATCAAATCTGTCTCTCACTTTCCTCCTGTCCTCTCACTTTGCTTCCATGATTACTTTCAGTTTCTGCTGTAAACATCTGCACCAATTGACGCTGTTACTGTTGCATTTCATTTCTCTAGAAGACCTAAGCAAGAAGTAACTCAGATTCAAAAGATTTTCTTTTGTAACCCATTGTCTTGCATGGAACATCAAAAGGTGGCAAATGCAGCAGTGTGCAGGACTAGGCAGATGTTTATTAGCAGCCTCAAGCACAATGTGACATATAATGACCTTTAACTTTCTAAGAACTGTTTTGATAAAGATGATAATCTTCATGTTACCTCCATCTAGTCAATGGCAGCTAGATTAAAGAGCCCAACACTTGGCTTGCTGTGCATGGAGATCTTTCAAGAAGCAGAAAACACCTGTACTTTTTCATTCACAATGCCGTGGAGTTGCTTATGAGGATGGGCAGTACCCATGCATAAGGCAGGCAGCTGTGAGCTCGGCATCTGTGTCTCTGTGTATATATGTGTGTGTGTCTCCATTTCCAGCACAGGGAGAAAATCCAACAATATTTCACCCAAATGAGAAATGTTATTCTGCAGATTAAAGCCACGCAGTGCCTGGTTTTGTCTTTATTTATGCCTTTCTATTTCCCTCTCTGCTGACATGGGTGCACATGCCGGGAAGCACTGAAGGACATAATTGGCGTTGTGAAAAATTATTGGGAAGCCAGGACGTTCCCTTGCAGTGATCCCCCCCTTCTCTTTCCCATCTGTCACNTCACACTAAGCTGAACAGCTCATCAACTTAGCCTTGTATATCTACGGCAGATGAGAGGGAGGGAGGGCTGCAGGGGGATGGTGTAGTGCAACATGCTCCTGCACACTGGGAGGCTGAAGAGGATCGCGTGTTTTCCTGCACAAATAGGATTCATGCTTTCTGGCACTTGCTTGCTTTGGAAAGGAAAACAACAACAACGACAAAAACAGGACCACGGTAGTTTTCCACTTGCTTCTTTAACAAATTCCTGTAAAACACTGTTTCCCCAGGCCCTGTTTCACATCTTTTTGGACTCCCCTGGTGCTTTAGCATTGATCTTAGGTACTGTCATGTCCTACATCAGGCTCTGGCTGCTGCGGGTGCCTGTTGCACCATCTCTGGGGAGTTGTAGCATGGAAGGTTTGTTGGCTAAATGGAAGGCAATGTGTGCAGGCAGATACAATGATGTTTTAGGCTCATGAAGCTGAACATTGGGAGCTTTGGATCTCACTGTGCTGAGCATGGTTACATACACTGGTCTGCTTGGAAAGGCCAAGCAACTTGGAAGTTTTGTGCCACATTGCTTTATTCTTATTTTGTGTATAAAAGTTGAGACCTTTGAGTGTTACCTGTCACATCTTCTTGCAAAGCTTTTAAAAGTCTTTGTTTTCATTTGCAAGCGGTTGGCTATATCTTTTGTTTTACAGTAGTGGTGTGATGTGAGCTCAGTGCTGGTGAACAAGGGTAGGCTGATACCTGTGGAGAGCTGTCAGAATCTTCTCCTTATCCTTGATGTAAATAAAGCTGTGGAAGGTGATGTAGGCTTCCTTGGCATGCCTGCCCCTCTGAATGTGACTTCTGCTGTGGAAAGAAGAGATTCTCCTAGATCAGGAGGATCTGTCTCCAGCATTTGTTTGGTCCTTGGCTTTTGTGCTGAGTGTCAGGAAAATTTCTGCTTATGTCATTTATACTGACATTTCATATGAAGTGAAAAGCTATTTTACCAGGACATGGACTTTGACCCTGTTGCTTTAGCTAATTTGATCAGAATTCCTTAATGTAGAATTACTGCATGGCTTACTTATCACTTAATCTTCAGTGTTGGTGAGGTGTCCTGTGTTTGTTGGCAAGTTGTCTAAGAAAAAAAAAAAATCATAAAATCTTCTCAACTACTTGCAGAACAGTTAGATTGGGCAGTATCTCTTCACATGGGGTGAACTCCTTTTTCTGTGCCTATGGAGGCACCTATGGAGGTTGGCATCGTGTTACTCTTTGGTATCCTGCTCTGGTTGTGTCAGTTTGGGGTCATTCAGCTAGCAGAGCTTAGTTATGTGGAATCCATGACTCAGAGAAGCTGTATCTCAGCCTCAAACAGTTACTGTAGGTTGATTCTGTGACTTCTCTAAAGCTTCCAAATAGCAGATTGTAGGAGGTCCTTGCTATTCTACCAGCATGCTTGTTCCTCCTTATAAATAGTGAAGTTGGCTTTGATCTGAGTTAGTCTTTTTTTGCTGATTATAAAATCCACTGAATAGGACAGTTATGAAAGTTCACACTTTCTAAAGACTTGGTTGGTAATAAGAGTGGAACCTGTAACTTCTTCAGGTGTTAACTTAAAAAAATCCTGCCACTGGACTGCCAGCAATGCATGTTTTGTCTGTATTGAAGCATTGACATTATTGGCTGAGGAATGCTTATATCTCCATAGTATGGAGGGAGTGGGATAAGGATTTAAAATTTGGTGAAGAGTCATTATTATACTTTTACTAATATGCCCACATTATCAAAAGTAGGCAAGTTATTGAGGTATTTTATTTTTTCAGTAGCTCATATGAGCTACTTTTTAGTGCTTGACAGTTAAATCCTGGTAATGCTGTCTGCAACGAGAAAGTACCTGCCCTCATTATGGAACTACTCATTTGCTCCCTGCTGATACAGTTACACACTTTACCTCAGGTCAGTGGGCCTTGACATTCTCCTCTGTGCCACTGTTCCTCCAAACATGTGAAGGCCACTGTCATCTTACAGGCCAGAGCTGGGAGTTTCATCCTTATTCTCACTTCACTCCTAGTGATGTCAAAGCCAGAAGAAGCAGAATGAGCCATGATGGCAGGCAGAACATAAGACATGAGAGAAACTAAGTGAGGAAGGAGCTTGGGAAAAGTGCTAGATGAGCAGAGGAGTGTGTGCAGGGACGACTGAGCTGGGCCTTGAAAACCTCCAGGGGTGAAGATTCCGCAGTCTCTCTCATACTGTATTCAACTGCCTGGTTATGGTGAAAATGTTTTTCCATGTATTCAGTTAGAACTTCCCTTCTTGCAGTAAATGCCCATGGTTTGTCATCCTTCTCACCCCAAGTTGAACACAGAAGGCAAGTAGGCAAGTGGGTAATTTTCTTCAAAACATCAGTGCAGAGCATCATGGTATGGCTGAATGTCTGCTCCTAACTATCACCAGGAAGGCTAGCTGAGCCTTCCTCCGGTTTCATTCTTCTGAATCCAGAAGATACCCAAGCAACCTATCTTGATGACTCCTAGTTGTCAGCTTATAGCTTTCTGCTTAATAGCATGTGTGTTTTTTCTTCAAGAAGAAACTGACTTTTAAGCAGCTGCTGCCTCAAGGTGCAGTCATGTGAGCAGGCAGGCTTGGAGATGACCTCTCCACGGTTTGCTGCAGGAAGCCCTGCTAGTAGCACAGGAAGTATCGTTTCCCAAGGGTTAGGCAGATGCTCTGCTGCTAAATATTCTGCCTTTTGGATAAGACATAAAACTGAGGTTCTGAACACTTGCGTATTTTTGTAAGTGCTTCCTGACTCTCTCCTAGGTGTATTATAAAGAGTGCTGGCGCTTTGTTTGGGCAATACCAAGTACCGTGATGAAGTGCAAGTAACTCAATGGGATTTATACGAGCTTATGAAGCGGAGAATAAACCCCATAGTTTGCACAGTAAATCAATTTGTAAAGCGCTTTGGGATCTTTCTGGATGAAAGGCGCTATATAAATGTAAGCCATGACCATTCATCATTATTGAATATGAAATAGAGATATACACTCTATCAAGCTAGCAGCAATAGGCTTGGGCTCATGATTGCTCACAGGGCCCAATCAATCATCAGATCACGACATAATGCAGCTAGAATAAAAAAAAGAAAACCCACAGCAAATCATTCCAAGCAATGCAATTAATGGGCATCCAGTATAAATAGCGATCTCAGTCAGGGAGACTGGGCTTTTCCTGAACAGTAGGGTTGATGCCAGAGCCATACAGTGTGAAAGACTGAAAGGAAAGATTCCTCACAAGCAGTATGCCATGTAGACATTCGCTACAGTTAGACTAAAAAGGCTTTGTGACTATGGTTTTCAGAACTGTTTTTTTTTGTTTGTTTGTTTTCCTGCCATTTGGGAAAGGTAATAGAAAAATGTTTTTGTATAGAGAATGTTAGACTTTGCTCTACATTGAGTCACAGAGATGCTGCTCATTTTTTGCACTAAGTTGTAGTGTAGGCACCTAACCCTGTCACCTAACCTTGGTTGTAATGAAGCTGGCAACAAAATCGGTTATCAAAAGTTTGATATTTTCCTTTACTTGTCATCTGTCCAGTACTTAAAAGGAGCTTATAATCAGGAGAGAGACAGACTTTTTATATGGTCTGATAGTGATAGGACAAGGGAGAATGGCTTTAAACTAAAAGAGGGGAGATTTAGTTTAGGAAATTTTTCACTCAGAGTGTGGTGATGCACTGGCACAGGCTGCCCAGAGAAGTCATGGATGCCCCGTCCCAGGAGGTGTTCAAGGCCAGATGGGATGGGGCCCTGGGCAGCCTGATCTAGTGCCTGACTTAGTGATTGACAACCTTGCCCACGGCAAGGGAGCTGGAACTAAATGATCTTTAAGGTCCTTTCCAACCCAAACCATTCAATGAGTCTATGAGTTATCTGTAGCATATATGGCTCCTGCAGTATGGTGTGCACCAAAACACAGTGCTCGTGGGAAGCAGGGATTGGGACTAGACTGCCTTGCATGTCAGGGTGTATAATCTAATTTCTGTTGCTCTTCCATGGAGAGACTGACTGCCATGATGTGCTCTACTTTATGCAAGTTACGATGAAGGTAGGCTGCTCCAGTGCTAGGCTTCAAGAGCCATGCAGACTGAGGGCTTTCTTCACTCAGACAAGAGCTCTCTCTGTCTATGTATTTGCCTCATGAGGGAGGGCAATACCTTCCTCTCTTCCCCCCTTCAACTGCGCGGATGTGTCTGTCTCTCGAATGCTGTGATGCTGTGGGATATAATATTCTGCTCTCATTTTCTGTTTGTTTGTTATTACCAGAGAGATTGAAATTTAATAAAATATAAGAGAGAGGAGTGGAATAAGAAAGTGGGAGGAGGGGGTCAGCAATCCCATTACATAAAATCTATCTTATCATGGGTCAGCTTAGGAAGAACAGGTAACCCTTCTGCTGCAGTGATCACCACATGGTAGCCTGCAGATTACAAGCAGTCTAGAGCACTTGTGTTGCAGCCTGCAGCTATCTTAATCTCCAGTACAGAGGTGTAGCTTGACATGTTCTGGAGTCACTACTCAGACAGACCCCCATTGCCTCAGGCATCCTTTCTGTGCCAGAGATGCTGCTATTGCAATTCAGTGTCCCATCAGAAGGTTGACTGTAGGATTAAGAGATGGAGGATCCTGAGTGATGAGCCCATAGTTCTTGTAAAACCTCTGCACAAGACCTGCTGGCAGTTGTCAGCATGGCTGTTTTCAGTCACGCTTTCGTTTTAGAATCATGTGTGCCCATCAGAGGCTAATTGGTAAATACCCATTTCAGTTCATATCTCTGTGTGTTCTGAGAACCTGTAATACATGCAGCATCTGACGCTAGGCATGATAAATACAGTAAGAGTATGTTTTCTCCTAATTTTCCCTAGCTTTTCTTCAGGATGGGAATTTCTTAGCCATAGGTTGGTCTTTTCTGTTTGAAAGTGGCTCCCTTTCAAACAGCCCCTTGCAATTATATTTGACAGTACATATTCTAGCTCTTTTCCAGTTTCCCACACCACAAAGGTTTAGCGTTTATCTCAAATCCCTGCGCATGAATCCGTGTAGATCTGTGATCTGTTATTTCCAACTTTGAAATTCTTATCTTTGCACCACAACACTGCAATTGCATTGTTATTTCTAGCAGCAATCAATATCCTTTCAGTCAGGCTTTTAATAGCTTCTTGAGTAATTAATTACTTAATGTAGCTAATTTTGTATCTTCTTGATTAATTGATTAATCGAGTAATGTTTTTTTGCAGTACTTCTACACATAAAGTGTGGTCTAAGTACTAAGCAATGGGATATTATTAATTATTGGTTTTGTTTTAATGCTGTCCCAATTTGCCAAATCCTACCAAACATTTTAATTAGGCTGAGTATTTTAATGTTAGATCTGCTGTGGAGTTATTTCAGTTTTCATGAGTGGAGGTTAATTTTTTATAAGGTCAGAACAAACAAAATAGATACCTAGACTGAGGTATTTAAATAAGTAGGTTCCCAAGTGAATGATGATAGTTGGTAGAAGTTTCTTTCTTTCTTCAGTTAAGATTATACCTGGAAAGCTTTACTGTATGCTAGTGCCAATTCTAGCCTCACTGGCTGCCTGGCAATGCAGCTTAGTTGGCAGGGCTTGAACCAGCCTCATCTTTTCCCACACAGCACAGTTCTGATGATACTACTGAGTCTGCATTAGGAGGTTTTGGAATGTGTTTGCATTCATCACAAGATCACATCTCACTAAAATCCTAGGGAAGGAAAGTGGCAAAGATGCTCTCTAACTCCACAATCAAGGAAAGGAAGATTCTTAGGCCATGTAGATCACTAGAAGCTGTAATAGACAGTCAAGTGTATTGACATGTGAATAATTAAAAAGGGAAGAATTACTGTGGCAGAGGATTCCACAGTATTAAAAAATGTGAACTAACAACCAGTGCAAAGGGAGGGAGTGAGAGGAAATGACCCAAACCATGCTGTGTTTCATATTACCTCTTGGAAAGGTGTTTTGGGTCACTAAGGTGAACTCTCTGGACACATCAGCCCTGTGCCCCATAGACACAGTATTTTTCTTCCTGCTCTGTTTCTAATCCTCTTTAAGTATCTGCTCTAGGCCATTGCCAGAGGTAAAGTTCCAATGTTGATTGTAGCCTTGACTGACATAGCTACAGTGTTGGACAAAACTGATCTAATTTAAGGAGATTGTAGTACTTGGGTGGAGGGGAGAAAGTGCCATACTTGCAGTGTGAGTAGTTGTCCTGGTTTCATCTGGGAGAGAGTAGCTGGCATGGATGAAAATTAAGATGATAACATGTGATGTTTTACTTGTTGCTGAGCAGTGTTTAAAGGACTTTTCTGCTTCTCATGCTGCCCTGACAGTGGGAAGGCTAGGGGTGCACAAGGAGCTGGGAGAGCCAGGACAGCTGACCCAAACTGGCCAAAGGGATTTTGCATGCCACATGGCATCTTGCTCAACAATAAAACCAAGGTAGGCTGGCCAGTGGCTGACATTGCTTGGGGACTAGTTGGGCATTGCTTGGCTGGTGGTGACCGATTGCATTGTGCATCGCTTTTTAAAAAAATATATTTTCTTTGTATTTTTCTTTCTTATTAAGCTATCCTTATCTCGACCAACAAGTTCTCACGCTTCTACCATTTTTTATTATCTCCCCACTTTGAGGGGAGTGAGCGAATGGTCGTGTGGTGCTGCGCTGCCTGCCAGGTTAAACCACAACAGTAGTTTAAAATCAAACTGAGTGGAACAGATATTTATTTACAGTCTTATAGCTGTGAAATCTACTCTAAACCACTGTCAGGAAAGAGAAACATACAGCAAGCTAAAAAGCAAATAGTGCCAGAAATCAAATGAGTCAATATAAAATCTGCTGACGTGTACATTGTGGCTATGAGTATAACCAGGTGTGGAACTATATTCAGGACAAATGCTGTACATCTGTTCCTGAGGCAGTGGTAACACATTTTCCAGGCATTCTGGTGGAAGAGCGTGGTTTGGCGAAAACATAATGGGCTCCTGAATCACCTTACTTCTCGCTGCTCCCTGTTGTGGCCTTCTCTTCTGAGACCTGCACTATTTACTGCTACTCCCTTGACTGAACAGGTCCTCGTTATTCTTCCCCCACTGTTCATCCAAATGCAGAGTGAGGAGGATGTGGGGGAATGCTCAGCTTCTGGCCTTTCCTCTAACCCTCACTCCCTGGCCTCTGCTCTGACCTAGGTACTCCGAACCAGAACCCCAATTCTCGCTTTCTTTTGCCCACAGGGTAGTGTGTGCTGATTTGGTGATGTTGCTGAGGTTTCTCTGCAAGTCAGTGTTGTTTTTGAAAGATGTATGGGCTAGAATCCACATGGCAAGGGAGCAGCTCTGCAGAAAATGACCTGGAAGTCCTCACATGTAAGTTGAACGTTGATCAGCAGCAGGATTTTGTGGTAGTGGAGTCAAGAGGAGTGATTATCCCTCTCTACTCAGCAGTTGCAATACTGTACCTAGAGTACTGAGCCCAGTTTTGGGCTCACCAGTGTAAGAAAGATGTTGGCAAACTGGAGCAAGTCCAGACAATGTTCAGAAAGATGGATAGAGGACTGAAGCATATGAGAAATAAGGAGAGAATGAGATACCTGAGTGTATTCAGCTGGGAAAGAGAAAGCTAAGGGAGGTCTCAGTGCAGACTTCAACTGCATAATGGATAGTTATGGGAAAGATAAGGTCCATTTCGTCATTGAGGAGCACAGCAAAAGGCCAAGAGGCAATGGATACAAGGCAATTGCAAGAAGGGGAATTGAAATAGTTGTAAGGAAAAAGTTCTTCATAAAAGGAGTGGTTGCAGAGGGACTGTCTTTTTAAGAGATGTTCACAGTCTAGCTTCAAAGCTGGGCCTGGATTTGGTGAGTTTGGACCAGATGACCTCCAGAGTCCTTTCCAGTCCTAATCTTTCTGTGATTCTAAGTATGATTTGTAAGCAAGCTACACTAAATCATGCAGTGCACTAACCTGGGATATGGTACACTAGGTATACAAGAATAAAACTAGTTCCTTGCTTTAGCAAGAGAAGTGGGCAAAGAGCCAAATTACACACATGACTTTTGGTGCTTTAGCTTGCTCTTGAACTTAGTCAGAAGCATCTCCTGAAGAAAAGGCTCCCTTCACTCAACAGGCTATTTGCTTGGTAATATACAACAGACATTTCTTCTGATAGATGGTTACTTGTGTGTGAGCTGCCCTCATACACCTAGCTAATGATGAGTTTCAGTGACATTGATTAGGATTAGAGAAGGCAAGTGCCCCTCTGTGAGCTTATTTGTGCTTGATAACTACCATGGAGTACTAAACAGCATAAACAGGGGGCCATAATCGGAGACTGAAGCCCCTGCTCTATAAACTGCCCTACTGAACAGAGAATGCTGTGGAAGCTGGGCTTGCAGTCAGAGGCTGTTTAATGTCTTCTTGATTGTTACTATGCAGCTTTATTCTGTCAGAGGGAGTATCAGACCACTATAATCTTTTTTCTGTTCTGCTGACTGGGAGAGCTTTTAAAAATCCTGAAGGAGATCCTGGACTTAGTGCTGAGTTTCAGGTTGCATAAGAAACACATTTGTACACTGTTTTTGTGGGTCTGTTTCCAAATGTTGCATTTCTCATTTTATGCTTAATGTTTTTAGAATAGTCCAGACAGGACTTGGTCTGCAGTCAGCTGTGCCTAGTAGTAGATACTGTGTCTTAGGATATTCAAATTAGGCATGGGTAAAGCTTCTCTAAGAGATCGGTGCTGCAGTGAAACGTGTTACCCAGAGATGTGGTGGAACTTCCATCTCTGAAGTTTCCAAGGCTCAGCTAGACAAAGGTAGAGCTGACATGTTCCTCTGGTAGCAATAGTTCCTCTTCATGACTGGACTTGATGTCCCCAAAAAGTTCTTTCCAAATTATTTGATAAGCTCACTGCTTCAAGACAACTCCTCTCTCACAATCCCTTCTCTCGCAGGAGCAGCAGATCTATGCACAAGGCAGACAGGTGTCTTCCATCACGCGCTAACTGCAAGGACCTCTTTAGCTGAGGAAGGTACTTCATACTGCACCTTGGGGGAGGCTTAGGTTTGCTGGAGCAGGTGTGGTGTAAAGGGGCTTTAGTTGCCATTTCTGCTTTCTGCTGTGAAGCTGATGACTTGGTTGCATCTCCATGTCAGCTTGTCTCCAGTTTCTCAGCTCTTTGTCAGATATATGGAGCCAGCAGCAGGCTTGGGTACTGCTGGAGAGGTCAGTGTCAGTAACGACTGAACGGAACAGTGCAGCAAGCATTGATGGGCCTGAAATCTTCCTGTGTAAGAAAAAAAAATCCAGCACTGGTGAGATGGAAAAAACTGGTGAAATATTGGCAAGGTTTTGTTGTAGGAAGCACGGACACTGAGGCTTGCAGGCAGCAAAACAGTCAGATCCCAAAATTATGCTGTGCATGGAGACCACGAGCCTATCAAATGCTGACATGAAGAAGGGCTTTTTTCACATATTACAGCCAGCGGGATTTGATCCAGATTGCCTAGGGTGAGCCTGTCATGCTTTTAGTGACCCGACTGTATCAGTGTGCCAGCACAGCAAAGCTATGAAGAGATCAGTTTGTGCTGAAATGTGTCATTTTCACTAGATCAGTAACTGAATTTTGGAAGCTCCTTCCCAGCAATCAGTCTGGAATAAATCACTACTTGTATGTCCATATTCCACCCTCACCTCTCTGCTGGTATCCCATTTTAGGGGAAAAGGCATGACTTACACTTTGCACAGAAGCCAAAGCTATTCTGTGGCACAGAATATTTCTGTAACAATAAAGTTATTGGTCGTAACTCAGAATCTTTTCCATTTATGGCACAAATTTCCCAGCATCACTAGCAGA
>VXAV01009879.1:148156-251299 GCA_013399715.1 Alectura lathami | reverse complement strand
CACCACATTTGATGTGGGGGAAAGGATATGCCTGAGTCTTTTACTGCAGAGCAACTATGGCAGGAGCAATGGCTGTCAGCACTGCTGCCTGTCCTCTGTACTGTCACCTTACCTGTGAAGGTAATTTTTCAGGAGTCAGGAGAGAAGGCTTGTCCCTCCTGCCCCAGCTGGGTAACACCAGTGCAAGGCTGAGAACTGCGTGTTCATTCCATAGAAGGATGGTGGACCCTGCTTAGGTGCCTGGATGTTTGCAGTATTATCACTGCGAGAAAGGGCCCTTCTCCTATCGAGAGATCTCTAGGCTCTAGTGATGTTACCTGCCACATCCAGTGCGTCTTGAAAACAAATCTCTGTGAGGAAGGTTATCACGGAGCTATTTAACCGATCCCCTCATGTGTCCGTCACTTCAAGAAACCAATTAGGCTGCGCTGCTTGCTAGCCTAAACCTCACATAGAAGAAAAAGGAGCTGGCAGGATTTAGGATGCTCTGGGAAAGAGAGGAATGGCTGTATTTCAGAACGCCTGCCTACAAGAAGTCTCTGGTGCCTATTTTAGATGTGTTGTTTTTCACTGACACCAGCATTAGTGTAAAGGAAATGGACTTAATATTTGGGCAGCCTAAAGCATTCCATTTGAATGGCTCATCTGTTGCACTCAGTCTCTCCCTACCCCAACATCTATTTGCCAGTTACTGGCATTGAATTTGCCAAATAGTACTGTATGCTTTATCTGTGTTAAATTTATGTAAAGAAACACATTTGACTCCCCCTGAAGAGAAAGTGGAGTTTATGTATGTTACGAGGAAGGACACAGTTTCTTCAAGCATACAGTGAGATGTCTGACTGCAAAAGGTTTAGCCAGAAGGACAGCAAGGCACAGAGAGACACATGGATTTAGGAGGTAATACTCTTTACTTTATTAAATTTTTTCACTTAGCATTTTTCTGGAAATAACTCTGGCTTTTGTTACTTCTGTGGCATGACAGGTACAGGCTTAACACTGACCTTTCTAGAGCCGTAGAGTAGCAGAGTTTAGCTCTGCTGTAAAAAGTGGTCAGTCAACTTCTCACCAATAGAGAGGGCTGGGATGCCCCAGATAGTAGTGTGAAAAAAGGAAAATATATTTTTGAAGACTGTCTTAGAGTATGTTACCTTCTTGTTAGCAGTTATGTTGACCTTTCTGATCCTGAAATTAAAACCAGCATGTAATCTTTTACCTTTCAGTTCTATTGAGGCAGTAGGGCCACAGGGAAGGACGCAAGATGCTGTTCCTCCATTGCGAATGAAATGGGCCCAAGGCAACTTCTCAGAAGACACATGGGGGGAGGCAGGGGGACAGTTGTGTTGTGCCTGTAGCATCTGTTGGGGCCAGACAGGATTTAAACAGCAGAGCCTTTCGTACTAACAAAGCACAAGAAATTAGAACACGGCATGATTATCTGGGGCCTGGGTGAGTTTGTATTCACAACAGGTGATGGCAGCCTTATAAAACCTAAGCACACTTGAGTTGCAGTCATTAGGCTTTGAGTACTCCATCCCAGAAAGTCTTAGCTATCATTTTGTTTATGGAGGCACAAGATAAACAAATAGGTATGTGTTTACATGGCAGTATGAACATATTTTCAACAGAAACAGTCCATTTTGTGCATCAGAGCCCAGCTATACTGACCTTAAGAGGTCCAGTAGGGATTACCTCCCTCTTCTGCAGGAAAAACCTCCAAAGTTTATGGCAGTAGGCTTTCAGCTTCAGCTTAGGAACGATCTTGAGCCTATGTAGCTTCCAGGGAAGTTGCTGGTGTTTCCAGGTGCTCAGCGCTACTCTGAACTGGAGCTTAGATAGATTTTTGGAGTAGCTTGTCTCTCTTTATTTATGTGCTTATTAATGAGGATGTCCTGGGAGGGGTTTTTTCATTCCTTTTTATGGATGTGTCTGGGTTTTTATAATAAGACGCATCATATAAATTTAGTCATAAATCTTTATTGCGGTCACTTCAAATATTCTCTGTGATTCACAATATAAAAATGCAATGCTTTGGTTTACCAACAGGCTGCCTAATTCAGCTTGCTTTCTTGAGTCTCTCCTGCTGTGCTAGGGCATTTCTCAGGCCACCTACCAAGCTGCATTTTTATTGTTATTAAATGCCTCCATCCCTAAGTGCTAAAAATCTATCTTCTTTAATTCCAGGCACCAATATCTGTGGAGAATTTTTTTTTTCTTTTTTATAGTAGTTCAAAACAAGCAGAGGCAAGATTAAAAAAGATGGAGGAGTACAAAGAGTCTGGTTATGCTGCTGAGACTCCAAAGAGTGAGTGAGAAAACATGACTGTAATAAAGAGACCACTGCATATCACCATTTTCCCCCAAAACAAGGAGACCGAATTACCTATCTGTGTGCCATAATCCATATACCGTTAGCAAGCAATAGGGATTTTTCTCTAGCTTGTATAGTAGCTTTGTATTATTAAAAGAAAAGAACCTGTACAGGAGCAAACCAGAAAATGGGATAAAAATCTATGAGATAGTTGGCTTTGATAACTGGCTAGAGCTTGTTTATTGTGAGTTCAGAAAATTGTTTGATAAGGTGCCACATGGTGATTAGTGGAGGAATCATAAGGGTGGCTGAAAGGGGGACAGCAACAGGTAGTGCTCGAAGTGGAGGTATTCTGCTGAAAGGAGGCTTTTCCAGGACCGATCTTGTCTTAACCATTAATGGCCCTGGCCAAATGATCAGCATGGTGCTGGCAGGAGCTCTGAAGCTGGGAGGCATTTTCAGTGTGGAGATGCTTCCAGTAGACAAGAGGAACTACTGTGCAATTGCCCAACATTCTACTACATCTGCTCCTGAAATGCACAAATAATTCCAGTCACCAATATCCCAAAAGGACAGGTAAGATCTGGAACAGAGTATGAAAAAGTACTAGGGTGAGCAGTGATATGGGAAGCCTGTTTTACGTTTAAGAGCTTTGCTAGTTCAGCCAGGCAAAATGAGGAAAGAGAGGCTATGATTTCTGTCTATAAATACATCAAACCACAAAACCCTCAAGAGAGAGAACAGCTATTTAAGCTTAAGGACAGTGTTGGCACAAGAACAATTGGGTGTAAACTGAGAATAAATTAGTCTGGAAATTAAGCGAAGGTTTCTAAGCATCAGAGAAGTGAGATTCTGGAACATCCTTCCAAAGGAAAATAAATGGAATGGATTTTAAGATGGAGCATAATCTTTCATGAAAGGGATCTTGTGCTGGTAGCAGGAAGAGGCTGGACCGTGTGACCAAGAAGTCTCTTCCAGTCTGTGCACCCACCCTGCCCTCACCCTAGACCATGCCCCTTCTCTTTCTCAGTGCTCTGAGCTCCACCTGCTCTGGTTCTGAAGGCACCAAGGACCCTTTTATCAGAATTCTGCATTGCAATAGGTTGTTTTTAATCCTCCCCATATCTCCCTTATTTTTTTTCCTTGCCAAGCTTGCTGGGCTGTAATGTTTCCCTTCGTGTAATCCATCACAGACACAATGTCGCTTGTGCAAATTAAAATGCACCTCGGAATAATAAAAAAGGGGCTTTTTTTTCTTCCTTCCCAGCAGCAGTTCCTCAACACAAACCATTTGTCTCTGGGCAGGAATTCAAGAATGTTAACCCTGTATGTGCTCCTGTGGGGTTCACAGCACCTCCTGTGGGAACAGCATTTACTAGAGACTTGTGCAGTGCAGCAGGCTGCCCTGTGTTGAGGGCCTTGCAGATAGCTGGAGCTGTAACCCAGTCCTTAGCTCGAGAGCACATTGGTGGTAAGGTCCAGTGCAATAAAATCAAGGTCCTCCATGTCTGAACAAAGAGGTACAACCCAGGAAAGCTACATAACAAACAGTGTGGTGCCCCATGGAACTCAAACAAATGCTCTAGTTGAGCATTGTATGTTGGGATCTTTAGAAAGAATCACTGGGAACTATTCAAGTGATAAAAGGGTCACCAGGGTATCCCGTCCTGTACAGTTCTGGAAACTGTAATTGGCCTGTGGGTCAGGCACTGCTAACTCGTGATTTAGAAATAACGTTACGATGAATCCTTGCTGAATGAATTCCATCCTTGCTGAGACAGTGCACGTAAAAGGTTAAGTCAAGGACAGGATTTTATTTCTTCCTTCTTTCATTTGGGGGGAGGTTGTGAATTTCTCCTCAGTGGCATATAAATTCTATGAAGTTAAATATGCATTAAAAAAACTCATTTCCTATGACAAGAAAGGTCCAGAACTGGACTGAGATGTGGGCAGATACTAGAGGATCGGAGTGCTTGGCCGTAGAGAGGATGTGGCATTGCACAGCCACCTAGCCTGGAATGCCACAGGAATAGTGCTGGGAGTGGTGGACCAGGACTGGCTGAGCACAGGCTGTGCAGGATGCAGAGAGCACAACTGGTGTGTGCAGAAAAAAAGGGCCAAGCCAATCAAGAAAAAAAAAAAAGCATTTCAAAGCTTCAGGTTTCTGGCAGAGATTTGGAACAACAAGGTCAGGAGTGGTTAGGAAAATGATCACGTATCCAACAGTAGGGAAATGCACATGCATGCAGAGGAGGCTCTTCTGTTTGTGTGTTCCTGATTTTGCCCTCACTAATTTGAGGGACCTCAGCTATTGTACTGTGCTGTAGAAGCTGGGTAGGTGGCCAGAATTCACTCTGTAGAGCAGCGAATTCTATTGATATAATTGCCTTTGTACTAGCAGCAAGGCTGCTCTTTTCTTGATTTCCTTCAGGGCTCCCAAACAAATGGCATAAAATCCTGGGAGATTGTTCCTTTTCAATTTACTATTTTTCCAGCTCTTCTAACTGTGAGTCTTGCTGTTTCCAAGCTTTACCCTTATCAACTGAAAAGAATAATTCCAAGCTGGATCTCTGCTTGTAATTCTTGTTGCCTAAGAAATAGTGCTGCCTTGTTTCAATGCCATTGTCTTCCTTAATCTCCCCCTCATAATGCAAATCTTCTCATAATTTGAAGACCCACCAACTTGCTGGTAAACCTTCTGTTTCCATTAGATCAGGAAAGATCTTAATTCCCAGAAGTTTAATTTCCAAATGAAACAAGACTTCAGTTATCACACTATCTTTCTGTGACTATCTGCCTATAGCTTTTCATTCACTCCCCACATTGGGGGAGAATCTGTTTTTGAATCTGTTATCCCAAATGGATTTACTGAAAGAGCTGCAGGATTCTTCAGTGCTAGGTCCTAAGAAGTTCCCTGCACAGAGAAGACTTCAGTGTCTGCATTAGGTTAAAGTCTCCAACTTCACCCCTTGTTAAACAAACGACAGTCCTTTAGAAGGGGTGAGTGAGGGTCCTAGTTGTGGGAAAACTCATTGGAGTTCTCATATTTTTATATGCAGAGCAGTAGATTCAGCACACAGCAGAAATCTGCTGGAAGGTAGGGTTCATTCACCCTACTGCTCACAGAGCTACTTAGAACAAGTTCGATAAATGATTTCAGGATTTTGCAGCCATGCTCAGTTCTACTGGGTGTATAAATTCATACCTTCCTTTCTATTGCCTTTTTCCAGACTGGATTTGCAATTCTGTTGCATTTTGTCACAATACATCTGGTTCATGCCTGACTCCAAAGGATTTTTCCTCACAATGCTCACACTTTTCCTATTTGCTGATGTTTTTGAGTATAGGATGTCTTCAGCAAAGCAATTCATTTTGCTTACGTTTCTGTGTCTCTGGCCACCCCTGGAGGGAAAGCAGCCAGCTGTCCTGAGAACCACAAACTGCAGACAAGGCCAAGTGGGTATTGCAGAGCCTTCTTGCTCTTCATGGGGCCTCACAGAACTGACTGCAGTCAGATGAGGAGGATGTTTGGCTCGTGGACAGTCTAGTGCTATGTACAGGGGTTGATGCAGGCTTTAGCTCATCTTGATAGAGAGCATTTGCGAAACAAAAAGACTGTGAACAAGGCAGAGATTGGTGACTTGTGCAAGCCTGTGTTCGAATCCTTGCTGTGTTTGGAAGGTCACTTTCCTTACAGTGTCTCAGTTTCCCTAGCTGCAAGCTACAAACAGTGACAGCTATCTGTGTCTCTTGCCTTTAGCGGAGGAAGATGAGATGTGGTTGACAAGGGAAGAATCAGTAAGTGTTGATACTGCTCTGTTAAGGGAAACAGAGTTTAGCTGCAATGACTTTCCAGCACCACCTAGTATTGGGAGGAATGGCCTGTCAGGCCAGTAGTGCTTGCAAGCCCTTCTTGCATACATGCAAACGTTCACTGAGCGTGATATTTTCTGTTTGATTCAGTGTGAGAATAGGACCAGCTGTGAGCATAGAAGGAGGTGGGAGGGAGCTGGTAAAAGCAAAACCGGGCATGAGCAGCCCTCCCCATCCCATTGGTGATTCTGCCCTGTCCATTTTTGTCACTGCCAAGCCTTTGGTTACAACAAAGCCGGGAGGGCAGCTGCACTGAGGAGAGTGCTGATTCGTTGAGCCTGCTTGTCACCAACCCTGGCAGAGGTGATTGCTTTTGTATCCCTGCCTCCAGCAGCTACTGCTAGTGTCCTGGTGACCTCTTCCTGTAAAGTTGAGGTCAACCCCAGTAAGAGAATTTTTTTCCTCATCTGTAGGTGGCAAAGTTCTCTGCGGACCCTGATGGAGTATTGTAAAGTGTACTGGATGCCTTCATCTTCTGGACTCCTCTCTTCTTTCTATGTTAAGGCCCCAATGCCCTCATCTTCCTCGGCTGTGTCCCCACTGTACTCTTTGGTAACTACTAGGGCGGTGTGGGAAGAAGCACATGAACCCCTAGCACCCTCAATCTGCATCCTCTTAGAGCTCTCCTGCACTGGCATCCAGCACTGACCTGGCCCTGCCTGCTGAATTCAGTACACTGCGGAGCAGCTGAAGCTCCTAGCTAACTGGAGAGAAACGACTTCTGCTTTGTCCCCTGCCCTCTTCTGCAGGAACCCAGGGAAGACGAATTGGTCTGTTGACTCAGAGCAGAAGTAACTTGATAGTTGTGTGCTTCTCTGGAAAGCAACCACACTGCCCCGTGCCCACGTCTTGTTATGTGCTGGCTTCATTGCTCTGACAGCATGAAGGATGTTTGGTTTTGTTCCTAATGCTGTTATCGTTTATCATCCTCTTGTAGAGCCAGAACCTGCCGCTCACCAGCCCTCCATCTATCCCAGGTTTTCTGCTCCCCCCGATTTCTGTCCTGGTGGGGAAACAGCTTGTATTCCAGAAACAAACTCTTTCCACTGGGTACTAGAAAAGAAGCAGCTTCCTTTCTGCTCCATGGAGAGGTTGCTGTGACCGGTGGTGATGGTTTGACTGCTTTCCAGCCTTTGGGCTTTGGAATGCAGAGCTGATAGTAAACTTACCTGATAGCTGATCATCCCACAGAGATGTTTGCTGGCCATTAATCTGGGGAAACCTTATGCAGCTGCTGCCTGCAGAAGATCTTCAGCATTCAAATTCTGCAGACGGAGAAAGGGATGAAGTGTGCAGACTCCCCACTCTTCAGACAGTGTAAGTCCCTCAGAACTGCCTGGGCTGTAGCATACCTGGATATGTGCAGGAGCTGTGGAATATGTGTGGCTACAACATGACTGAAAGAGTATCCAGGCTTACTCTGTCTTGTATCCATGACCCAAAATGATGCACAAGCAGCCCTCTAAGTGAGATCAGTGGTCCATCAATTTCTGTGAACAAGTTGAAATATCTCAGAGGCAAGCAGAAACTTCTCTCAGGACTTAGAGATGATGGGATGGGGAAAGGAGACTTGGCATTCACCTTGTCTGCTCTAGCAATGGTTTCAGATAACAACAACCTGAAGCTGGCAAAATTGTAGTTTGGAGCTGGAGGTGTGCAGTGTACTGCTACCATTTGTGGTGTAAACATGAACTGAGCCAAAAGGATTTTTCTCCTGGTTTCCCTGCCTAGAAACATCGCACTGTGTTTCTAGAAATACTGTGTACACCCTGTACGGAATTCTTTGGAGAGCCAAGCTGTAATGATAAGGCTGCTTGCAGAAGGGCCACCTTTGCTCTTACTAGGTTCAGAAGGGTTTTGATAGGTATTGGACTCTCCATAGAAGCCTGTTTTGGTATGAAATCTTCCAGTAAGCAGAATGATCTAACTACATGGGCAAGCCTTTTCCTATGCATCTGTTGGAGCTGTCAGCAGTTGACTCTTACTATCCTTATTTATGGAGCAATTTAAGTGTTCTGAGCACTTTGCAGATACATAAAAGAGAAGATTTCCACTCTCCAAGGAGCTGACAGTAACTCAGATGTACAGGAGTCATGGGACAATAACTCAGGTTCTGAGGAGGGCAGAAATGGTGGAAGAGGAGCTTTTAGTCCAGAAAGCAGGTGTGGGTGATGGGGCCAAGGCAATGTGAGAAGTTAAGAGCAGGTGGCAAGGTAGAAGGGTTAAGAGTTGATTGGGAAGAGAAAGGGGAAGCGTGGGTAGTAAAACTGCTCTCAGTGGATGGATGAGAAGCAGCCTAACTCACCATGCTCCGATCCTTTTCTTCTCCCAGCACTAAGAAAACTGAGAACATCTGCACCCTCCTTGCTCCCCTTCACCTACTTCTCTGGCTGCTTAGAAGGGGAGGGAATGATGCTAATGACTGTCATTAGCAGTTCTTATGGTTCATCTGTCTGCAAGCACCAATGGCTGCATTTGCCAGAGAAGTTTCCTTGTAGCTGGAACTACTTGTTCAGCTGAGGGCCTTGCCTCCAGCCCTCTGAGAGATCCACAGCTCCTGAAAACCAGGCAGCCCAGGACTGGGCCTCATGCTCGGTACTGGCCATGGGCATTGCAGGGCTGCTACCATCAGCCTCGCAGAGCTGGTACAGGAGCTGTGAGGTGTTCTTCCCTTGATGACTGTCAGGGCCTGTGTGTAATGTGCCTGTCTTCTCCTTCAAGCAAATCCTTGTAGTATTTCTCTTCAAAACTCTAGTTTCCCTAGGCTGGATGCAGCATGCTGTTTTAGGTGATCTAAGCAGTGCTGCTTTTCTTACCTATCTTTTATGTACCCGTGTGCCCTCTGTGAAGGGAGTTACAGACTGCAAGTCAGCAGCATATCCCGTCCAAGTCAGTGTCTGTTATCTGTGCTGACTGCTGACCTCCCTCTACAACATGCTGGTGGCTGTGGAAGAGAGCGGCAAGGTTTTACTTTATTTTTTTTAGTCTATGGCNCTTCCCCTCCCCTCCCACTTTGTGCCCTGGTCAGACCAAGCACTCCTGCTGCTTTTTATTAATCCTCTCCTGGGACAGCATTATCAGCAGCCCATCAGCGTTCAACATGCCCTCAGTCACTAGCGTTAACTCGATTAGGGCAGCCAGGAGTGACTTACAGGGAAGCTCTTCTCCACAGGCAGTATTTGCATACAGTGATTGATGCTGATGCGTCCTCTAAACACATCCACATTTTGCATTTTAAACAAAGCAATTGCTGTAGAACTGCTCCCTGTCACTCAGCGGGATTCCCAATGCCAGCGTAGGACATACCTGCCCTTCCTCAAAATGGCCCCTCTCTTGCCCCAAGGGGAGTCTCAGGTGGGATGAAGAGAAGGTCACTGACTCCACCTTATGCTTATGCTTAGAGGGGAAGAAACAAAAACCTGCTGTGTGTCTCAGCTTGTGAAATTTCTTGTGGACAGTTCTGTGCTGTGTAGACAGTGTCACACAGTCAATGGGCTTTCCATCAAGAAGGTCAAGCTTGCACCCGGGCAGTACTGTATATATATGTGTATATATGCACATAAATCTGCCTTCCTTGACCAACTGTCAAAAGAAGCAAAAGATGCCATGCTTTCTTCCAGTTTCTGCTGAGGATTTTATTGGTAGAAAATGTCCAAATGAAGTCTGATTTGGAGGTGGTGTCCTGAGCCATGCCTGCTGAAGGGGAGAATGAGCAGGGAGGAAATGGGTGTGTTTAACTTCTGTTTGAAGGAGGGGCCAAAGGAACAATACGAAATCTGTGGTTGTCATGATGGTATTTAACAAGGGAACACAGCTTGCTTTGCAAAGAAGACAGTTTTGTTGTTGTTTGTTTTTTAAATTATCCTAAGTGTATCCTTCCTTTCAAAGCAGAAGGAAATTTGCCCAGAAAGCAGCCCACTTTGAACAGCAGCGGGGACTTATCTGGGATTTAGGCTGCAGAGTTCCTTGGGGCCAGCACTCAGGCCTCTCATTTGTCTGTGGAGTGCAGGGGTCACTGTGGAGGAAAAATAATAAGTCTTTTACATAGCAGTGTCCAGCAGTCCCAGAAAGAGTAACTCCTAGAGACAGCCAATGCTCTTTGCTCCGCAGGTGCTCATGGTTTGCTCATGGTTAGGGGTTAGCACTTTCAACAAAACTCAGAGGCCTGTTGGTGCAGCGCTCCAGTGAGACCTAAAAAATCTTAGCTTAAACCTGGTAGGAAATAAGTCTTTTTACCCATTCTACCATTGCTTTCTATTTTTATCTCACGGGACTTGCAATGTGCTGCTGGTTGCCCATTTTGAGCCTGAAAGCCTCCTAGTTTTACAAAGCAAGGCACCTCATTCTTGGGCTCACGCTGTCTGGGTCCATAGACATGGGAGCTCTGTGGAGAAGGTGGCCTTTCATCTCCTGCCACACTGTATTAATTTTGCAAATGTGACAAGCTCAGCTTTGCGAAAATAACATACTGACCATGTCTTGTTCTATCTAATACTGTATTCAAATGCTCCAAGTGGTCAGTGATGTGGGCTGGGGCAAGTGGCTCTGCAGACTTCTTTGTCACTTGAGTGGCAGCTGGCTTCCAGAGGTAATTACAGCTGTTCAGTGGTGTAGTGCACCCAGCCTCTTGGGGACTTGTGAGGCATCAGGTGACTCAGAGAGGTGTGGTGACTCAGAGAGAAGCACTGAGATGCTCCAGTTCCCAGACCATAAAGGCCATACACTTTATTCCTCCTAATATCTGCTTAGACTTGGGACTAAAGTGAAAAAGAAATATTGTAATGACCTTGCAAAGGGTGTTTTCATTTTCCATAAATCCAGACAGGGAAATCTAGACCTAAGGAATTTGATTACAAGTGAATAGCATTGCCATCATGTGGATGCCTGGAAGCTAGTGTCTACTCAGAAAAATTCTGGGGTTCTGGTTTCTTAGAGAAGAAATCAAAGTCATGATAGTTCGGAAAGTTGTTAAGTCAGAATGTTTAACAAAATCCAGAGTGGAATTATAACAACAATTTAACAGTGGTAGTGTCCGAATAAACACTGAAGTGACTATGATGAAAGTGATGTGGGTAACTGGCGTGAATTACAGTCTAATATGTTCATTGATGTCACTGCTTAGTCTTTACAGAATTAGTCTCAGAAACTTGGAGTATTTAGAAAATGAGTATGGGATCAGCATGGCTCTTTCATGTCTTCTTTATGATGATGTTTCCAGGCACCAAAAGAGGTATTAGGTAAAATCCTGTCTGCTCTGCTTGAGCAATAAAAACTGTTGGAACAGGTAACTTGTTATGTTTCTACTCAAGTAAAGGTATTTTCTGTAGTAATCACGGTACCAGAAACAAACCTGCCAAAGTAATGAGTGCTAATTAGGCTCTTTGTAACCTTAAACTAATCTAGAAGTCAGCAATTACTGGGCAAGAAAGGGTAGGTTTGCAAATTCTCATAGTGCCATGACCTATACAGAACTGAAACAGTGTCTGTCTGTGCACCTTGAGGGCACATCAGCTGCAGGCTGGGTGCTTCTGCACCTTTTTTGCAGGCTTTCCCAGAACAGGACACATTCCAGAGGTTTTGGATTTTCTGATTGGAAGCCTGTGATGCGTACCATGTAGGTAGGGACCTAGACGCTCTGCCTGGCTGTCCCAGAAAGATTCTGTGCTGGATCCTGTCTTCTGCTTCCAGCTCACCTGCCCTTGCTCCATGTTTATCACCTGTTCTGCTCTTGGCTACATCCTGGCTGCATCCTCAATAGCCTGGCCATGCCTTGGCCAGCAACACAGCTGCTGCTTCATCCTTACTATTGGTTCAGAAAAAGCACTTGTGCTGCAAAATGTAAGAAAGCCCCGGATTGGTGAGGAGGGAGAATTGATAGGAATACTTATTTCCAGGGTAAAGTTTCCAGGTACAGAACCAAGACACCTGCCAGATCATTTCTTTCTGTGTATCTTGCAAAGGAAACTGAGGAGATCATCTGGGCTTTCTGTCCACTCTAAGGCTCCATCTGGATCAGGCATTGTATATGGGGCTGATGCAGAAAACTCTTTGCTATAATGTTCCTACAGAATGTTGCATGGCTCTGCTCGTGGTAATGCCCAGTTCAAGTAGTTTAAGCAAATCAGCCATGTGGAACTTACAGTTCTCCTCTGTCAAGACTGGGACTAGTGAGGGACTGATGCTGGATCACGAGGACAACAGGCATGATTTCTGCCACTGCCTCTGTTGCATAGTATTCACAGTGCCAATAGAGTTATTACATGAATAAATACAAATATTTTGCTTATGCAGTTTTTCCCAGGACAGCAGTAGGTGGAATGTGGGAGGATGAAAAGCAATTTTCTGTAGGACATAGCCACATACATGGAAAGTAATGAGGAATGATCTAGGCAGGAGACTTCAGGAGAGTCAAGGGGACTTTTAGGATACTAAGAAGCAGTGGAAAGAGGGCAAAGACACTGAAGCAAAACAGAACAAATTATTTGTGCCAGCCCTTTCTGTGATTCTAATTTTACTTGATAATTCAACCAATTTACCTGATTCAAAGTAAAGCTCAGCGGTCTGTGACTTCCCAGATCACCCCATATGCCTTTTTTAGAACAACTTACAGCTTTTGCTACCCTTCATTGCTCCAGTAGAACAGCTGATTTTGATGAGAGAATTCATGTTTTTAGCAGCCCAGCCACTTCCATCCCAACCCCCTGCAGATCTCTTGGAAGAACATGGTGATCACATGCAGGTGATTTGTTATTCTTCAGCAGTTTGTTCCAGCAACTGCTCTCCTGACACCTCCATCTCAGAAGGTGTGTCTTACCTTCATTACCTGCAAAGGGTAATTCTAGGAGAGATGTCCCTCCAGCAGGTCTCTCTCTTGCGGTGTACAGAGAACCCTACCTTTTGATGTCTGGATAAGTGTTTGCCTTTGAGGGCTGCTTCTCCAAGAGAGACTTTTTTGTGTGATGCAGCAACAGCCAATAGCCATCCCTTCTAGAAGAATACTAGCAACACATGAACATGGGAGCAAGAGGGGCACTGCGGCTCGCCCAAGTGTATGCTGGTCAGGCTGCATTTCAAATGTAGCTGCAGTTTTTGCTGCTCTGCTTTCTGCTGGGCAACAGTCCCAAAACTTCCTCACTCCCTTAATGCCCCTCATTACCCCTGTTTTAGGTTCTTTGCTCCTGGCTATCAGAACCCAGATTTGGGGCAATAAGTTGAATTCTGTTTCTCGAAGACGTGATGACTTGCAGAGAATAGAGCTTGCTGAGAGAGGATAGGGAAATCTCCTGCCGATGAGAAAAATATCTTTTTGGTGGGCATTGAAGAGTGCTGGGCTCTGCCTGCCTTGTTCAGGTGGACTTTCCTTATGCTCTTCTACATTACTGTCCAAGCTGGAACTATGCAGTAAAAGCATGTAAGAACTGCTAGTCACCCTTCCTGCATGTGGGAGTCTGATTAAGTTCATTGATGCTGAAGCTCTGAATTGACTTATTCTCCCTTTTTCTATGTCTCTTTCTTCCCTTTCTTTTCCTGCCTCTATTTGCAAACCAGGAGTAATCTTCCAAAATTCATTCTAGGAACAGAAGGAACAGAGCATTCATGTTGAGGGCTAGGGTGAGGAACAAGGCAACATTAGTGTTTTCCATTGCCAATGGTTGCTTCTCTCCTTCTTGGCCAGGAGCTTGTTGGCCTCCCGTCTGTGTACTGCACTCACACTGATGCAAAGCTTGGTGGTGAGGGGCAAGAGCCTTCATGTCCATGTCATGGTTTCCTGCCAGCCAGGACAGGAAACAAGCAATAAAGCAAGCTGTGCTAACTAGTTAGGTAGCAAACTGTGTCATTTTCTTTGCTGTGTCCTGTTGCTCTCACTCTTTCCTCCTTGGAAGCTCAAAATATGTGTGAGCACAAAGGCAGGAGCCTTCCTTGTCATGAGAAGTCACCCCGCAGAAATAAGCAGGTACCTATGGTGTAGGCTGGCAGGGAAATAATAGTATGCCCAGGTTTGCCTCCGCTCATTGAGAGCACCTGATGGGTGCTCATGAAAGTGGTTACCTCATTTCTCAATCATGGCTGGGAATTCACCAGGCCACCTTCCTGAAGGACACATTGCCAGCTTTGCTCACCTTGTGCAGCACTGTCCCAGTCCACATTAGTCTCTCTCTCTTGGAATATCACAGCTGAATTGCAAGTACTCAGAGACACAGCCCAGGCAGCCAGGCAGTTTCTGTTGCAGTTTGTGTTCCTTGACTCACTTCATCTTTGAAAGGAGTGCTACGTGTCTGCCAGATGACCAGTTCATGCTGTGGGGAGTGCAGGGCCAGGCTCAGTGAAAAGGGCATTTGGTGTGGTGACCTGTGTGAGAATAAAAGCTGCCAGCAGAGTATGAAACCTTGTACCAAGGAGGTGACAGCGTTTGTGCTTAGCATGGTATTTCACTGACAGCTTGTGCTAATTTATTTATTCCTTGTGTTCAGATAAATAACACACACCGCAGTCAGGCAGCTGGAGGTATCCTAATGCTACCTTAGTGTGTGAGAGTAGCTGGAACATTGGCAGGACAAACTCATGAGCATGCTTCAGGAGACACGGCAGTGACAAACTCCAGAATGCATCATTAATACCACCTTTTGTGGCATGTTCTGTGAGAAAAGCCAAACAAGAAGAGAAGGATCCTTGAATCCCAGTCCAAGCTGATTCAGACAGTGCAGCAATCGCCTTAATATTTTGAGAAGTCCAAGACATCAGTTCTCTGAGGTTTCAGCCAGTTTTCAGGATATATTTGTTTGCAAACAACATACCCTGGGGAAGAAGAAGTGAGGCAGTGCTGCTTGCCATGGGACAGGAGGGAGGCCCCTGCCCCAGGAGCCGACAGCAGCTGCGGGTGGAGGAGGCAGCGCTGAGCAGGGCTGCGTGGCCATCCCTCTGCAGCTGCTTTCCTGGAGCTCAGGGAATGCTCAGGGTAGGAAGCTTCTGCTCCTCTCAGGCAGGTTTCCTCTGCTTGTGGCACAGGCTAGCCGGCTCAGTGGAGATCTGCAGAAAGGGGGTCATGTTTGCTTTTCAATTAATTAAATTTTATCTAAGATTTTCATAGTTAAAATAATCACCTTGAAATTTCTGTAAACACAAAACATCTTATATTCCTGTCTGCTGAGAGTTTGTTTGTCCCCTGCTGACTTATAGCTGACAAAGTACATGGAACACAGGGTAGTCCAGGCACTTTTATTTTTATTTTGAGAAGGCAAAATGACAGGCAAATGTGAACATAGTGGTGCCAAATGAACACAGCATTGTGGGAACCCTGCTTTTCTAGTTTAGCACTGGCATCACCACATGACACCATGCTGCCCTGCTGCCTGGCTTTGCTGGCTTATGCAGGAAGGATTTGGGGGTCCTCTGGAATTGCACAGTGAAGCATGAGGTGAGCAGGGTACTTCACAGACAAGGCAGGTTGGACGCAGTTTGTCTAATTACCTACACCTGTCACAGAGTCTGCTGTGATCTAGTCCGACTGCAGACTGTGTCCCAGGCCTGTGCTTTGTTCCTATCAGCACAAATAAACTTGAGAACGAGAGGGAGGGGTGCCCTGTCCCAAGTGCCAGTATCAGTGTCATTTTGCAGACGCTGTCCACTACCCCTCCTCTTGACGCAGTGTCACTTCTGCTGCGTTGTGTTCCTTGCAGGGCTGGAATGCCAGCACAGCTTAGCAGAGCCACAGCAGTGGGCACCAATAAATATTGTTAGCTGGGGTGACCCTCCTTCCAAGTGGAAGAGATCCAGAACAATGAGCAGGCTGCTAGCCACGGGGCCTTGCTTTTAACGGATGTCCCACAAGGGGTCGGAGCAGCTCAGTGTGGTCAGCTGGCATGGGAGGCTGAATATTCACTGACATCCTCCCCACCCACATGGGCACCGTGTCAGGAGCAGGGAAGGGGCAGAGAGGCAGGAGAAAGAGAGGCCGTCATGGCAGTGAGCAAAGCAAAACAGACCAAAGATTAGCCGGGGAAGCATGCTGCATCATAGTAAGTGCCTGATCATGAGGAATCGTCAAGTTGTGATGGAAGGAAGAAATGCACAGAAGCAGCAGTAGCAACTGAGGGTTTTCTGCAGCAAGGACAAGCTCAAGACAGTGGCAGAGCTGAGTGTAGCACCCAGAAAAGATGACGCCTTTGCTAATAGAGTTCCCATAGGCATAACTCCCTTGGGACACTGCTGAATTTTTATGGTTGGTTGAAAAAAGCAGTGGGGGAGTAAGTGATTACCCCAGCTTGGTTACAGTGGTTCATTAGATAGAATAATATCTGATGAAATTGAGTTTCTTAGGAGTGACCCAAAGGATCGTTGATTTGTAGTAGCATTAACCACTGGCAAAAAATATAAACAAGGGTTTGGTTAATGTGTTTGAGTTTAATAATGTAAATGGTAATGGAAGATTACTTGCACAATTGACTGCTTTCAGTGTTGCAATAGAAAAGGATTTACAATGCTGGAAATGTAATTATTGAAGGTGATTATAATTTTGGCTTCAGTTAGATCATTTTCCTTCCAAATACAACACTCTTCATTCCAGTGAGATTATTCATAACTTATGTATTGCACTTGGCTTAACTGGCATACGGTGTAAATGAAACCCTCAAAAACATGATTTATGTGCTTTGTTCTGACTGATCTATTAAACGCAGCCTTCTCTTCTGTTGATTCTTGCCAATTGAGGCAAAGTGCTTTGGTTTGCTCTGTCATGGCTTCTCCTTATCTGATCACTGTCCTGCCCCTTAGTATTCAACAACTGCAGTTAGGTTGGGGATGTGTGGTAACGCTTATTGAAAATGTAGTGCCAGTTTCTTGAAATCAGAGAACAAAATGTACAGTAATTTCATTAATCAAAATAAGGCACTCGATTCTGAGACTTTTCATGGCATGGCCCATGTGCTGATTGTAAGCATTTGGGAAAGCAGTACTTCGGTATTTATGAACTTTAACTGCTAGGATTTCTAAAGAGAAATCAAGTTTTACAGTGCAATAGGAAGGAATATATTTTTAAAATCTCTTATTTAATACATCAAGGAATGCATTAAAGGTCTTTTATTTTTAAAATACATTTCTGCTATAATAAAAAGTTTAGATCAGATAAAGGCCAACATGCCTTTTTAGTTCCCTTAGTTTGAGATGGAAGAAAAACAGAGGAAAAAAGCTGGGGAAAAGGCCACACCCATCTAAAGGAGGAAGGATTCTGATCTATTATTGTTATTGTTAGGAAAATAGGGTTTACTTAGGCTAAGCTTGTTTGTAAGCTATTTTGAAAGTAAATGCAAACTTTAGTAGCGCTGTGAAAGCATAAATAAGAGCCTCAGTGAGTGCATGTAGACACAGGAAGAGGGAGCTCTGTGTCTCAGAGAGGGACAAGGGTTTGTATTTGTCTGTGAAGCATCTAGCTCCAGTGGTGCAAGGCAGCCACTTGCCTTTCCCATTATCACATTTTCCTAACTTAATTGCTGCAGTGCGTACCCAGTGAAGGGGCAAGCCTGCAGCTATGCTTCGTCCCTGAAAAGAAATGACTAAGTGTGAGACAGAGAGAGATTTAGAAGTGTGTGAATGGTAGGGAAAAGTGAGCATGGGGCCGTTCCTTGGGTCTTCTAACACAAGCTGTAAGGGCATGAAATCAGACCAGCTGATGGCATGTTCAGAGCAGGCAAAGGAGCTATTTCTTTGAGCAGTGATCCGTGGAACTCATTGCTGCTGTGCAGGCTGAACACTTGTATTGGCTGAAAGACTGGCTGGATAAATTCATGTAAGAAAAATCATCAGGGGCTGTTAAATGCACAGACTTCAACTCTAGCTCCAGGAGTCTTTGATCCTTAAAGGGCTGAGAGATGTAGTTGCCCTGTTCTCTGGTCATCCACTGCTGGCCACTTTTGGAGAAAGGGACCTGGCCTAAATGTGCCTGTGGTGTGAGCCAGTACAGCTGTTCCTGCATGTGCTGGGTGTGCTGCCCAGAGATGGCTGCTGAACACTCCCAGCCAGTGTCAGCGTGTGACTGGCTGCGTTTCGGAAGGGCTTGGTGACGCACTGAAGTCTCCAGCAGTCTGTGACGTGTCAGTGGGACACTGTTGTCTGCTCAGTTTTTCTTACAAGTGATGCTTTGAGCCCTTGGCCAGTTCAGGTCTTTCCCATGACGTCACTCCTGCTTATCATGATTTGGATGCTGCTGCTCCCAGAGCTGAAGACCTTCCTAGCCTTACGTAAGCCCTGGGAAGGAAGCCCACGCAGACCATAGCCATGCTGATCCTCTCAATGCTGATTAGCACTTAGGGAAAGGGACTTGTTGGCTGCAGTTCTTTTGGATCAGGGCCGTTGTTTTTGGCTTGCTAGCAGCAGTGTTTTGAATCAGGGCTGCTGTGTTTTGCTGAACCATCCTTGGGCCTTCTAAACCCAATGCTCATTAGTCACTTACCATCCTCCATCTTGTCCAGCCCCCCCAGCGCACTGCTCGGTTGGTCCTCCTGTTCCCCAGGCTCTAGTGTTCAGGTTTTCCATGGTGTCATTTCAAACTGGTTGCAGTGGGAGAGACTGGTTTTGTAAAGAAACAGACACAAAGCACAAACTCTACAGCATTTTGTTACTGGAAAGTTGGATGCTGAAGTTTCTGTACATTGTAACCATGTGATACTTTAGCCTGAAAGAGAAAAATGCTGTTGGTTTTCATTTTATTTCAGATGCAGGTAGCCAGAAGCAACTACCTCAAACCTACATTTGGAGCTGAAGAACATATCCCAGCAGTTAAACGTGCTTCTAACTTGAGGGGCAGAGAAATGTGTTTAGAGAACTCGGTGTAAAGAAACCTCCTCCCCTCTCTACTTTTTCAAGTCGAAGTGAGATTGCCCTCCTGCAGCGCCTGACCAGATGATCAATGCAATGCTATGACTTCAGCACTTGTACCCGCTTCATAAGCACCAGACAGTTGCTGCAATGCCTGCAACACTCCTGATGTCACTGCTGGGTTTAAGCCAATGATCTATTTTATGATTAGAGATTTTGTTTTTCACTGGAACAACTTCAAGGCTTTTTCATCACTTGCTCATGTTTATTCCTTGCACCAGTGAAGTGCAGAATGTGGAGAAAAAATGGGCGAGTGGCAGAGACCATGCCATGCCAGGTACTGATGGCAGTGCCTGGCTAACCAGCCCTCAGCAGTGCTAATCTTACACAAACTCAGAAGCTTGCTGAGAATTTTGTTTCCAGGTATGGGAAAACACCAGAACGAGGGCATTTAAGTGAGAGGCTTGGACTCTCCTCCCTTCTGTAGCGTGCACAAATGAGGCCCTCCCCCATCCCAGCCCCTTCAGTGGGTCTGTGTGCGTCCCGAGGGGCAAAACAGGGGCGTTTCATAAACGCAATAAACATTACTCTGTCTGGGTTAGTTTTTACATTTCTGTGTTTTATTTCTTGTTTTGTTTGAAATGACCTGTACCACAAGAATACAATTTATTTCACAGGTTTTTCTTCTTCTTTTTTTTTTTTTTTTTTTTTTTTAGGAGCAGATAATAGATAAGTAGATACTGTTTATTTCACTGTCTATAACTCCCTGCATCATTCTCACAGCCTCTCTCTCTCTAGCTTCCCTATATAAGCCAGCCACAAGAACAGCAGAGTGGCCTTTGGCCATACAATTGATTATAGCTTGTGGATACAAAGTGGAAGCACTTTTTCTCAGCTCCAATTGGTAATAAAAGCTCAACAAGTTACATTCTAGGGTCTTCCTCAGTGATTTTCCCCTCTAATAGCTGCTTACATGTTTCTGGTGCAGCATGTATTATTTTATACATTTGTTAATTGTTTTAAAAAAAGATGACAGCTTACAAAGAGAAAAAATAATGCCCCCTTAGCACGAACAATACTGCAAGGTTCTGATTGTTGCAGGGGAGTTTCTTGTAGCTTCACAGTTTTGCTGCGAGGTGTAATGCCCAAGTTTCCCCAGAAACCTAATTTTTATGTAGTATTTTACCCTTTCCATTAATTGATCCCCATGAAATTCATTTTGCATTACAGGCCAGAGACCGCTGTTCCCAGAGAAGAATGTGCCCAAAACAGAAGAACTGGTCACTGGGGAAGAACTGCCTTTTGTAGTGGCTCACAGGTGCGTGGTTTCTGTCATCTGCACATGCAAATGAGGGGCTAGAGCTGCTTTTACCATAGTAGCTGTATGTCGGCTTCACGCTTATTCACTGTCGCTGATACACTTACCTATACAGTTTTCCTTTGCTTTTCTTTAAGTCACAGAGACCATGTGTACCAAGGCCCAAACGATCATCTTTTGCCCCATGCAGAAGGACAGCTGCATGGAGTTGACGCTGTTAATCCCATATTATGAATGAATGGCATAAAAAACACTGACCAGAACCCACTTCCTAGTTCATGTCTCAAGCTCCACATCTCCAGACTTTTTCTAAGAGGCTATGAGTATTTAAAAACCTAAGCAGTTGCTGAAGCCTCATTTCCTACTTCAAACTGCACTGAGGGGACTACACTAAGATGTCACCCTTCTCTGCAAGCCCAGCTTGCTGTGTAGCTGGACATGCTCCTCAGCTGTGGCAGCGTGCTAGTGATGCACAGCAGATCAGAATAGCTGGAAAGGGAAGAGATGCATGTGAATCCTGCACTTGTCTGAAAGGCCCAGGAGACCTGACCTGCTTCCCAATTAAAGCTGATACAAGTCTTTTAAATCTAGACAGGTGTTTCTGTCCCAGTTCTTGGGGAATAGCTGCATTTCTGTTATAAAGAGATTAATAAATGCTAATTATAATAATGCCTGGTTCAGATCCCATCTTATTTCTGAAGAAAACATTTCCAGGCCTACTATCTTCAAGCAATGGGGGCTATCCAGATGGGCTCCAAGGTTATGCAGCTGTAATGGAGAAAGAAAGTCCTGCAAAAAAATGCATTTGGTATCTTTAAATCGTTCTGCCAGGAGTTGCCTCCATACTCTAAACAGCCAGCAGTCACTGTGGGCTAGAAGCTAACTCAGCAGCTCTTCATCATCATGTTTTGTCGAATGTTCTCCCTTCTGTTCTGGAAAGCAGGCCCAAGTCCAAATTCAACAAAGCTGGAAAAGCCTTTTCACAAAATCACAGCATGGTTGAGGTCATCTGGCCCAACCCCCCCCCCCCCCCCGCTCAGGCAGGGCCACTTGGAGCACATTGCACAGGACCTGTTTTTAAATGACGTTCCCAACCAGGGCCCATCAGAGCAAGACATGCTTCTTAGGATCTTTTCAGCCCACTTTGGGACAGCTGTGAGGCAGGCTGGAACACAGCGTGCTGCAGCTGGGCTCAGTGGGACTCAGCAGAGAAGCAACAGTGGTCAGGTGACTCCAGCTTAGAGGTGACAGCACAGCCCAGCAAAGCTGTGAGAATATTCGTGCCACAGCCAGAAAGCATTGCCAGGTTGCAAGACACAGCAAGCTGGTTCTAGTGAAGGCTTGGATTTCAGTTTGGTCCCTCTCATTCACAGGTGGGTACAGAGATAGTGAGCACAACCAAAAGCTATCATTTTCTCCCCAGCTGCCTCTGGGAGGGAGATGGGGAGGAGAAGCACAGGTATCCCTTCAAAACACAAAGCTTCTGTGTAACTGCTGCTGCTGTGTGGATGGAGTCCCAGCTCCCACCTTGCCTTCTGCCCCTTAGGTCTCTGGCTTACTGATGTGCCTGAAGCAAGACTGAATTCCTTGATCAAGTGAGTATAAAATAGGTGAGTAGCTATGACTATGTAGTGTACGGAAAACTCAGAGGAGATGGAACTGAACTAACTCCAACACCAGCAGTGGGATGGCTACATGAGCTGAGGACACAGTGTCAGTGAGCTCCCAGTCTCTCAGCTAGCCTGAGCCTTGCCTTGCCCAGCAGCACTCAGAGCCCTGCACACTGTCATGTTTTGCTCCCACAGAAGACAAGCAACCAGTATCTCCCTGATTACGCACCTCAACCACGGTTTGGAAGGCTTCCTGTGAGGGCCACACCAGCTGGGTTATCCAGGAAGAAACAGAAGCTTGAGGGGAACACAGGCAGTAGAGGTAGTGGTGTCTTAAATGCAGATCAGAGGCTTCTCCTCACCTCTACTGCCCTGCCAGTGACCACAAAACAGACAACACATTCAGGTTTCATCAGCTCAGGCTCAGATCTAAGTGACTAAGAAAATAAAATCTCAGAGAATGCCAACAAGTGAGTTTTGTCAGTAACCAAAATTGCCCTCTGGCTACTGGGAATGCAGCAGCTGTGGCTTAGGCAGCAGATCTAAACCAAGGCTTAGACACAGAAGGTGTGTCACCTGGTGACAAGAGATGAGTAAATAAGCATTCCCCCACTTCTCCCACCACCTCGCAGTCAGGTATACAGCTTCCTCCATGAGAGAACCTCTTCCCAGGTCCAGGGGTGATCTATGCTAGCTCTTTTGCTCTGTAGGGTAATGGGATGAGGCAGGGGAAAACAGTAGTTGGGATACTGGATTTGGGGGTCCCACACCACCCTCTAAGTTTATTTCCCTAGGCTGAAACAGAAAAAAAAGCAATCTCTGGGGCTCAGGAGCTGCCTCCCCCAAAAAGCGGTTCCTTTGATTCCTAAATAGCATTTGGCAATAAGCCTAAACCTCTGTGGAGGCAAAGATCTATCACTTTAATAAAGTCTAGGCAAGCCCTGGCTTGGGGTGTATTTATACTTGGGCGGTAACCATGCAGACAAAGCCTTGTGTTCTCTGCCACAAGGAACAAGTGGGGAATGGCACTCAGCTGAGCTGAAAAGGCAGGTTGGATATACTACAGGCTGAAAAGTGTGGAAGAACTGTAGTTAGCACCACATAGGAGAGGATGCAGAGATTATCAAGTCAACCCAGCACAAAAGCTTACACCAGGATCTTGCTTCTTGCCATCTGGGAAAGGAGACTTGCATTCTCTCAGGGACATACATCCTGCCTCTTCAGGATCCTGCGGGGATTGTACAGGGGAGGGACTAGCCAGGCGTAATGACACACTGTACAAGGTCACAGAATATCTTACACAGTTAGGAGCATCTTTCCCGGTAAGAAGTGGGGCCTGTATGTACAAGTGTTAGCTGTCGCCAGAGGAGCCTGGGAGGCAGCCATTTTGAGCAGGAGAGCTCCAGCAGTGCTCCCCTCCAAAGGAGCACCTGCCCTACAGTTAGAGCCAGAATGGTGACAAAATGTAGGACCCTGGCTGCCTCCCTTTCTATCTGACCCCTCACAACACAAGCAGATAAAGTTTATATTGACTCTATTCTTCCTCTCTTCCTGCTTCAGTACCCACTCCCCCTCCAGCACTGGCAGAGGGAGCTGGGGAGCAGGCGGCCAGGACAGTGCTGAGAGCATCACCGCTCACAGGGGCTGAGCCCAGCGACTGCCCCAGCAAGTGCAAGAACATATTCTGGTATTTCCCACAGAGAAAACAAATGAAAAAAGAGAAACAGGTGACTGATTAAAAGAGTTTCCCCCCTTCTGTACACGAGATTCTGCAGTCACACCGACAGATAGACATTAAATAATTCTTCCATAATAAATGATTGGAGATAAAAGCCGGCGGTGGCTGCTGCTGCTGTTTGGATTGCTCCGTTGTCTGCATCTTTGTTTCTAGTTTGTTCCCCGGCCACTGTCGGCTGGCTCTGGGGCTGTCAGACCTTTGCCTCTAGCATTTCTAGGAAGAGTTTATGCATAGGAACCTTGCCCTGCAGTTTGATGCTGTAGAAGTGCTGCACAGCTTTGGCGGCTGTCTGCCGCAGGAGGGGCAAGGTCAGGAGCAGCTTGCCTGCTCGCCGGGGCTCCTCGTTGCGCTGACTCAGCTCGTAGTCCTGCAGGGCTTCGTGGAGAAGGTCCTGGAGTTTCTGCACTGCATCCATGTCCTCTATGTGCATGGAGTCTGGGGGAGGGAGAACAGAAAGCAAACAGCAAAATCAGACAAGAGGAGGGAAATGCTTTACATTTCTTCAGCTAAAAATGTTTTCTCTTCTTTTCTGCTTTTGTTCTGTAAGGGGAAAAGAACACCTTGCTGGCAGGTGCTGGTGCTGCTGCTTTGAAATTTGGTGTCAGCCCCAGAGCTGGCCCAAGCAGTCCAGGAACAGTAAAGTTGTTACTGGGCTTGGTGGCACGTAGTGCCCTATGCGCCCACTTTGCTGGCTCCCCCACGGCTGTGTGGGGTCAGCCTGATCCTTTTGCGACTCACACATTCACTTGCCCTCCCTCCATGCTCCTGCCGGGAAGTCACCCTGCAAGGGGCAGCATCTGCTGAGCTGCAGCTTGGGAGCAATCTCATTAAGAATAATTAACACTGCTACTGCGCTTCATCTGTCTAAACTGCCTAATTGCCGTGCAGCTGCTCAGGGTGTCAGCAAGACAGAAATGCCCCAGTAGGTCACAGCCAGTGTGCCCAGGGGTGTTGCCAGCCCCACCTTTCTGCATGTGCCCCTGTTTTCAGAGAGTGCCAGCAGCTGCTCGAGAGCTTCCTGTTTCAGCCCTTCACAGAAACCCGCACCTCCCGCAAGGCCTCTTCCCCTAGGCTGGCAGTTAGATCTCTACGGGCTGCTGGAGGGGCTAGCAGAGAGTGCGGGGCCAGCACGGCTCCCTGGTGTGTCGCTGAGGCAAAGGTGGCTGGTAACGACCCAGCCCTGGGTCAAGCTGAGGCACCAGAGATGAACGCAGGCTGCTAAACTCGTGGGGAAGTCCTGATGGCAGAGGGCAGCACATCAGAGCAGAGAGGGGTTAGATTAGAGAAGCAAAGCATGACTGAAGGCTTTTCTCCCTTTCATCTTGCTGATACTTGCTTCTTCCTTACAACCCTGACAGAGCTGGAGACACTGTTGCCTTGTCTTCATTGTTCAGAGACTTTTAATCAATATTCAACCCATTGATAAAGAGTCCTGCCACAGGGCAATGAATCCAGAAGCAGCAGCAAAGGGATAAGCACATATATGCCACACACAGTGGCACCTGTCTGCCACTCTAGCTGGGCTTTGCAGTCTGACAGTGTCTGGCTCAGCCCACGTGTATCCAACACAAATGTAAGGACTTGGGTTTCCAAGTCTGACAGGAATGAGGAGGAGGAAGGCTGGCTGAAATGCCAAAATCTCTCTCCTAGAAATGTATGTCATCTCTATGGAGAGCTCAACACAAATTAGAGACTATTAATTTCATAAAATACATGTACAGTATATGCTATTTATGATGCATAAAGTATTACAGCAGTGAAGAAAACATTATGGCTAGCAAGAAAGCTGTTTAAGAAGCTGTTTAGAAGGAATGCACTAATTAGGGGCTATCAAAGGGCTGTGCTTCCAAGAAGCCTACTGGGGAAGAATCATTATTGCTGCATTTTCTTTTTGTATCCAAGAGACCAGGCAACAAAGCCCAGAAAAGGGCTGGCAGGTCATCAGAGTGACCTGAGCTAGCTGCAGAGGTTGATTCTGAAGAGGAGGGAGGGAGAAGCAGTCTCTCCCCAGACAGGTAGTGCCTCTGCAGCAATTCTATGCACCATCAGAAGTGTGTGCATTTCCTTCCAAATCGCAGATTTTGGAGACTAGAAGCATCAAAAGCTGAAACTTGGAGAGAAATGTGCTCTGCCCTTCCTGTTTAATGTTCTTCTGGCCAGGGGCACAAGGGGGAGAAGTAAGAGCTGCCATGAGAGCTCACAGATCCAGTGGCTGCTCAAAGCAGCAGGCAGTACGCTATGCTTCAGGTCAAGGTGGGTGCTCTGCTTCTGAGCGCTGCTGCTGCTGCGCAGTAGACAATGCTCAAGCTGTGCCCTTGTGCCACCTGGCCTCAGTGAGGTGAGGAGACCTAACAGCACTAAGTAGCTAGGCACACAGATGGGAGTAATTGGGGAAATAAAGATCAAGGCCTGTCTTTCTTCTCCCACTCTTTGCTGAAAGAAGCTCAAAAGTGGCAGCTGACTGCAAAAAAAAATAACATTGCAGGATTAATTTCCTTGCAATCCATCAATGAGCCGGTGTCGATGGCATTGATAAACTGTTAATTACAAAATCAATACCTATGAATTTTTACAGCTGTCAGAGCACTGAGGTGCTCTGGAGGCAGCCTGGCCACGTCCCTGAGGGTCAGCAGGCCTAGACATAGGGCTTCATGTCAGGGGCTTTTCTCTCCAGCACTGCTGGCATGGCATAAAGGGCAGGTGAGAATGCACAAGGCCCACTGTGTCCTCACCTCCTTCCTTGTAGCTTCTGGCAGGAGCGGGAGGAGCAGGGACCTTAGAGGACCCATCAATACAGAATTTGCTACTGCTCGCCATGCTAGATCCAGACCTTGTTCACTCATCTCAGCATTAAACATACTGAGGAAGAAAAAAGAAAAAGGGAAATAGGTTTGGCCAGTCTGCAATATGCTTAACTGAACACATGCTCTATGCTAACCTGGAGAGCTCTTCAGTGCAAGGGTTGATCCATTTCTATTCTTAAGGCAAGAGAACCTAGAAATGAGTAAGATGGGAGTGCTAACTCTGAAGGGTAACAGGTTAAGTTTAGAGCACATCTACTCAGTCAAAAAAAAAAGGGTGATGGTCACATTGTTGGAACTTGCTTGCTGCTCTGGGCATTAAGAATTAATTCCTCAGCTCTCTAAAATGCACTTTAGTTAAGGGCAGACTTCACTTGGATTCCCTCTGCCAGTCCCACCGGTGAGTCCTTGGTGCATTTCATTGAGGATTTACAGATCAGCCGCAGTTCTGGCAAGGTGGCTTCTTCAGAGAAACACCCAGCCTATTGCCGTCTTCTCCTCTAGTGAGGAGTGAGCAAGCTGCCTCTTTCATTTCCATTTGCTTTAACTACTAGAAACAAAGGGTCAACGTACCCTGGGCTGTGTGGAAGAGAGGAAAGTCCCTAGAAGCTGGATAGCACAAGCAATTACAGCCAGCAGGGAAGGGGAAAATCAGGCAGGTTGTGGCAGTGCAGGTGCTAATCTAAGTGCCCAGCTTTAAACCCTGCCTCTGACCCAAGGGAGCTAAGGGCTGGCCCAGAGGTAGTCTGCGTTCCTACTGTTTTAGGAGTCAGCTGTTTGCATGCAAGCACACACATGCAGGCTCTGCAAGTTTACTCCATGTCAAAAATACACTAGGAATAATAACTTCAAGCTTAAAACAAGCAAAGGTTGAACGTGAAGGCTGTGTTAGAAAAATACAGCGTGCCGTATCTAGTCTCCTTCTGTGTATGTGTGCTGAGAGCCTTTAGCTATGTGAAAAACAAGATCTCACATTTTACTTTCATATTTTTGGTAAGAATAACAAAGCAAGATTTTTGTGGCTAATGCTCCTACAGAACTACTTTAGCTGCACTAGAACAAACCGGTGCAGTTAGAGTGGCTTCTCCCATCCAGCTGAGCACATGCTTTGGCCTGTGCCTCCTGACCCCGACCTTGGTTTCTTTACTCCACAGCGCTGAAAGCAGAACCCCAAAGCAGCTGTTAAGAGCTGGTTGTTCTGCTCTGTCATTGCTCACTGTTTCTCCACTCCCGATACACACTGTTCTGTAAGGCTTAGGCTGGGCTTACTGCTGGCACCACCAAGAACTTGAGAGCAGCAAGGCTCAGGTCCTACAGCAGCTCCACTCATAGCGTGGGCCAGATAAATGTCCCAGTATGGCTCTTCTGTCACCCTGTCACTACACTGCCTTAGCACTTCAGCCTCCCTGAGGAGCCCTCCACCTTGTTCAATCCTGTGACCTTCCTGGTAGGCAGGAGGCAGGCTTTTTAACAGGAGTTGATTACGCAGCCAAAAGCCACCATCCCACAATCTAGAGAGAGGGCAGCCTTGGCCATCTGCCCATCCTGGTTCAGTGGCAAAGTGAAGGCAGCAATTAGAGGTAAAAAAAAGCAGTATATGAGAAATTGAAAAAGGGAACTAGATAGCAATTTATATGAATCAGAAGTTATGAAGTGTAGAAAATCGATAAGGGAAGTGAAGGACATTGGAAGAAAATCCATGGCTAGAAGGGCTAAGGACAATAAAGAACAGTTTTATAAATATTTAAGAAATAGAAGAAAAATGACCATTTGTAGGTGGCTCCTTTATGCTGACTATTAATAGAATGAGGAAGCAGAAGTCCTCAGTGAGCATTTCAGTCCTGGGTTGAGAAAAGAAGCGTTATGTACCTGTCTTACATGGAGATGAAGGGACTCCTTAGTCTTTTGTTTATGCAAGAAGATATCAGACATCTGCTACAGACAAACTCCACAGAAATCAGCAGACCTTGGTAACTTGGCTTTAAGAGTTCTAAAATCGCTGGTGAAGGCCCACCTAGGGCAGATTAATCATTAACAAATCTTGGTATCTTTGAGAAATTCAAGATGGCTGGAAATGTTCTAATGGAGCATACACTTTCCTGGGTCCTGTTTGATTGTTGCTATGGTAGCTTCAGTGAACCAGAGCAAAATAAGGGAAAAAGAAACGTGATGTTCAATTAAAACTCAGAAGATGGTATTACAACTACTGCCAGTCTACACAATACTTGGAATAAAGGTCTTGTCAAACAAATCTGATTTCATTTGCTGATGAGATTACAAGTTTGGTTGATAAAGTTAACTGCACAGATATAATAGACTTAGGCTTTTATAAGGCACTTGGCTTAGCACCACAGGACATTCTCATTAAAAAATTAGCACTATGCAATATCAATAAAGCACACTTTCAATTGATTAGTTACTGGCTAGATGACAGATTTCAAAGTAGCTATCAGTGGTGAATCATCCCTGAAGGAGTTTTCTGGTGGAAATCCACAGGGATCAGTAAAAAACCAGATGCTACCCAACATTTTTATCAATGATCTGTAAGCGGTTTCTTTCTCTTCTTTTTTTCTTTTTTTTTTTTTTTTTTTTTTTTTTTTTCCCTTTCTTTCAGATTGCTCCTGCTAAGGTGTGTGGATGACAAAGTAGAACAGAATGGTGTGAAACAGTGAGGAAGGAGAAGCCTCACAGAGCATCCTGGGCCACTTGCTTACACTTGAAGTAACACAACTATAGGCTAGGAATGCAGCTCTGGAATAGGAACTGTGCCAGGGAAAGCTGTCAGGTGTAAAAGGACCTGGGATCATAGGACACGGTTCAGAAAAGATCAGTATCTACAGTCTGATTGAACTCAGGCAAACTGTTGTTAGGGATATGGTACCTATCTCTTCCTTTTGAACTGAGAGTACAATTAATTTTTAGAGTCAGATGTCATGAAAGATGTGAATTTCCCCCCTTTTAAGGCCCTCAGCTTCACACTGGGTGTCTTTCTGGAAAATGGCTTTAGCTGAACACATATGCTGGACTCAGTGCTGGCCTGCAAGGCTGAATTCTGTGACCTGCACTTTGCAGTTTGGCAAGATCAGATGTAAGACAGTGAGACTCAAGGGATGTAGAGGGAGCCCTCGTCACACAGTAGCTTCAGCAGTTTCCCTTTAGAAGGGACTCCTGAGCAAGTATGTGCCTGGTACTACAGCACAGCACGCAGCACCTTATGTCTGTCATGGGCACAGGCTTCCAGCCTGCTGGCCTGAGGGCTGCAACCCTCCCCACACTAAGGCTCTTCCCAGGAACAAACAGAACAGGCAACATCAGGCTTCTGCCAGCACATCTTATCCTCTGCCATCCAGACGGAAGGGGCTGGGGGGAATACTCAGTGTCTGTGCTCACTGAACATCTCCAGGAACAGACCAGGCAGCCTCAATTCCACAGTTTTTTTTTTTTTTTTTTTTTTTTTTGTGGGATTTAAAACTAAGACCAGGGTTTCCCTGTTCTCTGTAACTGACCAGCACTGACCTTATCCAAACTCGTGGCACACAGCCTTTCTTTTAGTGCCAGCAGCCATCACACCCTGGCTGGTCCCGCTCCCTAATACAGGGCCAGATTGCTGTTGGGGCTGTAGTGGCAGCAAGCCTCACTTCTCCCTCCTCTCCAGCTTGGAGCCTCTACCTCCCTCCTCTCTTGAGGGTGGACAAAGAACTCTGGGGATGCTGCATGACATGAGCAGAGCACGGTCTCGGGCACTGGGCCCTACTTTCCTCCCAGGCCAGACAACAGCTTGTGCCTTGATTCCCTGATCGTGAGGCTGACTCAGCCAGGGACATACCTGAGTTGGCAAGGGCCAGAGCTTTGAGTGTGACAAACTCCTCCTTTTCCACCTTGAGCTTCTTGTAGCGGCGCACTAGTTGTAGGATGGCCAGGTAGAGCTCCAGCAGCCCCGTCAGACGAGAGTGTTCTTCATCCATGATGTAGTCCTCAGCATAGACAAGCTTGTCCTCATATGGCAGGGAGCGGTACACAATGCCCAGGATGAGGATTTCCATCCAGGCGCTCTGCAGGAGGCTCATCTGGTCCCCAAGGGAGAGGTTGGAGAACCCTGATAGGGCAAAAGACAGCCAGGGTCAAATGGGTGGGCAGCAAAGCTTCCAGGAGCCTGGGCTTCTTCATTTCCCTGGGACCAACCCCAAGCGCTCTCCCCCACTGGCGGCTACTCTCAAAAGCGTACTAAAGTGACCCTTGTCTCTGTGGCAACCAGCACATGCAGGATATGGCAACCCAAGGCTAATGATAACCTCGTGTCAGTGATCACTACTTCTTCTATAGCAGCGTTTTGCACCACATCTTCCTGCTCACTGCACCTCTGTAGTTTCGTACAGCAGCCTATTTAGTCTCCTCAGCTGAACCAAAAGGCAGAGAAGAGCTCGAGAGCAGAAAAGAGGGCTTCTGATGCGATAGGAGGAAACGACACAGGCCTGAACTTCCAACATATCTCAATCTCTCATTTCAGCCAGCCTGAGAAAATGTCACACCACAACAGAGCACTGAAGAGTCAAAAGCTGAATACATCCATGAACAGGATCCTTTTCTATCCATCAGCATTCCCTGAGCTCCGCACCATCAGCTTTCTGCCCCTCACAGCCAACCCCACCAGTATACAAGCACCTCTGTGGTGCTATACAAGCACCTGAATCACTGCCAGACCCTGCAGCAACAGCACCAGCACCCAGAACTGAAGTAAGTCATCCTCCCCAAATACAGAAAGAGCAATCACAGTCTGATAGATGCAGACAGCCACAGAGCCCTGTTGGCACCAGTGAGGAAGTGGAGAGGCTGAAACACAGAGGTACTGTCCGTCCTGAGGGGGAAGGGAAGTTAAATCCATTATGCCCCCAGTACCAGGCATCGCAGAAGGCCAGATCATGAAAGACCCGAGGAGACAGGCACTGTACAACAGCCATTACAGACAGAGATGCCAAGCACAACGTGCTGGTCCCATCTCAGCAGCTCCTGCCCACCCCTGATAGTCAGGAGCTGTGCTTTGTGGCAGCTCCTTGTGTCCAAAGGTCCCCAGGCTGTGGAGAACAGGGCACCCCGGCACCCCCTAGCTGGGAGGGCTGTGCTCCACCAGCCTCCCCTGCCAGTTTTCACCCCACATGCTCATCAAGCTTTGGGGCTCACTTTCCTCAAGGGGCCTGGCAGCTCATCAGCCTTGGTCCTCAGGAGCCTCCCAGCCCCACCAGCTGTGTGCAAGGCACAGCTCGACACGTCCGTCCCGCAGCCCTCCCTGCTTACAGCCCTTGGCCCCACGTCAGGGCCTAGGTAGCCAGCCACCATGATGATCATTTGATTTCTCTTGTTATCAAGTTGGCAATTAACAAAAGAGCTGATGATTGCTATATTGACTGACTGTGGGTCCTCTTTTTCTATCTGCACTATCTCAGCCTGGGAAGGGAAGGCAGAAGGGTGGGTTAGTGGTATTTATTTATCACTACGCCATGTTTTGTGTTTGTGTTGCCAGGGGAAGCAAAGGGTGATAATGGCCTGGCAGCCCTTGGACATCCAATTTCCCTTATCAGGCCACTGAATAGAAAAGAGGCCCCAGGCCACATTAATTAACAGATACCAATCAGCTGTCACGTGTTGTGTGTGCAAGGTCTGGGGGGAACAGTGGGTGGGAGGAAAGAATCAATAAACCACTGGGGAGGAGTGCCAGAGGGAACAGCTAAAGAGTCCAGGCTACTGGGGAGAAAAACTGAAAATGCAGCTCCATGACTGTGGGATTGACGCCTGTACAGCACAGCCCATGCAGCCCTGCGCCTGGTGAATCCCATCCCTTGCTGAGGCTGCAGGGGTGCCTGTCTCCTTCACCTCAGCCTCCTGCCCCTTCCCTCCTGCAGTCAGTACTCTGCTTTTTTGCTGCTCCTGAATGCAGCCATCCCGACTGAGCCCAAGAGCAGGCTGAGGCAGCTCTCATGCTTGGGTGCAGTCTCCCCACCTCTCCTTACAGCACAGGAACCTGATGGGATTGGCCATGAGGAAGGGGAAGCTATACTGTGCACAGTCCCTGGTGCCTGGAATTTCTCTCCGCAGGGAGCCGAAAGCAGTCCTTCAGTCACCTCTCTCCTAGCTCTGACCATGGAGAACAGCCCCGCATTTAGGATGCTGCCTTAAGTTCAGTTTCTGGCCTTTCTGCATTGTCGTTACCCATCTGGGTTACAAAGGGGGTTATGCCATTGCCTCAATGCAGTCTGCCCACAAAATTTGTTAAAGATTGAGAAACAGTTACATGGTGCAGTGAGAGGATCCAGGACAGACATAGCTCACACGTTTCTGCTGGAGAGTTGAGTGGAAAAAATTGATTTAACCCTAGCAGTAGCCTGTACTTCCAGCATCTCTGTGAACCACTCTTTCCCAGAGATATTTATGGCAGGTAGGGAATTGCACAGCAGAGACCATGCTCTACCTGTGCCAAGGGGGACAGAAGAGCCAGCTGCAATTGCCCTGCCCACCTGGCAAAGCCCCCTGCCAGAAGCACTCCCAGGTAGCCAGCGACTCCAGCTTTGGTGGGTGGCCACAAAGGAGGGAGTGCTGCAGTGCCAGTCCTGGATTCAAAATGTGTGACAGAATCGGGACCCTCTTTCTCCATTGTTTTCACAAGTAGAATGCAAGGGTTGGAGGACTGTGCTGTATATCGCACTCTGCACAGACAAGGGACGAGCAGATAATGTAGGGTCTCCCATATATAAAAATTGGGATCTGCAACTGTAAATGCTAATTTCACCTGGCTAAAATCAGAGGCTTGCTATCATTGGTTTGTAACACTGGAGAACTTCCAGCTGTGAAATTCAAGTGCCTTGCCATCTTCTAGCTCTCACGAATTGCTAACAATTGTGCATTCCTGAGCTGTTTGATGGCACAGCATCCAGAAACTGCCCTTAGTAATCTGTTTCCTGCTGCAGGTCTTATCCTGAAAGGTGCTGACTACTCCACTGGCATCTGGAGGCTCCCAAGAAAGTACTTCAGGACTGTGTCGGCTCTGTCTCCAGCACAGAGCTGCGTGAGCATTTCCCTCCTTCCCACATGCAGGTTGAGAAAAACTGCTTTATTTGCAATAGCTGATGTGACATTCAGTTATTTTTATATTATTATTATTATTTTTTTCAGTGGTTTGGCAGTGGGAGCTCCCAGAATTAAAAAAAAAAAAAAAAAAGTCATAATTTGTGGCAAGTGGAGTTCATAATCTGTTAATTTATTATCATTTCTGTCATCCTGGAGGGCCATTAGCAGAGGTAATAAAGGGAGATGTAATTATAGTATCTGAGGCCACTCCAGACACAGCTGCTGTCACTCCAGTTGCCATATTTCATTCCGTGCTAGTACTATCGCCTTCCTAGTGAGAACAGCACAACAGCTATCCTGGGAGAGCCTTCGTCGTCACCTCTTGAGAGAAGTCTTGGCTCCTTGCATCAGGGCATGCAGCAAAGGTAGATGTTGTTCAAAGACAATTAGCACAGGGGTGGGTGAGTCGTGGGAAAGAGCCTTCATATAGAGGAGTACAACAGCACACAAAGTCTGGCTTTCGAGCCAATAGCCAATAAGGCTGCTGAGCTAATAACATTCGCTGAACACCATTAAATCTGCTTTCCTGTTATCACAGGAGAGTGAATTAAGCTTTGATTTTATTTGCTGACACTGTGAGGCAGAAGTTTGTGCCAACACCCATAGTTATGACTTCAACATCACACAGTTCTTTACTAATTCCAGCTTGAATGCAAGGCAGGAATATGTGACTTTTGTTCCTTTCTCCATGCTCTCTGTGTCCAAGAGTTTATGCACACAGGAAGCAATGTCCTGGTTTTCTAAAAATCTTTGGAAGGCAAAAATACAGGGCAGGTATAACCCAGACACATGGCAGCCTCCTGGCCCTGCCCTGCTCTGCCCCCTTGCTGCCTAACTCAGTATGTTTCGAACATGTTTCAGAACGATAGGGTGTTTTGTTCCATTTTTACGAACTGTCTTTTACTATGTTTGATTCTCAGTACTGCTCCCTTGTGTAACAGTCCCTGAGCTCTCTCCTGTGCCAGGCTGATGGCTTGTAACATGTTGCAGGGGCTTTGATAGGAAAGGAAAATACAGAGAGAAAACTGAGATGACGGCAGGTGTGTTCTGCCTTTCAGAAAGGGGAGGAAGAGCCCTTTTCACACTGAAGGAGTCATCTCACTACTACACTCTTGTTCTGGGATAAGCACCAGGGCAAACTGGAGAACTGTAGGAACCGGCAGTTGAGCATCCCACACTCATCCCACAGCTGCAAGCAAGGGAACTAGAGCAGGACACCCTGTGCAAACAGAAATGGCCCAGGTTGGAGGAACAGACAGCAGCACCTTACTGGACAGCCACAGCCAATAACTGCCTTGCATGAAAACCGCTCCCATTAACACCCCAAGTACTGGGTTAGTAGAGCAATCCAGGCTGAGTTCTCTAATCACCACTGTAACCCCACTTGTGATGAATCAGCCCCAGATGGATTCCAGCAGTAGTGATGGGTGTAATCCCTGCAGATCCTGCAGATCTCATGTAAGAAGGGCACCACTGGGATTAACCTCTATTCAGAAACTCTGTCCTCAAAAAGTTTCTCCAGACCTTATAGTCCTGCCACGTAACAATCCATATTCCATACAGCCTGGGAAGCCACTAACCCTTGAGTCATGGGAGCAATACTCCCACGGAGAAAAGAAAAGCAGCCACCAAATAGCCACAAGCAGTGTGACAAAGAGAAGCAGAATACATAAGAGAACTAAACTGCTTGCTCACTCATGCTAAGATGCCTCAACCAACAGGGAAGAACTTAAATCCAGAAAGCGAAGCAAGAGAACACAGACCCATGCAGTGGAATACACAGACAACATGCAATACAGATTAAATCTTGTGATCCTGTGGCTGAGCCTCTGATATTCTCCCAACACAACAAAGGGGGATGGAAGGCAGGAGAAAGCTGTACTGAGCTGTTCACAGAGTCTGTTTGAAGCAGTCTTCTGGAAAGCAGCCACATAAACCCCAAGAACATCCTCTAAATTCCCTGTCCAACCTTCTCCACATCCAAATCCAACCTATCTTTGTTTTGGGATGTGTGTGTGGGGGGGTTAAGAACAGAGATGGAGGGAACATTTTCCCTGCCCAGTCTGAATCTACATCCCCAGAACCTCCTTGAGGGCCACGTCTGCTCCTCCAGCCTGGGCTCATCCTACCTGCAGGTGTGAGAGGCTGTTGCTCTGACACTCAGTCACACAGGCACACTCAGCGGGATACAGACAGCAAGCCTTCAGAGGCCAGTCACATTGCCAATAAGTTGTCCTCACTATTTTTCAGCGCAGAAGCCTGGAGATCCATTAACAATAGTATGTCCTCCATTCCAATGGGACTTGTTCTGTGGTGAATCCAGTAAGACAAACCCTTCCTGAGTCTGGGCAAGAATGCCCATGACAGACAGGGTGGGAGCCTGCCTTGTCATTAGCAGCGAAGTCCAGTCACTATCATAACATTTATTCATCCAGGAACACAACAGACCTAGGCCATACTGATGCAGCCCAAAAGCACTACAGTCCGCCATCCCAAGGGCTGTTCCCCAAGTGCCACTCAGTGCCAGGTACCACTGAGGACTTTACTGTAGCATCTCAAAGCCTACTGCACAATGCCAGGGCACACACACACAATCATCAGTCCATGCACCTGCACCAGGGGCTATACTGGAGTTTGCTTCCAGTGAAAGCCCACCACAAGTGGTTTTCTGTGACAGTAATTTCCATCCATCACTGTATGTAACGGTCCTGCCTGAAGAAAAACTGATCAGCACAGTGATAAATAACAGCTCCCTTTGCTATTCATGCTTAGACCTTGTAATTTCCCCTGTTTACCTGGGATGTGCTTTGCCCAGCCAATGATCACCACCAGTTCCCTGTCTGCCAGGTCACAGAGGGTTGTCAGGGCTTTGATGTCGCTCTCCGGCATGGTTGGATCAGGCATGGCATAAATCTTCTCTGGCTCTGCCACCAGCAAGTGGGAGACGATCTTAGTCACTGCACATTTCAAAGGAGAAGTTGTTGTTGTATCTCTCATGACAGAAGGTGTCATAACAGCCCTTTCTAGAAGTGCCTTCCTGGAGAAGACATGGCTATAGAGGCTGTGGGGCCTCAGAAATAGTTTTGGTCACGGGAGGACAGTACACTGCAGCCCTCTATGCTGCAGTGATCTGCCAACGCTAACCCAGCTCTGTACAAAAGCAGCAAGCTACTGTAAGGTTGTCAACCACTATCTCAGGTATGTCCAACAAGGATAGGAGGAGGCACAAATAATCCATTGATAGGACTTGGAAAAGTTTAGAGAATTATTGATGGTATGGAAGAGAGAAATCAGCACCGGACCAGTTTTGCCTATGTAGCTTGGATGCTGGAAAAGTTCAGCAAAATCAGTAAATGAATTTGTATCATCTCTTAGGAAAGTTCTGATATATACTCTAGGTACAACACACATAGCATTCCGGCTATACCTTAGGTGCCCCTAATCTACTTATGCACTATGATCATAAGAAAAGAAGTCCTAGAGCTGGTGACTGATATGGGAACCAGAAGTTACAACTTCTCCACTGCACGTTTTGGGAGACCAATAAAGAGGAACGCAGCGGTTGTTCAGAAGACCACAATCCAAGACTGATACGTACGTGGCTTTTTAGCTGGGGGAGGGATCTGTAAGCTCAGGTAAGTGCTACTCTCAGAATCCAGCCTCCTCTTGTATTTCTGGCGGCCTCCACGGACTCGATCCAGACGAACACCTGCAGGCAAAACAAGATATATTCTCATGATTCCTTAGAGCCACAGGAAATCTTGACATTCAGATGAAAAATCTGCAAAGATGTTCTCCACACTCTCCCAAACATTTGAGATCTCAGCTGAACCCAGAGATCCCAAAAATACCAGGTAAACTGCCTCCAGCTCTAACAACACTGCTGTGAGCTTTACTTTTATTCAGAACATTAACGAAGACCAAAATTAACCCATTCAAACTCCTGAACCACCATCAATCTTACAGCCAAATGAAAAGCCTCAGTACTCAATGCCATCTAGATGATCTTGCTTTTAAAAAGAAAGACTTTAAATGTCACTCAAACCTGCAGTTATAAAAATAAGCTTTTAGATTGTTCTTAAAAATGAGAAGTTAAATGTTGTGTGACCTCTCACTACTTATATCTGAAAAAAGTTATCTATAGCAAATAGGTTATGAACTATGAATTCAACAAAAATCCTTCAGATTTGACCAAGTAAGGAATTCTAATAAAGTAGAAACCAAATAAACAGAAACTACCTCTACTACAATAAAGCAATGATAAAGCTAAAGCAGGGACACTGAAGAATTTGTTGCCGCTCTTTCAAAACACAGTGAATCAAACTGCAAGTAGCACAGTGAAAACTGTTCCCAGTGACAGTCCCCATGCAAAAAACAACAGCAGCATCAATAACCAATTGAACAGGAACAGCAGCTGAACTGCTGTTATCTTGTGCTGTATCAGGACAAGATACAGTATTAAAAACTAATCGTGAAAAGCCATAGATATTTGTCCAGTTGTTACGTCTGGCCAGCCATACTGTCTCTGTAATCAGTTCCTGTGAAATCAGGGTAACTCAGTCTTGCTGGAAGAAACAGCAAAAAACCTGTCAAGGTAAAAGTAGGTGCAATCAAATAGAATAAATTTTTGAATCTACACTGTGCAAGTACTTCCTTAGAAACACTCATGAGTTTATCTAGCCTGATCACAGGAACCAATTATGTGATACACTTACTAATCACACTGAGCCATTAATATTTTGCAATCAATTTACTGCACAAACACAAACAACCAAAAGCAAACACTCCAAATCAGTTTTGAAGTGATGCTTTTTAAACAACTTGTACATCTGAAAAACCTGCAGCCTGCTGTCAAATATTCAACCCCAGGAGGAGGAACATCTGTCACTGCGTCTCAAGCCAATCCCCCATTTGCTGTCATGGAAAAAAGAAAGCTTTCACTCTTGTGCTCACGCTGGCCCCACGGACACCACACGAAATCGTCACATGCCACAGCACCTAGATCCTGACACCACACCTGGAGCGCCCAAACCGACTGACAAACAGCACCAACAGCCTCACAACAGCAAGAAAAACCAGCGCCAGCCGGGCCAGCGGCAGTCAGCTGCACAGCAGGATGGCGGGGATCTCTGGCAGCAGCAACGCCCCACAGAGGTTCAGGTGCATTGCCTTTAAGCCATGGTGTGCTGGGGCAGAGCCTCATAGGCACGACGGTGTCCGAGCTACAGAGCTGCTTCCTTTGAAGAGTCCTGCTGCTGCCATTAAGCAGGGGAAGCAGGAATGAGCAGGCCTGGAGCTCCAGAGCAAAGGAACTGCTGCTGCTGGGGGGTGCTCTGGGAGGAGGGCTGACACTGAAAGATGGACAGAAAGACTTGAAGCAGAATGGATGAATTCGGATTGAGCCTTTCGTTCCCCTGCTCATTTTCTATTTCTGACTCTGTGTGTGGAGAATTTACTGATGTCCCTAAGCATAAGTACCACCTTTCTACTCCATTACACAGCAGATTTTCTGAAAATGCTGCCCACTTCTTTCATCTGCGTTCCCTGCAGCAGGTAGCCTGTGGGTAAGCTGCCTTCCTGGGAGCCCTAACAAGTTCCAGACAGTGATTTCAGAAAGGGCAGCTAGGGAATCCCAAACCTGAGATCATCCAGGGAGATCATCCAGGGAGAACCCTGGATGAAAGGAGACCTCTGTGCCATGCTCCACTGAGTGGATGACACCTACCTATGGCCAAGAGACAAAGGGGAGAGACAAATTTCAGGAAGTGCCAGAAAACCAAGTAACCAGTTACGTAAATTTAAAGGTTCAGAATAACACTGTTCAAAGGTCATGGAGGAATCCAGAAAAGGGTGCAGACTTCAGTTCTGAATCTCCGCTTCCCAGGACACTCATAGAAAAAGGGTCATAGGAAGGTCCATTCCTTCATGCCAGTGGGCAGGATGTCACTGGAATGGGGGGACACCAACCTCGGCCCAGGAGAAACCAGCACACAGCCCTCCAGGATGCTTTTGCTGTGCAGTTTGCTAAGCAGTGCAGAGAGGGGACTGGGAGGACAGGGAGAAAATGGGGGAAGGAGCTCTCTCTTCCTTCTCCCAAGAAGAAGCATGCCATCTCCAGCGCTTGGCAGAGGGGTGGTTGCACAGGTTGCAGTAGTATTAGGGAACCTCAATCAGATTATAAGGACACAAAGGACTTAAGTGCATTAAAAAAAGATAAGAGAGATGCAGGGAGATTTACCCTCCATCCCTCCTTCCCTCACTGAGCAGACAGGTCTGTTCGCCCAAGGTCTTTAGCTTGTTAATTTTGAACAAGTCTTTGTCCTCCTTTTGCTCCCCATCCTGCGCGACACTCCTTGAGGCAAATGTTTTCAATCAGCATTTGCAGAGCCACTATGCTACCCTGTCATCAGCACCAGCTACTGAGTGCAACAGCAAACAAAAGCATCTCAGCTCCAGTCCCTGACTGTGACAGTCCAGAGGTGCGCATCATGGCAAAAGCCCTTTCCTAAAAGATCTGACAGCCTAATGGGTCATATTTAGATGGCAGGAAACAGCACGGCTCAAAAACGGGATCTGATACTGAGCTGTGGTGTTCAGGTGGCTTGTTAATGCCTGCTGCTCTACTTTGGTTTGCTCAGTGGTTGGTTTTAAGATAGGGAGGCTGGTTACAATGCGGTTCTGAAAGGAGACACTAAGGCACATTAAAATGGAGCGGGAAGGTGCAGTGGGTAAGCTCAGAGAAACAGTGTGAAGGAAAGCATCAAGTGGAGAAGAAAGAGGGTGGTATGTAAACTGAGATATAAATGAAAGTGAGAGGACAGAAGGGAGACGAGAGAGGCAGGGCTGGAGCAAAGCTGAGTGCTATGTACACTGTAATCCCATGTGCAGATTTCACACCAAACGTGCAGCCACCTGCACTTTAACTGCAGGGTGCAGCAGCCACTTAGGAGATGCAGCTGGTCCATGCAGAGGGTTTGGTGCCACAGCCTGACAAGACTGAAGAAAGAAGAGAAAGAAGTTGCCCTCCAGCTCCTGCACAAACCCATTTCTCACGTGGATCAAAACCGTCCAGCTCCCAGGAGAGAAAGTGCTCGTCCTACAAAACTGTCGCCACAACAGGCACTCCTGGGCCCCCCCCTTCTTGACACAGTCAGCGAGGAGGGGCAGCTAGAGCAGCAAAGATGGGGGAGGTCACATACACAATGTGAGATGCTACAGTATAGGGCAAAGTCTGGGAAGTACCGCCCTGTGCTAACCTACCTTTCTGGAAGCTGTTGCTTCAGAAGTGAAGGCTATCTGTGCTGGAAACATCCCCTCCCCTCCCATCCCCTGTGCTGCGAGGACGCGCTGTTTGTAGAACCTCGTTACCTTTTGAGGCACCCCGCACAACAGCCCAGCCACCCTTCTGAGCCAGGCACAGAGCTGGGCCGTGAGTCCACCACTGGGAACGAGCCCCCAGCTCCCCACCAGGACCAGGCAGGGAGAAGGGCAAGCCCAAGACTTGTGCAGGACTTCTCGGCTCAGCATCCTGCCTGGGGCAGGGCTGTCAGTTTTCGAAGTGTCCTGTGGGTGCCACTCGTGTTCCAAGCGTTTGTGCAGAGAGGTCTGTGCCAGCACCAAGCCTCTGCAGTGGCAGAGCTGATCTGCTGATCTGTTCAAGCTCCCTGCTTTTCTCTGACATGCCCCTCGGAGAGACGTCTGCCCGACAACTTTGGGATCAAATGTCCCCTTGCTGGATTGATAACATCAGGCTTTGGGTTTTTTTCTTAATGGAAGTAAAATAATTCCAGCTTTTTTTAAAAGCTGGACCTAGGCCCAGTCTGTCGGAAATAAAAATAGCCGAGTATGCAGAGGCGACAGCACACAGAGTCAGGTTTAGTTTCTCTTTTATTTTCTGGAGACTAAAAATAATCTTAAAAGCTCTGTGAAGCTATGCTCTGGCCATTGGGAAATGCAGTCTAGGCCCAATATCAGCTGTCGCGTCAAATTACTGGCCTCACCTCACTTTCCATCGAGTCCTATCACATGCCCATGAATTGATAGGCACAGAAAGATCCATCTTGCCAGAAGAGCTAACGGAGGAGCCAAGCTACCGGGTTTTTGCACGGTACAGTATGTGTCTACACCAAGAAGGACACAACTGAAGGGAATGCAGGGCAAGGGGTGGCCAGGGAGCAATGTCCAGGGAGCAAAAACTGCTTTTGCCCAGCTTCCCCAATAAACCAGCCAGATCCTGTGCCCACTGCCCACCTGTACCCTGATTTGTGGCTTCTGCATCAACGCAGCCTGGCTGCTCCCTGGCTCTGAGCTGGGGTGGTGCTCTGCAGGTGACAGAGATGCCCCTGTCCCCAGGAGCTGCCACTGAAAGCACAGGGATTGGCACTGTCCAAGGAAGCTGGAAGCCATAGGTTAAGACCAGAGAAGAGAGGAAGGGAGAAGTATTATGCACAAGATGTTCCCTCTCCCCTTTTGCTCTGAATATCAGGAGAGACAACAGGATGTGGCAACAGAGGGAGTGAGCTGGGAGGAGGCCTATCAAGGAAACAGAGAGCCCTCCCAACACTTAATCTGAGGAGCTGTGGTACAGAACCTTCACTGACTACCAGGGGAACCTCAGAAATGCCCTGCAGGGTCAAACCAATGCTTTCTCTAGCCCAGTTTTCTATTTCATTCTATTTAGGTAGAGAACACAAGCCTTTTGGAACAGGTAAGGGAGCACAAGCATGGACTAGAAACCAAATTTCTATATTTGTGACACAATGGAGAGGCTCCCACCAGTGCAGGGACAAAGGCCCACCTGTGACAGATCTGCAGAGGTGAGGGAGCTCCTCAGGCCCGCCAACGCAGCGCATGGCACTTCGGCCAGCCCTCACAGCACAGCTGTGCTTGGGCCTTGCTGCCTTAAGTCTCTCCTGAAATTCTCACCTCAGCAGTGGTGCTTGCAAACACTAAGAACTAGTGTGCACATCACATTTGATTCTTAAAATAGAACAGCTTTGCTGGGCAATTCTGAGTAAATGCCACCCCTCCAGGTACCCTGCAGCCCAAGGGCCAGCACAGTCTTCTTGGGTGAGTCAGGAAGAGGAATCGAGAATCTCAGCAAAGCTGAGTCACTGGTGAATGTAGGTCATCAGAGCCTGTGACAATGTTCGTGCACATGCTTTAAGTTACTGTAGAGCAGTGGGACATACATCCAGTCCCAGCCCACTCCTGTTCACCTCAGAGGATCTTACCTACTGCATTGTCAGAACTGCCTACAAGTTTGTAGCTGGCATCTAAATATCCTTGCACGGCTGCTGTTTTTATCTGGTTCCTATTTTTGTACATGTTAATAAGAGCACTAAGCACAACTTCTGATGCTGAAAAACACAGAGTTTATCACAAACCTGCGTAGAGGTGATCGCTCTCTGAATTTACACTGACATACATCAATAGAATCTGGACTTCATGTTTGATAGAAAAGAGATTTAATTACGTATGACAAGAACCCAGGGAGTCATCTAGGTAGATTAATGGTTCAAAATGAATGGGGAGAACCAACCTAGATAGACTGATAATCCATTGAATGCAGCAGAAGGTGTGGGGAGGGCCCAGGATGCACCAGCCACATGTTCAGAAAACAGGTACCAAGTGCCACCATCCCAGTGTACACTCTGTGGATGGCTCACCCACGGGAAGCCTCCATTTCGGAGACTCACCATCGCCCTGCCAAAGGCAGCGCATGCTCTGTGCCACACCACCACCCAGCCCAATTCCCACTGCATCGCAAATGCTCGATTCATGCCTTGGAAAAGAGCTGGGTGTGGAAGATACAGACATCAAGATGCCACTCACTGCATCTGGAGATCTTGTTTCAAAGGACAGGCAGGTTGTCTGTCTGTTTTTAAACACAGTGGTATTTTAGAGAAAGAAAAATAATTTTTCATTCTCTTTTTTTTTTTTTTGTTTCATTTGGATGCCTCCAATGGTGATATTTCTGGCACCGGCTGGAGGCAGAATACTCTATAAATACAAAGCCATTAAATCCCATGCAGCAGCAACCTGATCAGGGCTGCCTTTTAATTTCCTGACATGAGCTGGCCACTAACCCAATTACCCAGAATCCCCGGAGGAGCCCTCATCCTTCCCAGGAAGCACAAAGCAAGAACCCAAGCATATTGCAGGGATGTCAGCTGAGCTTTCACTGGAATCAAATATCTTTTCAAGAACACGTGGTTTGGAAGCAGGGATGGGGGCAGGAGGGAGCAGTTGCTGGGAACACTTTGCTCCATTGAGAGATTCTGACACTTAGAAAGAGAAATGAAACACCCTCCATTTGGTTATGTTGCTGAAAGAAGCTGTTGATTCAGTTGTCTGGATTTTAGTGAACAATGAAGGCAAAGTTACTAAGTGGAAGTCGTTTGAGATTGCCAGCACTAGGAATCCCTTGTTTAGGTACTAGATGACGGCACCCAGTTTCTAGAATCAGAGCCAGGCCTACCCAGGGGTGACAGATTTGTCTCCTTGGGAAGCATCTGTGACACCAGCCACTGGCTGCAGCTGGTAAGGGTAACAGCAGAGTTAGGACTACTTGTTAGAAAAGTTCCACTGGCTACAGGGATTCCTCACCAGCCAGGGTGTGGAACAGGAGGAACAAGGATTCAAGAGACAGCTGCTGCCATTAAGCAGGGGAAGCATAAGTCACCAGGTTGTTCCAGGAGGCAGGGTACTGCCAAAGGCTCTGCAAACAGGTGGGAAAGGGGAACAGCTAGCAGGAAGATGAGCAGGGTGAATTCCGCGGCTCTCTGTGCTCACTTCTCATTCATATTTCACTAGTTGGCCCTGCAGTGTCAGTATCCACACATTCTAGTGATGAGTACATCAGAAATCAGATTAGACAGATAGGAGACCAGGAGCTTGGGGGATTTGTAACAAAGAATTTGGACGTCCTGCTGAATTTTAACATGTTCTCTAGCATTACTTATGGCAGTGCATTAGTATGACAAGGAGCAAAGCCTGGGAAAGGCATGGTTGTACCTGGGATTACTACACCACAGCAGATACACTTCTGGGAAGAAGCAGAGTCATGTAGCTAAAATAAATCATTTGCCTTTCCTTGCTAATTGCCTAAACTCTCTCTTGCTGTTAAAGAGCCTCCCATTCTGCATCCTGATCTAGAGCTCCTTCCTCTCCCTTCCTTCTTTACATTTGTGGACTTCACCTTCACCACATAAGAGAGATCTGCTGGGTGACCCCTCAGAGCAAGAAGGCTAGGCCAGAGGAGAATTTGCCTTCAATGACATTTGGAGTGGGGCACAGCATCTTGAACAAAGCAGTTTTTCTATCTTGGGAATTCCCACTCCTGCCTTTATCACAGGAAATGCACTTGGGAGACTCAGATATAAGTATTTTCTGAAATAAGGTGCACCTCATCTGCCGCAGGATACATCCCCGGGGCCCCTTCTTGGAAGCCAACCACTTACACCTACTAGGAAATGGAGAGAAGCCACTCACACCTCTCAGAGTGTTATGCTTAGACGTCAGTCACGAGCAGGACTGCAAAGAGAGAAGTCTCAGCACTGGCAGGGAGCAGGGGACAACCAATCTGATTGCGGCCTTCCAATACTTGAAAGGAGCTTACAGGCAGGAGGGGGACTGACTTTTTACACTGGTGGATAATGGTAGGACAAGGGGGAATGGGCTAAATCTGAAAGAGGGGAGGTTTAGGTTGGACATCAGGAAGAAATTCTTCCCTGAGAGAGTGGTGAGGCGCTGGAACAGGCTGCCCAGAGAAGCTGTGGCTGCCCCATCCCTGGCTGTGTTCAAGGCCAGGCTGGATGCGTTCCTGGGCAGTTTGATGTAGTGAGCTAGTGGCTGGCAGCCCTGTCCACGGCAGGGGGGTTGGAACTAGATGATCTCTGAGGTCCCTTCCAACCCAAGCCATTCTATGATTCTATGAACATAATATGCATTATTCATATTAAGAAGGAAAACAAGACTTAAAGGCTGGTGGAATAATTGATAACATCTCAAAGCCTTGATAAGATTTATAAAACAGTTTTTTTCTTGGCTGTTTAGTTTGCCTTTGTCTGATGTGACACACGATTGCACACACATGCATGCACTTTGTGAAAGTGTTAGTGACCCAGCTTTGCTCCTTTTTCAGAGCAGTTTTTGCTCCTGGGTCTCTGCAGATTTCCAGCAGGCCCTCTGCAGTGGAGTTGAGAGGAAATACAGCATCCTAGGAGAAGGTGTAGCTTTGGCAATATTAGAGTTACCTATTCAAAGGTGCAAGTGACTACTGGGGCCAAGCCCTGGTCTCTGCTAGGAACAGGATACCTGCAATGAGAAGCACAGAACAGGGAAAAACACAGCTGCCAGAAACAATACATGTGGGAATCCATCGAAGAAAACATTCTGTGGGAGTTCCACAAAAGTAAAGGAGCACATGCCCGGACAACAGACGGTCTGCTCGTGAACTTCTACAGATGCTGCCCTCCTAAAAGCTGCCTGAAGGCCTTCCAGATGTTGGGCTACAACAGCACCCTTGGTGTTGGTTTGGTCTATAACCTGTTGTATACCACCCCTCTTCCCATGTCCTCAGAACATTTCCTTCTCACAAACTGACACAAAAGGAAGGATTAATCTCTGTCCTCCTCACGGTGGTGTTCTACAAGGTGGCACACAGGCCTTGTGAATTCAGTGAGGCAGCAGAGGTGTGGAAGGCAAGGCTAGGAGGTCATGTTTAACCAGCCAATGTCCAAAATCAAACATCTGAGCCTACTTCAAAAAGCCATGTGTCATCTGAAATTACACCCACCTCCTGAAGACAAACAAATTGCCGTAAAACAGAAAGGCCATGGGTGGCTAAAGCGTGAATGGCAAAGGTATATTCTCCCCAAACCTGACAAGGTATATTGAGGTTTTAAAAGAGACCTGCCAACCTACTGAAATTTCTCTATCCATCATCCTAGAGAGCCAGAGAGAACCAGATCTACACTGCAGAGCCCAGAGTAAAAGAGCTACGCTTTGGCCATTGTGGACTTGAGACAGTGATGGGAGCAAAGAGAGGCAAAGGGGTGGCCAAAGACAGGGATGCCCATTTCTGAAAAACGCCTCTCATCTGCCAGATGCAGAGCATGCCTTTCCTCAAAGGCCATCCCCACTGGCTAGGAGTTCTTACAGATAACACCTTCTCTATTTGGGGACAGCAGTAACATAGGTTGCTCAGGTCTTCCTGATTTTTGCAGAACAGGAGGGCACGCACTTTGGCTGGACAAAGCTGTGGAGCTGCCCGATTTCTCTCTGCCTGCAGAGTGGCACCTCAGCCAGGCCAGGAGCAGCAAAGCGCAGGTTTTCTAGGGACATCACCTCTCCATAGGGGCACCGGGACAGGGGCCTGCTGGAATCTCAGACTCCAAATCCAGCAGCCTCCTATCCAGGCCTGTGAGCACGGGGCTAATTAGTGCTCTCTGGGGGCACGCTCCAGATGGAAGGGGAAAGCGAGAGGCAGGCAGCCAGACAGGCCAGCACTTCAGACACCTGAGCCAGTTGGGCTCCGTGGGCAGAGCCTTCTGCCGGCCGCTCTCCCCAGCGAGTCTCGGCTGCCCTGCAGCGTCACGCCTGGAGAACCTGAGACAGCAAAGTTCTGGTGTCCATGCAGTTCCCCCGCTGCAAAGCATTGATCGGAGATCTCTTAAAGAAAGTGGCCTGGATATCTGAGACACCTATCGATCGCTCCATCGGCTCTCATCCTGCCCTCATCCTCATTTGCTCGGCGCTGCCCAAACAACCTGCGTCTCTGTGTTAGGGGCAGCCTCCCCAGGACTTACAGGGCCGTCGTGGGCTCAGCTCACTGCAGCCCACTTGGAAGGAGGCAACATGCCTGGTAACCCTCATGTGCATTCCCAAGGAGAGCACCGAAGTCTGCTCCTGCAGAATCAAGCTGAGCATTTTGGGAGTAAGGCAGAAACTTGAAACCATTGCTACCTGTTTTCTGACATCTTTGAACACTGGTGCCCCCTGCCTACAAAACAGGCTCCTGCCACATGCCCTGCGAGCAGAAGGTGGTATGTACACCATGAATAAGGATAACAACCCGAAAAATCTTTCCTCTCTCACTGAGAAGAAATCATGAAGTCCTAAACTAGGTACTAATGGAATATCATACTCTTCTTCCTCAGATGAAGTACAGTTTCATTTCCCAGAAATGTCCCCCAGTAAGATACCAGCTCAATGCCAAGGACCTCAAGGAGAAATATGGCAAGAGACAAACTGGTTTCAAGATCTTTCATTTAACCACAAGATTGTTTTTCCCCAAACTCCCAGTAATCAAGCAGGAGAAAGAACCTGGCTTAACAGCCTTCTGCCATCGATGAATCCAAGGAAGAGGAGAGAGGTAAATCAAGGCAAAGGAGAAATACGAAGGGGAACTACTGAAAGGAAAAAAAGATCATAGCTCGAGCATCAAGACACATCTTATCCTAATGAGCGCATGGGGACTGCAGGATGGGCTCTCGGGGAAAGCCAAGACATCAGGGATTTTAAAAAACGGTCAAACTACTACAAATGTACAGCAGGGAACACTGTTGCCCTGGTAGAGGGGTGGATGAGCTAACATAATGACAGATCAGAGATGGAAAAACCCAATGAACCTTTTCTAATCCAAAATCCCTTGTCAATTCTGCATTTTTAAGCAACTCAAACAATTATGGATTTGTTCTTTCCAGAAACTCCTGGCTCTGTGGAGACTGAAGACTGTGAAACCATTTTCTTCCTTTTTGGGTTTTGCTTTTAAAGACGTGTATTGATTCAGTTCTGTATACTAATACTTTGCACTTCCACCAGGCTTCACATAAAGTTAACTAATCGGTCCTCACAACCCTTTTGCAAAGCAGTCTGACCCTTATTTCTCAGCTGGGGAAACTGAGTAAAAGAGAGAGAAAGGAAGCGGCATTCCCTACCTCACCTGACCACTCAGTGTTAGGACAGAAAACCCCTGTTTGCAGATTGCTAGTGTAGGCTCTTCTGCTCCCCCTGATATTGTCACGTGTTCTTGCATCCCATTGCTATCAATAAATCTTTATGCTGTATATTCCACAGCTCTAAATATTATGGGCAGGATCACAGATACACTAACATCAATAGCAAACCACCCTTCCCCAGTGGCTTTAATGATGCCGAATCAATCCCTATATGGATAACTAAAGACACTTCAGCACAAAAGCAGCCTTAAGAGTCAAATTTCAGTTTGCAATGGGTAGCATCCCATGGGGCTCAGGAGTTCAGGCACAGCATGGTGTGAATGAACCTACATCACTTTCCAGCCTGCCTCTGGCCTGGAAGGAGTTAACCGTTTTCACACCACTCAGAGGCTAACCACAGTTCAGACCCTGCTCTGGGCTGCGCTGAACTCCTTGAACTGGGAGCAGAGGTTGCCCTGGCTGCAGTCAGACAGGCCAGCATGGGCTCCTGCGGCTCTGTTCCCTGAGCTGCCAACTCTGAGACGCCCAACTGCTTGGACGTGGGGCAGCACAGACAAAGGCAGCCAGCAATTCTGGACTCATGCTGCTGCTCTGCAGAGTGACTGGAGCCACATCATATTTTTAGGGTTGTTTTACAGGATTCACATGAGCTGGCTCTCTCACTACCAATCTGCACTCCCACTAAAGTTGGTGTCACTAGCATGGACTGGTGGGTGAGGGAATATAACTGCCCCCAGAATGACCACATGCAGAGAAGCTGGTTTAAAGAGGTCCCTCTCTAACGCCAAAAGCAGGCGCCTTCCTCCTAGCAGTAGATCAAGATCCTCCCAACTCTACACCCTGCCAGGGAGGGAGAGACTACACGAGTCTGCGTCTCCTCCCCTTGGTACCCGGTGTGCTCCAGCAGGAAGACATTTAACCACAGAAATACACATCCATCAAAGAACAGGACAGGGTTTAACATCTAATCTACATTCTTAACAACACTGTCTGCCATCAACTTGCCTCTCAAGAAATGAGAGAGCGCCAGTGCAAAGCAATACACGCTCAAGTGACATCGTGCAATTCATCACCAGCTGCTAACATGGTATGACCTGGAAGCACGCTGCGTGCTGGCATCTTGGCTCCAGCACACTGGCCTTGTGCAGACCGCAGCTAGCTGCTGTTCCTTTTGGATAAACTGAGGGCACTGTGCTCTGCCAGGTACAGCAATGCAGAGGGTTACATGCAACTCTTCTCCTTCCTCCCCCTCCTCCTCTCGCTGCCTCTCCCTGAGGGACCCAAAGGAAACAAAGCTTTAAAGTCAATCCATAAGAATGTGTTTAATTGCCACTGAATTCCCTGTGGTTCACCTTGAATGGACAAGGATTGGGGAGGCAGGGGGGGAGGGAGGAAAAGCAGCACGAGAAAGAAGCTGAACACTGCTCAGAGAACGATGAACAGATCAATAGGCTGAGCAAGTTGAGCATGCAGAGCAGGCGACCCACAGCTCCCAGACAAACCTGTGCTCCTCACCATCTTCAGAAAGTCTCCTGAGTGGGAATAGGGGCAGACATTCACAGCACACTGTGACATAGCTCTGCATTAACTCCATCCTTCCCTTACGAAACCCAGCCAACCCAGTCACAATCGAGCAAGAACCTCTCCTTCCCAACACTGCAAAACGACCCAGAGGGTAAGGAGACCCACACCCTGCAGCCTGGGGTGGGCTCCTTCAGCAAAGGCAACAGTCTGGCACAGCCAGTCTCCAGCTATATGTCAAATTTGTAGTCATGCTGGAAGTAATATCCTAGCACAAGGGTGCTGACTAGAACCACTCTCCTCTCTGGACTGCTCTCTTGGTCACAGCTCATCCTGAGCCTTTTTAAAATCCTGTAAAGAGAGACCTTGGAAAAGCTAGGGAAGGCAAGTGTGTCGTTATCCTAGGAGATCCTGCAAGGCCTAGAGTTCCAGGTCAGGACAGACAGCAACTCTGACTCTGACTCTGTCTTACCTTCTTTCAGCATCCCCACTTTGAGGCATTTCATGAAGCGACAGGCCTGACAGGATTTGCGCCTCCGCTTCGTGATCTCACATTCATTGGTGGCCGGGCAGCTGTATTCAATATTCCCTGCAATCAAACACAGAGATGGTCACCCAGGAGCCACGTTCTCCTCACCAGTCCAGGGATAGGCTGTAGTGCCCAAATATTCCCGTAACCATCAGCCTCTATGTCTGCTCACTCATTTGCACACACGCACACACAGACTGAGACCACAGCTGGCTTGTTGGCGCTCCGAGAGCCCAGCACTACTTATCAGAGCACATTTCAGACGAAAGCAATACTGCTGCAAGCACTGCAAGAAACGTGTCCATCCACGGGGCTGACTCAATGCTGGGCTTTCAGGCACACTGTGTCCTCCAAGCACATCACCACTCCTTGCGATGCATCACCTATAACCTGGCCTGTTCCCTGGAGCCCAGGGCTGAGAGTGGGAGTGATTCAGATACCAGCAGCATTCCCCTTGCTGCCAGCCCTACTCCACATCTGCAAGTGGATGCCACCTGCCTTTTTTTGCCTTGCCTGAGGGACCAGAGAGCTCAGAGGTGAGATTTCGTCCTTTGCTTCCTCCTGCCAGCTGGCATCCTACAGGTAGCAGGGAAGCAGTGATGGAAAAAAATAGATGTCAAGTAAAACGAATGCAAGCTATCCGTGCAAATCTTTTCACTTTTTCTTTAGTGGCCCTTGTGCACCTGCCTCTCATTCCTTTGCAAAGAAAATAATTTCTTTCCTCATTTCCTTCCGTTTATGATCACTACACAACATCACCTCCAAGACGAAACAGGAAAAGAGGCATCCCAGATTTGGTTGTGGTCACATCGTATTTTATCACGAGCCAAGTATATAACTGAAAAATGGATGATGTAGTTGAAAGTACACTGAATCACAGGTAAACCAACATTATTTAGTCCTAGAAGGTAACAAATAGTTGTCTTCACCCTGCCATTCACTTTAGAGATGTTTGTGAAGAGGGCTATTCAGTATTTGCTGTGGAGCAGAATGGAAACCTAAGCTCCACAAATGATGCACTGACAATGACCATGTATTTAAGGCAGCCTGGCTACTGGGCAAAACAGGCAGCTCCAGAAAGGACCTCCAAACTCTACAGTCAGTTGAGAAGAATGGAAAGGTTGTTTTGGTGGTTCAGAACAGGAAATTGAGAGTCAAGAGTTCACTGTGAGCTGCAGGAAGGAGCACAGGTAAGAGCAGGGGACACACAGTCTGGACTTTGTACGCCATCAGATTAGAAGGGAAGGTCTCAGTTTGCTAACGCTAGGACAGGACACTTGATTTTTGCTCCTACTCCTGCAGTGGATTTCTATGTTCTTGTACAAGATCCTTCCTTTCTCTGCATACAGACCAACATGTAACACATACCACTCTTTAGGGATGGTGATTAGACCTTGGGGTAACAAAGCAGTTGGAAAGCCCACTGAGAATGCGAGCTAAAAGACGGAGCACAGTTTCAAAAGGAAGAAAGGACCATTTGATTTATCTCACTATGCTCAGCCCCTGCTAGGTGAAACCTCAGAAGCACGCAGCCCCCAAAGCATAAACATTACCTGCCTGCTACCTTCTATCCCCTCCCTTGTCACAGGACCTGCAACTTGACCCTAAGCCACCCCATTCCTCACCACTGCTCTTTTGTGCCCAAAACACAGCTTGTCTGCAGGAACAGAGAACATGGCACAAGTTGCTTCCATTCAGACTACATTTCGTCATTGTGCAGTACCTGAATTTCAATAGCCAGCAATGTATCAAGGTTCTCAGTGAGCTGGAAATTGAGATTCAGGCCTGATCTCAAGGTAATAAACAAAATTCTGCTCTAGACACAGAGCTCCAGCACCTTACAGACCTGTGAGTACAGAGGCCCCGATCTCGTCATCTGATACTTGCTGTGCCCCACACAGGAAGGAATAGGGCAGGAACAAACCTGGAACAGGTCATCGTCTCACTTTGGAAGGTCTTGCTATAGTTCCAATGCTCACCTTGCACACCATAGCCAGTACCAGAGTTCTGGAGAGCAAAAGATTTCATGTTTTGTGGTCCCAAGGCCAAAAAGTTGTCTCCTAACACAGAAACACTACACCAAGAGCACTGAGCCTTTACAAAGCAGGAGGCAATGACAGCCTTCTCCAGCAGCTCAAGGTCCCTCTACACCATGTCAGGCAGATCCCCCGACTTCCTCATGCCTGCCCTTGACAAAGTACTGGAAACGGTCTATGAAGTCTACATCACAACTAAGCTGCGAGAGTGTCAGAGTAGGTAGTGGGTACCATACACACAGTGTAGGTACAGCTTGCATATGCAGCTTTCAAAGGCGTTCTGTACTGAGATCACACCTGTTCAAGCGTCAGAGCCGGAGGGTGGTGGGCACTGGGCCAGTTCCCCTTCCCAGATGGCCACCACGCAGTGCAACAGCCACAGGGTTTGCTGGTACACAAAGGTGAAAAAATATACCCAGCACTGGTAGGACATCCTTTTCAGCATGTCTCGCTGCCTTTGCATCAAACACAGGCTTGCATGCCACTTCCACACACGCCATGCCCAGTCTCAAGGAAGAAAGCACCAGTGACCGTGTCCTACAGCACTCTCTGCAGGAGTAAATGCAGGGGATGAGGAGCAGAGTACCCTCTTCACACGAGACAGTGCTGCCAAACTGAAAAGTATCGTCTCCAAAACTTTAACAAAGTTCTCTGAATTTTTCCTTTTTTTTTTTTTTTTTTGGTCTCTCAATTTCTTTTATGGGTCCTGGGGCCGGCTGCCAGCACAGCAAGCTGCTCGCAGCTCCCTGTAATTTCTGTAAGTGCCCTGTGATAAAGTGATGAGATTAACTCATCGGAATTCCAGCAGCCTCCCAGTGGCTGGCGGTCACACTGCCCGCCCGGCCGCCGGGTCGGGGCTCGCAGGGAGCTCCCCCTCTGCTGCGGCAGCTGGGGTGCTCTGAGGCTCTGCACAAGGACCTCTGTGCACACAAGGGCTCACACGGACAAGTCTGTACATGAGTATAAATTTGGGGCAAATCTCTGTGTGTCGTGAACTGTAGATTATATGACCCAGAAGGAAAAGGCAAGAAAATGGGATAATCTAGTGGGAAAGGCCTTGCTTTGAACTGTCATTTATTAGAAGAGCTTTCCTTGATTTAGATAATACTTACATTTGATCCAAAAGACCTGCTAGGACCTTGCTGATGCCGCTGCACAAGACTTACCTAAAAAATGGCTTCAGAAAAATCAAGCGGCCTGTGACCAGATCAGAGTCTGGATTTGTTCTGAGCCTTCGTATACAGCCTTGGAGGGCAAATCACTTCCTCTCTGTGTCTTGGTCTTCCCATCTGCAAAATGAAGTGAGCACCAAACCTACCTTCTGGGGGGATCGTGAGTCTTGATTCATTAAGGTCTAACTGCACTTTAAAGCCTTCAGATGAGAGATGCTAAGGAACAGCCAAGGACAATTAAAGTGATAGATCATGTTTTTTATGCTGGAGAACTGCAAAATTACCCTATTTTCTGTAAAATGGGGACCTTTGACAGTCAAACAGCTTGGAACATAATACCAAGTGCACACGTAATCGGAACACCTGAAAACTGCACAGCAGAGCTTGGTCATCCAGGAGACCCCTGGTCACCACAGTTTTTTTGAAGGGGTGGGTCTGGGAAGGAGAGAATGACTCCCCGAGCTTGGGGAATGCAGTAACCTGTCACACAGCTCATTCTCACGTTATGGACAGGGCTCCTCAGGGGAGATGAGCTCAGAATTAGTACAGCACTGAAAGCACAAGCTGTTCCCCACTTACTCTCTGATCCTGCCTTTGTGTAAAGCCTCCAGCTTACACAAGGAAACTCAGGGAAGATCAAAAAGCCTAAAGATTTTTCAATCTCTGCTTTCTGAAACAAACAAACAAGCAAACAAACAACCGTCTCCTTCTGGTTTCCTCTTCACTCCTTTTCACCATTCTTTCCCTCTCCTCTCCCTTCCTTGCATCCTCCATCGTGTTACGTCTGCACTGCTGCATACCCTCCTCTGCTTCTTTGGGCCAGAGGATTGCAGCTTTTACTGAACTTCAGTGAAAAGCCCAAATTTGGACCCATCTGCTACTAAGTGCCGAATTCTATTCATTCAGGTCAAAAAGTCATCTTTTACCTCGGTTATTTGATTACACTGGTCGTTTGGGTGTCCTGGGGAAAAGGTCCTGAAAACTGTAAAAAGCCCCATGATGAGCACAGTGCGAGCCCAGCGGTGCCTCAGCACTCAGCAGACACCAGCAGGCCAACCCCCTCTGCACCAGGACAGGGGAACACTGATAAGATGCACTGAGGAGATCCTCTATTACCTTCTGCTTAAAAGAGCTGAGACATGGTGTCTGAGTCCTGGCATGAGAAAAGCTCCCTGTGAAAAGCAGAGGAAAATCTCTCCAACAATCTGAGTGAGGTGAGAGGGGTTAGTTTTTAGGCCACAATCTTCAAGGAAAGGGATTCAAATATGGGACCTGTAAATCTGTATTTAGGCACCTGAATAAGTGCCTGAATTCTCAGCAGGGCTGCTCTGTGCTTCCAGGGACACGTCCCTGATCTGTGTGTGTGTGAGCATATGCAAGCATCAGTAGGTGCTCCTGTATCTGAGAAAAAAAAGCCTACTATGTGTGTATATAATGTTGAAAAATGAGGCTTAAAGCAGATAAGCCTAGACTGGTGTTTGGGTTAACCAAAATTTTACTTCACTTCTGCAGTAACTAAAACTGAAATGAGAGGGCCAAGGCTCTTGACACTGTAAGAGCTAATGGGGGCAGCTGCAGGTGTAACAGCAGCACGGTTTGCCGGCAGAGAGTGGCACGCCTGCTTTCTGCTCCATGCAAAGGGACTTGGACATTTCGCACAGCCTGCTAAGTCACCCTCCTGCCTGCACGTGGGTGCAGGAGATGGGCCCCAGGGCTCTCCACTGGCAGCACACAGCTTCCTCTCAGTCTGATGCAATTTCTCACAGGCACTGGGGTTTTGGACACAGAAACACTTTATTTATTTACTGAAGTTTCAGAGAACAGGTCCTTCTGCACAGAGCAATCGCTACAGATGCACTGAGGCAAAAATGAGACACAAAACAGAGTTGAGTTGGACTGGAGATGGTTTTCTGGCTCCAAATGCTAGAGCTGTGATAACAAACAGTACCAGACCTTGGAAATACCACACTTTTTCTGGTCATGCTTCAAAAGTTATTGGAAAGCTTAGAACACTTGCTCTGTTTCAGCTTTGAACTTCCATCTGACAAACAGCAGGCATATTTCTGAGAAGGACAGGGGGACAGGACAGGGCCCGACTGCCACGGCCACTACTGCAGGGTCGCAAACCTCCCTCCTGCACCTCGTGGGCCCTTTGCTGCTCCTGTGGAACACTTGTGCTGAAGATGATGTGCCAACTCTCTCAGCAGCCATGCTGACTGCTCTAAAGAAAACCAGGAGGCCCTAGAAGACTATGGATTTTGCTACAAGCCTGTTATAAATCCCAACAAATCTTCTGAGCTGCATTATCCACATCGTAAGCCCCTTATTGGTGTAAGGGTATCCCAGCACAGCAGCTGTGTAGCTGCACGCTGAGTTTGAAGCTTGCAAGACTCAGGCAGGGAATCCACAGGTGCAGACACTTTGCCTAATATCCAGAATGTGATGGTAAATGTGTCTCTCATCCCTGACTCACCAGTAACCAGTTCTCCTCAGCATTAATTCCTGCAAGTCCTGTTGTTTCACCTTATGCGTTTGAGTTCCAAGCACACAATGAGCTGATTCATGAACATCAGAGAGCAAAATCTTAATTCAGATTTATTTTGCTGAGCTTTAAGATTTTATTTTGTATTAATGGGTCATTTTAGAAATAGCCTTAATTTTCACTATTTGAAAATGAAAAATGGATGAAGGGCAGTCACAGTCATGAATACATTGAATAATAAAGGGCTCATATGGTTACCTAGAACTGTTATTAGTTTAATATTCAGACAAGGCAAAACTACCCACTGGTTATAAAGACTGATGAACAAAAGATAATGACAATGTATTTGATTGATATATAACACTCTATCTACTAAGCAAACTATTAAAAGAATGAATATAGTTAAATTATGAATATGCATCCCATAAGAAATTTGCATTTGCATTTGTCCTAAATTTGGATGAGAGGATTAGTTAGGATTTTCATGGAATAGAAATCTAAGAAGTTTTAAACTCAGAAACATCCAAACACATTACCTTTCCGGTAACAGACCTATTCCATTTCATCTAGCTAATATGGAATTTTTGGTTTCAAATCAGAAAATCAGACCTGTCTTAAGCAACAACAGCAGCACACTTCATGGTGTCTGGAACTCAGATGCTTTCCTGTCGTGGCTAGACTGCACCTCCACAATGTTTACAACAGTGTATGCTTTCACAAAGGATACCCGTGTCACCGAGGTAAATGCAGACTGCCACTAGAGCACAATTCCCTCAAAGCAAAACAATCGTAGAGAAATAGTGTTAAAATTTTGTCAGACTGCCTAGTTGACTGAAAATTTTTCAAGTCAATTTAGAATTTCCAACTCTTCCCCAAAGCACAGGAAGTCCACTCTGGGGTTTGAATTAACACGCTCAGAGAGAACGGCTGCTCTCAGGTCTTCGCCTGTTATCTCAAGCGTTGCCAGTGCTGCAAATTGGAAATGACATGGACTTCCAGGCCATGATCCTTGCCTTGGGTCATGGAACACAACAGCAGAGAGACGTCACAGGTGTGAACCCCCTTAACCTGCGAGGCAGACTAGGATGCAGTGTGCGTTCCCATCTCAGTTTGGCAAAACCAACTGTTCCAATTCAGCTTGAAGTGAATCGGTGTTTTGGATTTTCCTGACTGTTTTTTTTTCTCCTGTCATCAAAATTTTCCTGGTGGAATCTGACTTGGTAAAAACTCAGCTTTTCATTGGAAAAATCTCACCTCTCCTACGAAGAAAGGCTGAGGGAGCTGGGCTTGTTCAGCCTGAAGAAGAGAAGACTCAGGGTAGGCCTCACTGTGGCCTTCCAGTACTTCAAGAGAGCTTATAAACAGGAGGGAGACACCTTTTTACACGGTCTGACAGTGAAAGGACAAGTGGGAATGGTTTTAAACTAAAAGAGGGGTGATTTAGATTCGATATTAGGAGAAAGTTCTTTACTCAGAGGGTGGTGAGGCGCTGGCACAGGCTGCCCAGAGAAGCTGTGGGTGCCCCATCCCTGGAGGTGTTCAAGGCCAGGCTGGATGGGGCCCCAGGCAGCCTGATCCAGTGGGTGACAACCCTCCCAAAGGCAGGGGGCTGGGACAGGATGGGTTTTAAGGTCCCTTCCAGCACAAGCCATTCTGTGATGGTTCTATGATGGAAAACTCTCACATAGCTACAGTACTGACCTCAGAGATACCCAGCCATGTCCCTGATGGCTTTCAGCCTATCTCCTTCCCACCACTTGAAAAGCAAAGGACTTCACCGTGTCCAGGAAAGCCTGGCCTCACCTGGCTAAGGGAAAGAGTGAGTGGCAGAGCTGCCAGGCTTCGTCATACTTTAACTCAAAAAAAAAAAAAAAGACTGCAGCTTGGGCATCTGATTTTGTCAGTGCTGCAGCAGCTGCTGGAGGAGAAGAGAGGCTATTGCAAAATCCTCCTGCCTCAGGACATGCAGGTTTTGCATGTGTTAACACAGCTAAAGAAAACAACAGGCAAACCGGTGCCATTTAAAGTGGGGTCAGGGGGAGCTGTTGTTGAGGGAGGAACTCTGATCAGGGCTATCTAGCTAGGGCTGTGGCAGTCTAGTCATCCAGGAAGGATTTAGACCCATTTCATAGCAGCCTAGACACCTATTGCTAAATAAAGTTACCAAACGCAGAGCCAACAGATTAAGTACTGTTGTAATAGTCACTGGTTTTCCAGGTTTCAGTGCTCAAGAACAGGGCAGTGAAGTGGCTGGTCCAGGATCACAAGAGCCTGTTGATGAATTTAGCTACAGCATTGTCAGAGCGTCTGGAAAATCCTGGGGTTGTAGCTCCATCTTTACACTCATGCTGTTCAGTCAACATCATTCCCAGATACCAGAACCATGGGAGGACTTGAAGATATGATCAGGGAATGCAATTGCGCATCACACGTATCTGCATGCAAGCATGACGTAGACATTAGGCAACCCGGATGAAGATTTTCCCACCTCTTCAGCTAGCCAGTTAACACATCTACTGAACGTAATATAGCTGAAGAATGAGTACCTTTTGGAAATGTTTTTGCCTCATCGTCTCTTGTACGTGATACTTAAACCCTCTCCCCTGCATACCCAGGGCTGAGCTAGGATACAGCACGCACTACAACACAGCCCTGGGAACTGCACATTTTCTTGAGTCAACCAAACTGTGCAGCCCTATTTCTTCTCCAGTGTCCCCAGGGTCAGCCTGCATCTCCATAGCTGGAATCGCTCACCCTCGGCGCAGCACACTGGGCCGTCCCACTCCTGGGAACTGAAGCATTTTGGTGCTTTAGTCGCCAGCCCAACCTGATGACAGGGTGAGAGAAATCTCCACTTACTCTTTTCCCCCATCTGTTACATGTTAACAGGCAATCAGTCAGGGAACCACAGGGAGAATATGGCTGTTCTGGGGAGTAGGGCTTGGAGGGAAGCAGTGTCCCTTCCTAGGATGAAATCAGCTGCCATAATACCAAGGCTGATACAGGCTTTAGTTACTGTTGCTCTGCATCATTTACTTTTGAATTCTGAAAACTCTTCTAAATTTCCTAGGTCTCTTTTTCCTTTCTCCAGGTTAAGCCTATGTTCTGCTCTGCCACAGAGGTGTTCTTGTATCGCTCCCCTGAGTGGTTATTTTTCAGTATTTTTCTGTATAAGTAGCCCCTAGGCCTTTGCTTCAGAGTGCCACCCTATTCCTCCTTTAGTACCTGAATGTGCCAAGAAGAAACACCGGTAATTGGTCCAAGTGCCGGAGAAGGGACAGAGCCTGTGCTGACAGTCAGAAGTGCAAATACAAGTCCAATCACAGGAAATTCAAAAACAACAAATCACAGAAACTCTGTGCACATCTGCAGCATGCCTTTGGCAGCCAGGACACAGACACATACCTTATACGTGAACTGTACATGTAGGATCAATGCATTGCAACTTGTCTACACACACATGCACTGAGGTTTTCAAAGTCAACTAAGGAATCTCTGATCCTTGGCAAGACTGACAAAAATTGGTACACTGTACCTTGAATAGTCCTCTTGAAGAAGGCTTTGCATGCCTCGCAGGAAGCCACACCGTAGTGGTACCCAGAAGCAATGTCCCCGCACACCAGGCACAGCCGCTTGGGGATTGCATTGAGCATGTACTCGCACTTGGTGGGCGAATCCTCCATGATGGCACTGGCGCAGTCATCATAACGTTTACGGCAGGACCCGCCACCAATCCCTGTGCCATTGAACATGGGCGGTGAGTCCAGGCCATTGGGGTGGCCACCCATGGCAATGCCGTAGCCACCGCTAGCGTCGGAGGAGCCGCTTGGGCTGTGGTGGCTGATGGCATCGATGCCAGACGATGGGCTGGAGGGCTCGGTCTTGATGAAGGACCCGCAGCTGGAGGAGAGGTGCCGCTCCTCCGTAGCCATTCTGCCGAGCAGCCTGCAGAGAGAGAGCAAAGGCACTCAGTGGCCTCCCAGCTAAACGCAGCTCCAGGGCATTGGAGGAGAGCCCTCCCTTTCCCACCTCAGTCCGGTTCCAGTTGGCTCAGGCAGTCCAACCCCACGCAGGTGCTTCTCCTCAGGGATACAAACACAACTCGCTAAGAACCACCTGCCTACTTCCCACCAACTCACACGGAGAAAGTCAAGGCCATTCACGTAGATCACAGTTTCGGGCTGCTCACAGGCTACAGGGGCATCAGTGCTGATGAGGCACAAGCTACCCAGAGCAGGTAATCCCTGGGACAGGGGAAAGAAATGAGCCTTTCTGTGGCTGGCCAAATGAAAAGGATGCCTCGTTAGTACAGGATGCTCTGCCCTGGCACTAAGCAAGTACACAAGTACTTACTTAGTTGTGCAATGACACAACTGTGTGTGTTGATCTGTTCAGATTGGATTTTCATGTGTAATACAGAAGTCTTCGTGTTGTTTTAATGTTGGATTCATTCCTCTCCCTCATTAACATCACCAAAATGGAAGCTCAGAACAGAAGGAAAAGCTTCCACCAGATTAATCTTAAATCTTAATCTTTCTTCTGTTTGCTAGTCTAAGACTCTTGCGTGAAGAAACTTCTCTCAAATTTCCACTTCTTATAGAGTTATATGCTCTAAAGTATATGGAAGGATGGCATCTTTACCAAATTTGCAAGCTCTTGTTATTACCTGCTGCAGTCACAGATAATCTAATTGCTCATACAAACATTCAGTCTGTTTTTAGAACATTGTTAATTTTGATGATATCTTATGGCAATGAGTTCCAGGGATTACTTGTGCAGTTTATGAACAAATTAAAACAAAACAAAAACACTTATATTGTACATGCTGTATTTGCAGCCTACCAAGTTCCCTGAACATCTCCTGATTCTCCTTCTTGTGACATGTACTTTTGCTATGTCCTCCTCATTCACCTCTTCATTATCTGTATAATTGTTCTTCACACAGGAGTTTTTGCAGACCTCTTATCTGTTTCATCATCCATCTCTGAACTTCCTCTAGTCTGGCTATTTTTGTTCGGTCCAGAAGAATTCAATGAGGCAACTCCTCAGTAGCATGGAACTGGCACTGCTCCATCACTTCTCCAGCTGAAGGTCTGGATAGTAGTCAAGGCAAAGCCATGCCATCAATTACCTACTGACGTTACCATATTTTCAAAGTTATTTTCAGCTCATCTCTTATATAACTCCTTATATTGTTTGCTTTTTTTTTTTTTTTCCTCTTTAAATTAAATTGTTACCATTTATTCAACAGACAGTATCAGCAAATTACTTACTTACTGAGATCCTCAGATCTTTTCCTGAGTTGCTACAGTTAAATTAGAATCCATTAAGATCTATGAAAAATCAAATTAATGCCTTCTGGAATGCAACGCTCCGCAACAGTCAACAGTGCACTTCACCTACTACTGTGCTGTCCACGCACCCAGCTTTACTACAATCCTCTAAAGTTCTTCAGTCTTTCTTGATAATTTAATGTGATCTGCAGAGTCTCATTGTTCACCCACTTCCAAGATCATTAATGCACAGATCAAACACCACAGTACAGATCTTCGTGGGTCATTCATGTTAACCTTGATCATGCTGAAAATTGACTTCCCTTTCTTTTCTGGGTAGGGCATGTCTACTCTTTCTTTTCTGCCTCAGACACTTTTAAATTGATAATAGTATTAACCTGAGAGGTTAAATTTTCCCTGCAGCAAGACAATTTGTCAACGGCTTTTAAGAAAACCTAAATATATGCAAGCAAGTGATTTTCCTGATGACATGTCCAAAGAATTCTGACTGCCTGGGGATGCTTGACTTTTCTTCTTGGACGCTCTGCTGGTTCAAAGTTACCATACCACAGTCGTGGGTAATTTCAATTTCTATTTCAGTTTCAGCCTATTTACCTGGTATTTGTGGCAACTCCTCTGTCAAGAGGTCAGACCCATCAGGTGACACGACAAAACACTTTGTGACACAGCAAGGCTGGTGTGCATACATTACATACATCGTTTCTGTGTGTCTGTTGATATGAATGTACACGTCTGATATGCAGCACCCTCACAGTCCTGCATCCTTATGATCTCATTTGACCCAAGTATCTCTTAGTTTTCCCTTCTCTGTTTCATCCTCAGTGTTTGACCTCATCTCCCATCTCAAGGATCGATCAGCCAAGTCTGCTATTTGGCAAGACGGTTGACCTTGAGAGCATGGGCAGGCATCTCACATTCCTGGGCTGCTTTGCCTGGTGTTACTTGAGAGGAATCCAGAGTTTGGTCTCACTCAGAGCCAGTGTGATCAGTTGATGAATGTCCATGCTTTGCCCAGAGGGTCACACTGGACCAGAGGCCACTGAGCAGTTACACGGATAATTGCTGCAGGTGCATTTGTCTTCAGTCCTGCAGGCAGATAGACAGATTGCAGAGCTCCTGGTGTAATGCCAGCTGACTGTGTGGAGGAAGACGAAACTTTGCTGGATGAGACCAGATCTTAGCATCTCATAGCAAAGCTGAAAGCTGCTGTGCTGGCCAGACTCTGGAACCCTTCCCTACCCAAGAGGTGCATATGTAGTAAAAACCTGAAGATCATCAGGCACAGAAACATGAGATTAGGGTCAAAGTGGAAGGCAAAACCACTATAAACACTTTTCTGCACTGAGGAACACCACAGTAAAAGGAGTTGCAGTGTTAAGGGCAGACAGAGGACAACACTGTGAAAAAGGCATGACAAGGAGGTGAGCTGAACTGTCAGATTCAGTCAGGGAAGTTCAAATCCCAGCTTTTGTCTCTCAAAAGGCCCAGAATTCACCGACTGGGAAGGAATGAAGAGGCAACAAACAAGATTCTGAACTGTATTAGAAAAGATACTGAAAAGTGGGAGTAGACTCCAGAGAATTTAGGTTAAACAGAGGTGACAGAAGTCCTCTGTGTCTGTGCTTATATCTATACCAACTAGGGCATAACATTTCACATTCCTCATGTTAGTCATGTGTGAACCATACTCATCCTGGTACACTTTCTTGTCTTAATGGTACCCTTTACAAGGATGAAGTCAAACTTGAATAAGGAAAACAAAGCTACTATACGGCTATTGCTAGTTGTGGGAGCATGAGGCAGTGAAGCCTCTCATTGCTGAATGGTACCAGACATCTGGTTAGCTACTCACTGTTTCAGATTCAGAAGTACCATATTCCTAAGTGTAATCACTATTCATAAGACAAGATCCCACAGTGGAGTTTACCTAGGAGCACTGCTTTCCCAGCACATCATAAACCAGAGAATCATAGAAAGGAAGGGACGTTTGTTTGCAGACACTTCTCAGAACTGCTGTCATGGGTCCAGACGTCACTGTTTAAAAAAGATCTTGGTGCTGGACTAATAGACCTGAAGACTAGCACTGTCTTGTCACCAGCAAGTTATGGGAGGCTGGGTATGCCTCAAACAGACTCAGTGAAGTGTCTCCCTCCATCAGAAAGAAAAAAAAAAAAGTGAGATCAGTCTTCTTGAACCAACTCACTTCTCAACTCACAACCTCGGTTATGGAGGCTGCCATACAGTGACTGCCTGGTGGTCAATAAAGTACAGCAACAAATCCCGACATTCTTACAGCCGAGGGTGTTCCTCTTCCTCTCCAGGAGACAGGAACACACAGCAAGTTCTGGTTAGGATGGAACAAATGCTTTAGAGACAAAAGCCCTTAGCATCAAGACAGACTGAAGGTCACAGCTAGGGTGTATCCACTCATTCCAGAGGTTGTTTTTTTATCTTCTGGCCTCTGGTACAACATGCACAGTTGATTGCTGCTGGCAGCACACACTGAGTTAAGTCTCTCCAGCTCTGACTTTCTACAAGTCTCATGGAGATCCTTTGGTGAATTTTAAACAGACTCAGTGTGTCCCATGGCAAGGAAAAAAAAAAAACATCTTCAACTTCAAGAAGAACAGCTAAACATTTTTTTTTGTGAAGAGTTCAAAGTGATGAACAGCCATTTTGCTCAGCTCTAGTTACCTTAATAGGAATGTAAAAGGAAAGAGACTTGATCCAGCTCTCCTCTGTGCTGGCACAGGAAACTCCGTTACTATTTCTGTGCCCATGTAACAGGCTTAGAGGTTCTAAATGTTTCGTTCTTTTCACCTTTCCTCATCATAGGTCATTCCCTCTAATCCCTTTAGCATCTTTGTGGCCCTTCTCTGGACTCGTTCCAACTTGCCTGGGTCTCTCTTGCAGCAAGGTGCCCCGGATCACACACTGCAACAATGCCACAGCACTACGGGGGAGAGACGTTCCGGAAAGAGCACAGCCAGGCAGACTTACGGGCCGACCGAGCACAACTTCGCTAGCCATCAGCCTGCACACCAGCTCACATCGTTGGGTACACAGTGTCTCACTGGGACCTCACTGAACTTAAGCTGGTTTGCCACTGTGCTCTGTACAACATGAAATTTGCATCTAAAGTAGATCCAGTATCATATTTAAACCGCACACTGCTAATTATCACTTGTTTTATCAAGGTCTTTTACTAACACCTAGATCTTCTTCTTTTTTTTTTTTTTTTTTTTTTTTTTTTTTTTCCTACTCTGATTTGTTTCTAATATCTTTCAGTTGTGTCAACTGCAAATTTAAGAACTGTATCTTTCATATTTTCCTCGAGGTCACTAATGAATATATAAAGCCAAAACACTGCCCTTTTGGACACCATCTTTGCAGAAGGATAAAGAATGTCTCTAACCCTTCTGTTTACACTCCATCAGCTAATCCATGATTCATTTCACAGGATTTGTATCAAAAGTAATTTGATCTAATTTCCCTAATAAGATCTTGTACAGCTTTGTGTCAAAAGCTCATATATGGTCCAGAGACAGTCTATCCACTGCTTTCTTTTTGCCCACTAATTACCTAATCGTATTGAGAAAGGTTATTGTCTGCTCTATTCTTGTTTCATAAACCCGCTGCTGTTTATCACGGACGATGTTGTTAGCCTTTGTGTGCCCACAACTGCCCTCAGACAAGCATGCTCTGATCTCAGCAATCCGGGATGTAAATATGTAGGTTTAGACCTAGTCAAGGTTGTGCTTTAGGCACTCATAGTTTTTAGTCTTCAGTGTTACCTCTTTTGGGCACTGATGTTGGTTTAATGTTTCAAATTTCTCCAATTCTTCTCTATGCATTCACCTTTCACTACTTCTCTACAATGGCTGGACTGCTTATGAGTTTAACATTCTCTAGAGAACAGCAGCAGAAATGAGAAGGAAAGACTGCTAGATGGAGAGGACCAGAACAGGAGCAAGATTAATTTTATAAAATCAAGGCAGTAAATATTACCCCTCAATCTTTTTTCTTGTAAACTTCAAGGATTACAAGTTTGGAATCGATGCAGATAGGGCTATTTTATTGCATGTCTTTGGAGGTTTTTTCATTATTATTATTTTATTATTATTATTATTTTACCAGAAATAGTCATCTGTAGCTATGTTCACCTCATTACCCCAGTTCTAGATATGGGTATGACAGGAATTCAGTATTTTCTATCTACAACCCTTCACCTGCCTTAAGAGAAAAAAGACCCACCTCTCACACCTGCTTAGCAGGACAGCTAGAACAATATCTGGCTCTGTAGCAGAAGGTAACTCTTCTCCACCAAAAAGATTTTCTGCCACCTAAGATACCCAGAATTCAGCAACTTAATTCCACCTGAGCAGCTCTAAGTGCTGATGCAAAACCAAGTACCTGACCCCCCATCTTCTCCGTGCAACACTCCCTATTGCAAGTTGGAGCTAGGAAAGTTTAGAGGCATTGCTGCTGATGTTCTCTAGCGGATGATCCTCAGCGCATGATCTCCAATAAGAAGGGCAAGGTTACCTCAGTGCGATCATCCAGTTTCCTGAAGGAAGGTAGGAATGGGCCTCAGAAGTTCTGCCAGGTAGGCCAGACTCTCTACTAGTATTTTCTGATAAAATCACACACCCACCAATCCGGCATGCTGGAGATTTCCAGCATTAAAACTGAAAATATCATTAAAACAAATGCTGAAATATATCAGCATGAGCTTGGGGAACGAGTGAGCATGGGAAAACTCCCTCATAAACTCCTCAGGCAAAACCTCATTTTTTATGGATACAAGGAACAATGCAAAAGGTCAGAAATGGGCTTTTTTGGTGGTTCTCACAACCACCTGGACCTGGACATGGACTCCAGACAGAATTAAATCCTAAACTTTTAAAGTCCTAAGATCTACCACAAAATTGAAAGCCCCTGCAGGCAACATGCCTGTACAGCTTGTAAGTGCCAGGTGCCCTATGGCTGTGCTTGTGGATCTGTGCAGTAGTCCTGAAGGTCACAGTTGGGGAGTTGTGACAGTGAGTTCAAGGTTTACTGAAGAAAGCTGAGAAGACAGCCAATATAAACCTGCTCACTCCAGGTCCCAGCTTGTGACAAAACCATGCTTTGGATTGCACGGACATTTTTTAGACCAACCATGAAAGACCAAAGACTCTTTAACATACAGAAACACCAATGATTAAACAAAGATTGAAAACAAATATCCAACCTATCCTTGGTTACAGGCCTATTTTTACTATCAGTGTTTGTTAGCCCAGATGACAAACTTACACTGCATGTGTAAATGAGATGTGCAGATCATGCCACGATGCCATTTGGGCAACACAGTCTCTGTGTCCTTTGCGGGCCATATGAGAGAGCTTCAAACTCACAGCTGGCTGACAAGCACTAGATCAGCTTCTCAAACACTCGTGGCAGCTCCAGGAACAAGCCAAATTTTGTCAGGTGGCTTTTTTTAGACACAGAAATAATTAACGTTTTCCAAGTGGCAGGCTGGACACAACAGCTGCAATAACAGCCCGGGTAATTATAAGGTGCGGGTGCGAGGTGCTCCTGCTGTGAGGCCGAGAGGCTCCCACTTGCAGGCCCCACTCGCACCATGGACAGCTCACGCAGGGCCCCGCTCTCGGCCTGCATTGTGCTGGGGAGGAGCATGGCCCTGCACCCCCACCTGTCCTGCTCTGCTGCTCCATTTGGACCTCAGACGAGAGGGACATCTAGAGACACTGCCTCATCCTGCCTGACAGGTCTTCTCCTGTCTGGATCTGCCACCTCTGTGCAGTGGGTAACCGTAGATAACAGCCCTACCCACCACAGTCCAGGAAGTTGTTCTGGGCATGATCTATTGCACAGGAAGATTGCTTGCACCCAGGGCAAACCTTGTTTCTCTCTGGGGGTGGGCAAGTGCCTGGGTACTGCACTGGTGATGGGCTCAATTAACATGTTGGGTGCCAGGTCATAAACATCAATTGCCAAGATACCAGTGCCTAGGCCTTTTATTTAAATCACAGCATTTTGCTTCGCTATAAAGGACAAGGCATTCATAACCTCAAAACAACCTAAATATTTTTCTCTGGGGTGTAGAAATATGATTTCTACAGCTTTTGCTGTTCTCGCTAGCAGCAGCTCCCTTCGGCTTGCGTGTGCTGTGCTGCTGTTCTGCAGAGTACAGCAAGACCCTGAGAGACTGTGTGCAAGGCACTCATCCCTAGTATGCCCCCACAGATAGCACATACTTGTCTCTGGAACAAACACTGACCATAGCTTAGCAAAATGCTGATGAGTTTGCTTTCTAATTTGGAGTGGAAAGCACTGTGTGACTTGTACTCCACAGCATGAACACCAACGTGGACTGTCAGGTTGTAACAAGGTCCAATTGCCAGCATTTTGCTATAAACCAGATACACCTTCCTAACTGCAACTTTCTTCTGCTGTTTCTAGCTTTGCTGGGCATCTGGACTAGGCTTACTTTGTACAAATGCATCACACTTAGCCTGCCTTTTACACTTCCTCTGAAGAGAGAGATGGATTTTATTTTTTTTTAATTTGCTTTATAATTTGAGATGTCAGGCAAATAATTTTTGAGGCAGGAGGCTGAAGAAGCTAACATGTAAGTATGTCAGGAAGCCAACAAAGTCCTGCAGCTCCCCACCTGTAAGAGACTATCTAAAGACCTGTCTCCAGCAGTCAGCCCTGAGAAGAACTGCATCGTATGAGATCCATTGAAGTGGGCTGTGGCATGAGACCAGTTCTGTCATGTAGACTGGAAAAAGAGATTCCTTGCTCAGGAGCAGGCAAAGGAGGCCCAAGCTGCGCTCTTCGGCAAGATAAAGAGATGCAGGACAGCAAGTGCTCATACTCTGGCTCTTATACAAATAGTATTTGCTTGTCTAATGCCCAGGAGACATTTTATCCCTTTGACCCATTGCATAACCACAGCCCAGTTACATATCAGTAGATCTGCTCTAGTCCAAGTTAGCTCACGCTGATGAAAGCTGTGGCAGCAAACTGTCTGGAGGCTGCTTAATAAATAAAAAGCCTTTGCATGGGCAGAAGGCATTATGGATTTCCTGCTAGCCTACATCCCTCTCTTCCTTCTTGTAATTTCTCTTCACGTGTAGGACAACACTCTTGTTAGTAAATGGTAAGAAGTATTACACAGATGAAGTGACAATTAATCTGGAGGTGTGACATATATTATCAGTTCACTCTCTTATTAACACATCGCCGTTCGAAGGTACCTTGCCCTCTGGTGTACTAATGGCACTCCCTCCAGAGTGAATTGCTTTAGCACTTGAGCTAATGTTTCTGGCTTGCACTTACAGTTGATACCACTGCAAAACAAAGATCAGGATTCACTTGCCATTCACTGTTTATCCAAATTCTACCAGCATCCTTTTTTCCCCCTGCTGTCATTCTATGTTTCACATTTCAAGGCAGTCTGTACCTTCTTCCTCTAATATTTCTGCATTTGGAAGATTGCTCACACCACTTCAATATTTTTGCTTGCGTATGGCAAAGCTGGATACAGCAATCCCTGTTGAAATGCTCAGCTAGACCTTCATTTACTCTTGAATGTCTTGTCTATCTAGGGCACTTCTAATCTATATCTCTCTTAGTACCTTCAGTGTCCTTCAGACACTTGTGAATGATACTCATACAACAACATATTCAGCAGAGCACACTTCAAACACTTGTACATCAGAATTTTGCTTTCACCTTTTCAGCTGGGCAAGGAAAGGAAAACCTCCAGAAGAGTCGTTTATGTCACATTCATTTTTGTATCCCCGCCTGATCCCTCGTCTCATCTCACATAGACCTCTTCTTTCACTCAGTGCCATCTCAATATTTCTGACAGAAAACTGCCACCAGTACAAATTCCTGAGCCTGCACTTCCTTGCATTTCAAGACACCTGTTGAAGGCACTTCTCCCTTCAGCCTTGCCTACAATTCATGATGAAAAATGGTAGGAAAAAAAAAGAAAGACTTAAAAGTATTATCATAGAATCATAGAATCAGAATCATAGAATTGTCCAAGTTGGAAGGGACCTTTCAAGGCCATCCAGTCCAACTCCCCTGCAGTGAACAGGGACACCTACAACTGGATCAGGTTGCTCACAGCCCTGTCCAGCCTGACCTTGAGTGTCTCTGGGGATGGGGCATCCACCACCTCTCTGGGCAACCTGTGCCAGTGCTTCACCACCCTTACCTTAAAAAAAGTTTTTTCTTATATCCTGTCTAAATCTTCCCCCATTTTAAAACCATTTCCCCTGGTTCTATCACAATAGGCCCCGCTGAAGAGTCTGTCCCCTTCTTTCTTGTAGCCCCCTTTAGATATTGAAAGGCCGCTATCAGGTCTCCCTGGAGCCTTCTCTTCAGGCTGAACAGCCCCAACTCTCTCAGCCTGTCCTCACAGGGGAGGTGTTCCAGCCCTTGGATCGTTTTTGCAGCCCTCTTCTGGACACGCTCTTAATTCCAGTGAGGGTTTGGGGAAGGATTTAGAATGGCAGATACCTACTTATCAAGGACATCAGCCTGGAAACAAATGTGAAGAAAGACAGAAGAATTAACATTTCTTCTGAATACTTGTTTACTGAAAGGGCACTCTAGCCTGGAGGCATTTAGGAATTCTCTGAGCTTGAGTGGTTGTTAATTTTTTGGAAGGTTTCTACTTCTTACATCTCAAAACTTACAGCTGTGGCAGGCTACTGCCTTTTCCTTCTACCCCTGCCAAGACAATCCAGGCAACACAGATGGGCTTTGCCTAGATTCCACCTGTAGTTCTTGGAGAAATCTCTAGTTAAGTGGCTCATCATTAGAAACATTACTCAAAACTAGATGGATCCTGGAAAAACTGACTGAAATTAGTTTCACAAAAATTACAGTATGGAAAATAACAATGGGCAATTAGTGCTTTTTAAATTTAACTTTTTTTTTTTTTTTTTTTTTAAATCCCTGACTCTCCTGGGAGCATTTCTAAGATGATATAGAAGCAAAGCAAGGTAACAGTGTGAGAGCAAACATTGGATCTGGCACGGTGAATCTATCCCAGAACCACTGGAAGAGTGTGGAAGAGGGTGGGGTGATGGGTAGGCACAGGAGAACTGCATGGGGGCCAAAGGCAGACAAGACTTGTGCTACAAACTGGGGCCAAGATGCAGCACAGAACAAGCAGAGAAAGGGAGTACAAGGGAGATCTGACTGTAGCTTACAAACACCACAGGTCTGGGGAGACTCAATGATACAGGGAACCACTCAGTTTCCTTCTGCACACCTTAGACTGCTTTAACATACAGGATTATCTTTAGCTACCTATTTAATATATCCCCAAGGTTCAGTTTTGCTGAGTCTTTAAAACCTCACCTTTGGTAGGTATTTAGCAGATTTTCTACAACACTCTGCATATACTAAGTAGCTAGTTGTAGCTGACCCAAATTCCGGCCTTGAACCCTAATGACTCATTCTAGATCCCACTTCATTCATCCATCTTCCAGACTGTCCCATTTCCTTTGCCCAACAAAGTACCTTCCAGTCTGCTTGAGCCCAGCTCTTCCCCAGGCCCCACCGTGTCCTGCCTTCTTACCTGTCTGAACCAAGAGATGCAAAGGAGACAAATGGGCAACAAACCTCTCTGTAGACAGAAATTTGTGTAACAGAACAAGCACATGCTTCATTTTCCCCATCACTCTGGCTTCACTTGCACGTTGTCTTCTCTAGAAACCAACAAAAAATCCCATCCAAAACAAATTCTAGAACTAAATATACTTGAATTCCCTACATTTTCCTCCCAAATTAGCATCACTAAAAATTTAACTAAACACGGTAAAAAAAAAAAAAAAAAATCAAAAATGTTTCTTTCTATTATGATGAATAGATCTTCTCCTCATCCCAGAAAGTTTTCATTTTTTGTTGTTACTATTTTGGAATGTGAAAGAAAAAAAAAAAAAAAAGCAAATTGCAGGATCTTCAGCCTCAGTTTCACTCCCTGGTCCATGTCTTTAGCATCCCTACTAATGGGCAAACAGAAGCTAAGACAGACACAGTAACACAGACAGATGGATAGCTAGGCACCTACAAAGATTTACAGCTGCTTCTGCACTTTCACACCGTACCTTTACGAGACAGGCTAAATGTCACACAGCTTTATTCAACAGGGTATCTGTGTATGTGAGGTATGCACATACACAAATTTATCATGCAAAAATACACAACCCCTTTCCTCACCTTCAGACATCTCTCCTTCCCTCATTATGTGGATTCACCTAGGTGCCATTCAAGTAGGTTCACAACACAAGCCAAACTATGACCTCATACTTCCAAATCATCACACTGAGTGTTCAGACCTTTACAGGAAACATAGCACAATACAGCAAAAGATAAAAATACAAAAAAAAACAAAAACAAAAAAACATACACCAATTTTTTTTTTTTTAATTAAAAAAAAAAAACACTGCCTAACAGGGCTATGTTGCCTGTCACTTGCACCAGAGCATGAGACGGAGAAGCGTGCACATGATTTTCATATGTCTGCACTCTGCCTCATCTAGCATTTGAGCATTTTTGTTCTCTGTCCAGAGGTCTGGAGCCCTTTGCAGACACTCCTTGGGAGGGGCTGCCCTCTTCAAGGAGGGTATGCAAAAAGAAGGAAGTTTCAGCAACCCCCAGCCCAGTGTGACCCAGCTCAGTCCAGCCCACCCTGCCTGCCTGTCCTCCCGCTGTGCTTGTTCCGTTTGCCCTTGGAATGCTATCACTTATTATCACGCTGACTTCTCCAGATGGGGCATTTCGGCTATTGATCTGATAAATAAACAGCCTGCTCGCTCGATCAAAATGTTATTTTGCATTTCAATTACTGTTCACTAATGCAACCTTCATCCCGCCAAGAGCGCTGCTGGCAATGACACTCGACCTGGCACAGGCGTTTGCAAGCAAATTCGGCAGCGCCTGCTGCAAGCACCTAACGGGATTACCAACCTCCATTAGATGCATAGATGGAGAAGGAGATGGACAGGCAGTACTGGGCTGAAGGGGAACACATGCGTGCGGAACAGAAGGTGTGAGCAACCTGGACAAGGGGTGGGGATACGCAGATGCAGAAATCCATTTACAACACAGCTTTGCCAAATATTTTGATGGTGGGAGGCCTTAGAAGCTAATTACACCCCTTCCAGCCCACTCCCCTGACAGCTCATAGCAGACAGACTGAGCTCACTGTGTGTGAGCCATGCAAGAGTTCAGAGCAATGGGAAATGGAAATCAATGTCTGGTGATGAGCCAGCAGTGAGCACTGCAAACCCATCAGGGCAAACAGGGTCATTTCTAAAGCAGGTTCTGCAGCCTAAGTCCACGGGGTTCAGCTGGATGAGGGATGCAGTGCGTAAACCTGCAAGGAGGAAACCCTGTAAGTCCTTGATGGTTCCTCCAGTAGAGAAGGAAATACGAGAGAGTGAGAAAGGGGTTTTCAGATGTGTTGGTAAGACATGGATCTTTAGCAGGTGTTGGTCTCTATTGATTCAGCTCTCTGTTTACATCAGGGAATACTTTGCCAAATCCCCAAACTGGTTTAACTGAAACCCCACCTGCAATGGGAAACACAGCACAGCAAGTTAGTGAGTGGCCACCAGCAGTTAGGTCAGGCATGGCTATTTGGTTACGAGGCAGCTTCTAGTCCCAAGCTGTTCTGTTCACATGATGTTCTGCACCAAATGGCCTTGCTTCAGCTGGTTCTGCACCAGACTCCTGCTGAACGATGCAGAATGCACTTTGGTCTCCCCCCTTTTTTTTTTCTGACTAGATTTCTAAACACAATTTAACGTGTATCATAAACAGACTCAGCCATTCAGCAGTGCATGCTGGTAATGCATGGTGGTAAGCCCTGTCACCAACCACTGCATAGCATGTCTCTGGGAGGGTGTTGGACTTAGTTCCCAGGTGACAGTGTAATACAAATAATCAAGAAAATGCATTTCTCTTAATTTCCATAAATCCTTTGATAAAGATCTTTCACCAGACCTGGACTGTCTTTCACCAGACAGCATCCAGATTGAAACTGCCAGTCATCCATGAGTTAAAAATAAACAAACCCATATAACACCCTGACATTATATAAACAAAATGCTAAGTATAACACAATGAATGAGATCAATGTGATGCATAAGGACAGGATCTATAACTCCACACACACACACTTCATCTGCTTTGTATGCCCAGCTCCCAGCTCCCTCTGCCCTTGGCAAACCAGGCACGTCCTACAACCACCTCTCTCTGGCCAGGTCTGTGCTGATCTGTCCCTTTGCTCCCATCCTTCCTCAGAGCCCAGTCTACTGGCAGAGTCTAATCTAGAAGTAGAGTCTCTGATCCATTCTGCACCCAGATTACATATCCCCCCAGCCACTAGGCTTCCAATACAAAAGCACAACCCAAGGACATATATATAGACATATATATATAAGCTGCAGATCCTAGGCGCTGGTTCTGTACTTACGACACAGGGTGGTCAAGTACAACATCCTGAGCCTTCACCATGCAGCCAAAAAGGTCTCATAGTCCAATTCCAACCTCAACACTAATCTTTTAGGCTTCAGCAAGTCACTGCAGTGCTCCACGACACTGCTTTGCCAACTGATATGGTACTGAATGACCTCTCAGGAACACCATGAGCGTTAATCAGCAACTATGCTTGAAAGAATGGAGTGTGCAGACGAGTATGCTAAATAGAACAATGGACAGATAAGCCCCTGTGCTCATGTGATGGCCTCTGCTCCAGATTACCAGCAGAATCTGAACATCTTCCTTCAGTACTCTAGCCCAGTGTAGCCTGTGTAAGAAGCGTGAGTAGTTACTGTTTTCCTGCATGCAAGTTAGCCAGAGAGGAACTGGCTTCACAAATCTGGCTGTATTACACAGACCAGTTCTGACCTCCTCCCGCATCTGACCCCCCTTTAAACTGAATCCCCTGTGACCCAGTCTACACAATAACCTTATCTTTAATACTGCCTAATCCTATCTCCAGCTCCCTGGGTGCTACTTCACACACCAACTGCCTCCTGACCACACCACCATACCCATTCTTCTGTTCTTCTTCATAGCTAGACTTCACTAGAATCACAAGATTTTCATTGTGCTAAAAAATGCTTTTTCATTTCATTACAGAACTAGATCCAATTGGCAATGTTTTGTATCCTAAGATTTCCAAAACAAGCCTAAACAAAACAAGATGTTTAATTTTGCTCTGTTCCTAGTACTTTGTTTAGCCTGTCATTTTCTGCCTCATGTGTTCAAGAGACTGACCAAGCATGCACTGTTTCAAGAACATAACATTGCAAAATATTGGAAGTTGCCTCAAAATAAACTTCACAGAATTTCTACTCTGCTTAAAATTTCAGGTTGCAGCCAGATTTAGGGTGAAACAGCATATGCACTCCTTGCATCTTGCAGACAGCTCTCTCCTTGCACACCATTCAGCAGATCTCTTTATATTTAATCAGAAGCGTGTATGTTCTAATATATATAGAAATGTTTAGATACATTTCTTATGTTGTCCCCTTTAGCAAGGTTGCTTAATGAAACACATACTAGCAAGTAAACTATGTCTAAATCATCTGAAAAGCTTGAACTCTACATAAACAAAGTTCTGGAATTCAAGAGCATCGTGGAAGCTGTGCCACCAACTCAGGTAAAATGGTCATTCTGTATTACTCAGCCCTTTTACGTGGAAGAGATTAACCACGTGTCAAGGAGCATCATGCAGACAAAAATCAACCCCTTTGTTTTGAAAGCTGAGTGCTGCTGGAGAAATCCAGCTCTGCTTTTCCATCTGGTGCCTTTTAGGCCTTACCCCATTCCTTCTGCATCACAGTGAAATGACTGCTGGCATGCGATCAGAAGCTCAGAAGCCCTGTCTCCCTATCAACTTACAAAAATTGACCTGGACATTTTATCCACTTTGATGAGAGCTTGAATGAAACTTCTTTCTCATTCACTCATGAGGAATGCTGCTTCTTAGCACCAGGATAAGTGCTTCACTTTACAACCTATTGAGCAAAAATTGTTGAAATTAGTATAAATATCCTACCTGCTACCTGGACCCTACCTAGCATTTTGCAGCTGTAGTAGAATAAACCACAAGTAGTTGGAATGAGGTCCTATCTCTTCACTTAAGTCTTGATCCAACCACTACTGAAATTAAATAGGGATTTCTATTGATCTGAACATCTTGACTTCAAGATCTGAAGAGTCATCTGAATGTTGAACACCGCAGCGATCCCATGTCCTTCATTGGACTTCTGAACACTTGTTTCCTAACGTAAAACCACACCTTCTCCAAACACACTTTTATTTCAAATGTTCCTGGATAAAGAAAGCAAGATGAACAATTTTTTCCCAGTAGAGGGCTTTCTCAGAAACCTCCACTTGTGCTAGTAAACACTGTCCTGCTAGTCAGTCTGCACAGACTGAACCTCTGACAATTATCCTACTTGCAGTGAAGAGATCCGTGGTGAAGCAATTTTCTTACTTCCCAACTTCTCACTCTACAAAGAACATTATTCTCAAAACAATATGAATTGAAGGAATCCAAGCTATGAATTAAAGAGCTGCAATTAGCAAAACCATCTCCTACGCTGCAACAACCACATGCTCAAAGAGAATTCCAGTCCACAGCATTAACAGCAGCTACTCAGTAGGAAAATCACTGTTCATCCCAGATGTGCCTGAACCACCTATTCTGCTGTACTGAGGTACCAGCTGCAGTGCTACTCACCACTTGGCATCCACAGCAAATCTGGTACAGAATAGGCTGGATCAGCAAGGGAGCCACAGAGACTGGACTGCAGTGCTGGGAGAGGTTGTTCCTGACTGTTCATAAAGCCGGTGGAAACACAAATGCCAATGTTCATTTTCCTATTTTTTGTGCAGAATTTAGCTGAGGTGTACAAGTTCCTGACAAATCTGCAAACACCTTAAAGTTTCTCTGTCCCTGCAGAGCTGCTGGGTAGAGTTTCAGCCCACGAGATGTTGAGAGCAAGCCTTTTGATATGTCCCTCCCAAATATTGAAAGGAAACTGTCAAATTTGGTATACCTAAAACCACACACAACTACAACGTGAGATCTTTCCAAGGTGACTCACGGCCTGAAACGCTGCTGGAGGGATCCACAACCAGTCAGACTTGAGACAAGGTTGTAAATAAGAAGCATGCTTCCTGCAAGCGTGTACTAGTTAGCCAGCTTGGAAGACTGAAACCCAGACTGAAGTTGTTTTGTCCAGCTTCAATCCTGAACAATGGAAAACTTATCTGTTTTGCAAAAGCATTGACCTGCAAACCAGACACATCATTCAGGCTTTGTGGACTTCCATCAATCCAGCCTCACTAACATTGGTCAGAGCCGGTTAAAAAATAGCATCTTGCTCTCTAGCAAGAAGGCGTGTTTTTAAAAGCCACTCTGCATTGCAACCTCCCACTTCACACGGCACCTAGAGAAGTCAGGGCTGGAGCAGCAGTAGAGAGAGAAGGGAGGTTATGGATTCTGGTGTATCCCGTCAGAGCACTGTTTATTCTAATCAATCAACTGAAAAAATAGCAGCTGAGAGTAATTATTAATAATCAAGTAAAATTGGATTATTCCTCTACACTGCAGTGTTGCCTGGATTGAGAGGCTGGTCTAGAAATAAAGTTCATCACAGCACGCCACTGCAATAAAATTGCTGACCTCAGCAGTTCATCAGAGAAGGTGGAAAAAGAAACCTCAGCCAAGCAGCAGGCACACAATCTGCCCCGCACAAAAGCTAACAAACATAATTATTGGGAGGCATCTGAGCCTAGACATTTGAATCGTCATACAGCCAGCTGTATATCCAAATGACAGCAGTAAGACCTACTGACAAAGCTTTCCAGTTCTCAGATGTTTCTTTTTTGTGAGTCCTCATTCCTGAGAGCACAGCCAGCTCCCCCTTCCAGATGCACTGCTTGAAAGAACGGGGCTCAGACCTTCTCTGAGTATGTTGCGCCCTCTGCGCAGCTGTGGTCATGGTTGATTCTATACTCAAACAACGGAATGGAAACACTGCATCACACAAAGCATGCAATGTATACAGGCTACATACATCATAAAGTCACACCACACCAAACGTTTTGCACCATACTCAGGTCCAGATGTTTGACATTTGTCTAAAACAACCATGACATGGCGCTGCACAGAGAGACCCTTATTCTCACACACAAATACTGAAATGTAAGGACACAAGTTGCACTTTTCTGCAAAAACAACGGCTCAGCCAACTTCATTAACGGACTTGTAGATGAAACTGTATTAGTCATTTGTGTTCATGAGTGCCTTGCTCATGCAATTACATGCGTCTTTTAAGTACTTTGCAAACACAGTTTAGGAGTTTTCATTTGAAAGTTTAACTCAGATACAATATTAATGGCCAGACTGGGTATAAACCAGAGTGAAACTTCCTTGCAGTAAATGGAATTGTATGAAATCACCAAATCTAGGCAGCAAGCCCTACAACACCATGCTCCCAGCAACAGGAAATACTACCCAGTTGCAAGGGGAAGACACTGCTGCTACTGAAGGAGGCAGAACTTGAGTTTTCTGAGTGTGCAAGACCTCAGCCATAAAACTGAGCCACCACTGCAAACATTTTGTGTTTAACAACTTACTAATTACATTTTCAAATTAAATATTTACTTCTGTCTAGAGCATTTATGCAGCACCCAACAGAATCTGTGTTACTCCTCCACTAACTTTAACAATTTATTGAATTAAAATCATCCTTTATTTAAAGGGGGCTTGGTGGAATCTTGAGAATTTCTGTTTCCCCATATACAGAATGCTACACAACCCCCAACACACACCTTACAGGAACAAGGGACCTGAGGAGCAAAGGGCAGCAGGCAGTGGATGTACGTACCTACTCTGCCAAGTCTAACGACCTGTAGCAGAATGCTCCTTCCACTGTCCCACTGCAAACAACAGCTGCACTAGTCTGTTTTTTTTCCAACACTTTTTTATTTCAGAAAGTGAGCAGGATAGAAAGGGATACGTGGTTTAATGTTTTTCTATGAGTCAGATCAGTCTGGAAAAGTTTTGATAGTGTGGATCATCTACCAGAGCAGATGTGTACTGTTACTTCTGCAACATTAGCGTCTTCTTTAGGCACCAGCTCACAGAGCAGCACGTAGGAATGGGATGAGGAGAAACAGCACTGGATAAACAGCACCCTGGGTCTGCTTGTGTGGGAAGAAAGGGTTAAGCCTGACTTGAGGTTCACTTTGTTCTCCATGGCTGCAAAGCCAGCAATCAGTCAATCTTACTCTCTGTCCCCCTTTCCTTCCTAGGAGCCACTGCAGGAATATCACGCCCAGGAACTTCTTTAAATCCACGACTCTTCCCTGTCAAGTCAATTCTTCCTACCTCCCTCAAGGACCCCCCCCAAGACACCCCCCTCCCCCTCTCCCTGAAAAGGGGCCTTCTGAGCTCGATTTGCTAATGTATTCTCAAACCAAATTAGGGGCCCTGACTCTCGGTGAAGTTCGTGAGTTAGTTGCCGCGATGCACTGAATTAAAGATACCATCTCGGACTCAAATCAGATTAGAGCCCACACACACACATGCAAAAGCCCACTTTCTAATCAATTTTATAAAGGGCCTTCAGCAGAGATACACTAATGGTATTGAGCTAAGATCTTTAAACTAAGTCTGCAAGAAGTCTGCGGAGATAAAACACACACTGTATTAAAGAGAAAGCTTTTCCCTGCACCCTCCGCACCGGGAACCCAGCTCAAGCTGGAAGAGCACCTCAACACACAACAGCTCTCCTGAACCTGGGATGTTCCCTCCCACCCTCCTCTGTTGTCTTTCTCCTTCAGACTTTTAAGTCCCTTCTTCCACTCACTGTGTGCCAAACTGCAGCAGCAGGTCCCTGCACAGAGGGCAGAGGAGACAGGGGAGCTATGATGCCCTGGTACGTGCTAGGAATTAGACATAATGAAAATGCGCAGATCCTTTTAGGCCTCTCCCATAAATCTACAAGCAGTGGGCAAGGTGAGTGATAAGCTGTCCAGGTTCAAGGGGAGCTCCTACTTCAACGCGGCTGCCCTGCAGTCGTATGCAAGATGTGAGGCGCTGCCATGCTGCTCTGTGCACGTTACTGGGATGCCACAGCAGCCACTGACAGAGACATGAGTCAGCGTATGGCACGGGGCTCTCCTCAGAGCAGTAGCTGTGCACACCCAGCACCTTCATGCCCTTCTGTCTTCACATCTCTCGGGTTAGCAGTGGAAGGCATTGTCTGCAGCAGCATGTTTCGCTCTCTGGAGCCAACGCTCTGGCTTGAAATGAGGCACTCATAAAAGGAAGTGCAAGAAGACATAATAAAAAAAAATGTTAGGCAAGATTGTCCACGGATGACTTTGAAGAGGATGCAGAAGAGAGTGCTTATAAAAGAATGTGAAATCAGTGATTTAATAGACCAGCAGTTGCTCAGTCACCAACAGCCAGAGGAAAAAGCAAACCATAGAATCATAGAATCAAACTGAAGACTCCGGTTTTGCAAAGTTCCCTGTGTCAGATTGTGAAGTCATTTTCTTCAGTAAAAGCACCTCAAAATATTTCATGCATTACAAAGCCAAATCTCAGAACTTAACATCAGCCTTTAGAGCTATTCTAATGAGTGGACATGTGCTAAGGTAGCAGAAAAACTGTCATAATGACAATCTCTTCAAAAAAAGAAATTCCTCTTTAGTTATGAGAAAATGCACTCCTTAGATCCTCAGAAACTCTCAGATGCTCAAGGTTTTCTTCACTTCTGAAACTCTGATCAGCAAACTGAATTGTGATATTCTGATACACAGCAGAGACTCCCCTCAAAATCCTGACAAAAATATGTCAGACACACAACACACTTCTCTGACCAGCAGCTAGCTAACGTACACAGTAACCTAATGGCACACTAGAAGAGACCACTTGAACTTTCATAGGGCCAACCTTGAAAAAAGTGAGCCTTCCCCCATGGTTTTCGGACAGGTGACAGCTCCTGAAGCTTGGAAGGACACCAATGGCCTCCTCCAGCAGAGAAAACCCCAACTACACTTTTTAACGTGCTACAACAGCAACAACTGTCCAGGAGGTCGAGCTGTGCACGCTGTTAGCACAGAACAGAGAGGACCACAGGTGCCTTTTTGGTGCAAGGCTACAGCACAGGGACCTCAACTCCCAGCCCGCTACACTCTTCCTTGACCTGCTTGGCTCAGAGGAAATCCCGTAGTACCTATGTGCTGCTCCTGCATTCTAACTGCATGCATGTGTGCAGGATGAAATCCAACTGCTGTGTAAAACTAGCAGGTGCCCTTCTAACCACAACCACCACCTCACCTGTCACTCCTTCACCAGCTCCCTCTAGGCTGAGAAGTTTTCCCCCAAACTGCCTCGCTTGCCACAGCAGAAAAGGGGAAAACAAAGTCAGGGGACCTCAGCAGGCCTGTGGCAGATACAGGTTCTGAGTGCCATGCACAGAGGCCTTGCTAAGCACAGTTTCTCAGAGCTCATATGGGCTCTGCTTTCCCTGAGACAGCTCCAGGCCTCACACCACCATGGAGTTTTACAACAGCGTGCTGAGGACGATGCCAGTTTTCAATGCAATTAACCTTTACAGCCTAATGAAATGGCTCCATTGGCTGCGGTGGTAGCAAGGAGCCCCTTGACACTGGCAGGCTCCTGAGGACGGGTTATCGAGGTTGCAGAGCATCACTGCTCCACTTCTATTCAAAGGCTGCAGCTAATCAATGCCAGACCTGAAAGCAGGCAAATGCCAGCCCCAGCATCGCACTCCAACACCGTATCGATCCCTGGGAGGAGAGGGGACTTGGGTCTGCGCCCACTGATCTGCTGTGTCACAGGCTGCATTCTTCCAGGAACACACCCAGGCAGCAGAAGCACACAGCTGGGAGAAAGGCAAAAGTTGCTCAGATGGAAAAGCATAACGGTTACCTCACTGGTGATCCTATGGCCGCAAACTGCCCCATGGCTTAGGAAGAAGCAGATCTGGGATGGAGTTTAAGGCTTTTTGTGCTTGCTCATCCTTACCTGGAGTACGACAGGCACATCAGCACTCCCGGGGTGGGGGGGTGACAACTGCTGTACCCCCAAAGGGCTGACATCTTGAGTCCCTTTCCTCCTTTCTAGCTGCTGAGCTTTGGGGAAGGTATGATGGTGGGGAGGGAAGGTTGCAAGTCTGATATTAGGTGAGTTGTCCCCAGATGTGCACTGAGTGTGGAGGGTAGGAGAGGGTAACAGATACCTTCACCAAGCCACCCTGCCAATAAAGCCCATGAAGTACGAACCTGACCCACACTTCCACACGACTTTAACCATCTCTGCTGAGATCTGCCCTGCAGTGCTCAGTCCAGCCCACTTCTTTAAATCCAAGCCTGCCACAGATGTGTTGTCAAACCCAACCAAAATTCTAGAGCCTAAATTTCAGCCTTGAAAAATTGTAAGGATGGCTTTAAAAATCAAGAAATTTGCAGAATTAAAAATTGTGGGTTTTTTTTCTGTGTCTGTCTCAGTTTTGTAGGTTGCTTGCATGTTCTCAAGCCATGATATCAAATTGTCTTCTACAATCCTGAAGGCAAGAAATTTGCACTAAGAAACAAAACCAAAAGCTGTGCTCCACTTCACAAGAGACCTCTGATCATGCAAGAATAAAACCTTCCTCCTTTCTCCATCTTTTTTTGCTTTCCTTCTTTCCATAAAGCCTACTTTTGCTCACATTGTTTGTTAAATTATGTTCACTCACCTTCCTTATTCATTTTTATAAACCTGCATTTTTCAAATACTGTCTGTTTTTTTCAAACATAGACCCGGATCAAGCTTCAAAAAATACAATCACAGAATCAGTGAATGTAGGCATTGCTGGTGGTGGCAGCTTCCAGACAGGTGAAGATAAAATGCTAGTGTTGAAACCACAGCCATTAAGTAGTGAAGGAGGCAACAAGGAAGTCAAATTTCAGCTGCAGTAACCGAGCTTTGCTTGGGTCTGAACAGAGCCATGCGGTTGCAGAGTACCTCAGACAAATAGGTGGTGAACAGAGACTATTTGAAGGCTCCCAGGACAGAGATTTCCAACTTTGGCCATCTGCAGGCCTTCCTCTTTGGTAGTGGTGCCAAGGAAATTTTCTTTATCAGAACCTTCCTCTCACAGAGCCATGGGTCCTAAATTTGAGCAGTAAAGAATGATACTGCAGAACTGCCCAGGAGATAAACTTGATTCGCAGCTTCGCTCTGCTTACTGATCTGGGAAGCAATTAACTGACAAGTATTGCCCTTCTTCAAGTTACAAGGCTCCCAAGAATAGCAGAGGCACATAGCATTCACATCAGTAGAATTCAGAAGCTTCAACTTGGCCAATCTGAGGCAGATCAAGTGGAGGCTGGGCTGTGTGGAGGGGTGAAATGGACCTTCAGGCAGCTAAAGGCATGCGATGCAGTCCCAGGAAGCCCCAGATTTCACTAAGAAGACAGAGCCAAGCCAGAAAGATGGGAACAATTGGAGATGGGGTAGGGAAACAAACAGACAATCAAGAAAACTAACTCTCTGAAGACTCCAAAAGATGGCAGAAAAGAACATAGGTTCTGGTAACTGTAAATCAAAGGCAAGCTGGACCAGTTTGCAGCAGATCTGCTGCAAAACGAGACTGTCAACAGGCAAGCAGGAGAAGCAAGAAAAACACACTGCCCTTTGTCTTTGGCACAGAGTATGAATAGAGGCAGGGCATGGACAGTATGAGATAGACACTGCCAGGGCAAAAAAAGTCTCTGAAATTAGTTCTCACACATGTAGTGCAATACAGAGATCTGCTCTCAAAGAAGGATATTTTCCAGAACTACAAAATGTGCTCATCTCTGTGTGAGCTAGGTGTGAAAATCAGGACTGCCACATGCAGCACACATTTATATATACAAATACAGGAGTCTGCTTGAAAAAGAGGCAAGAGCTTCTTTGCCATTCAGCCCCAGATGAGTAGGGATACTCTCAAGGTAGAAGAGATGCATTTGCACAGCACGTAAACTTTGTTCTAGACCACAGAAATTGAAGCTAAAGGACGTCGTACGTGGCATCCATCTTCAGGAACTCTTTCCCACTAAAGCAAAAATGGAGAACAATCTAATGTGTGTGGTTATGATCAGGACAGGGCAGGTTTTATTATTAAATGCATTATTCTCATTCAAAAAGTATTTCACAGACTCAAAGTGTTAGGCAGTGTACTACATATGAAAGTATTTGCCCATAAGTACTTGGATTCCAGAGACTAAAAGAAAGATGTTTCGATCCACAATTTACCAGCAGGAGAGAGAATCAGAAACTTGAAGTCTTTGCTCCAATCACCTAGGGAGTTTATAGAAGAGCTGGAAACTGGGCTTTGATCCTGATCCCAGCTTTAACACTCAGCTTCCTTACGAAACAGAAATTAGAACAGAAGAATCAGAAGAGTTATCCTGCATGTTTCCAAAAGCAAGGAGTGTATTTAATTTATCAGTAGGGACAGAATACCATAGAAAATTAAACTGCTTTTTTACAAAAATACAACAATAACAATTGCTCATTGTAAAATCTTTTAAATTCGCTCCAAAACTCATACTACATCCAAAGAGTTTTCAGGATTTTTTTTTCCCCTTTATGAAATACATTTGCTTACTTTTTTTTTTTTTTTCATTTATTTTAAGAAAAAGATCATTTACACTCAGAAATGACAGCTATGCAAGGACAACTGTTACGTTTCAGCACAGCTAGAAAAAAAAAAAATCAATTTCTTGAAGTTAAAATTTTACTCTTTCCTTGAAAAAAAGAAAATGTCGTAGGCATAATTAACACTCACTGGGAACATGAACCAAATAGCTAAATGTAGTCCTGGACAGCAGAAACATCCACCTAAGTGTCTGTAGAAGGAAGAAGACAGGGAAAGGATCCCTCTGGCAGGCCAGAAAGCAGCAACTCCACTCTCTGTGCATGCTGCAGCTAGGTTTGGGGAGTCTGTGCTGCCATCTTCAGGGATGCTCTCTTCTTTCTGTGGCCCAAATTGTAAAAGAAGGAAAACAAAAGAGGAAGAATTTCAACAAAAAGAAAGAAAAATGGAGGTATCAGCTCCACTCCTTTCTTTCCAAGATTGCAGGGAGCCTTGTCTTGATTAGCTCATGGAGAATCATGGAAATTAAAGCTGGAAAAGCCAAATAAATCCTGCCCAGCCCACACGCATCCCCAGGCTGCAGTAAAGCTAACTAATCATTGCTGCCTAGCCCTGTTTGATTTCTCTCATCTCTTCTAATCCAGAATGGGATCAGGTGATTATTCAATGCACCTCGATAGCAGATGCTCAGTTGATGCTAACTAACCATCCTCTGTACAAAGCAATTTCAAAGAGACAGAATAAGAGACCCTGACCCCTTCCCACAGGGCTGAATTAAAATGAAACAGTTAATTGTGTGCCCACAGGGCTCTCAAAGCCCTGTTGTGCAAGAACAAATCACAGGTATTCAAAAAACTCACGTATGTGTTATTCATCCTCAGACTAAACAGCTAGATTTGAGATGCGGTGAGGATATACGCTGCATAATAGCAAAAGTAAATTGAAGAGGACAAACCAGAATCTCCTTGCTTCTGACCGAGCAGACATGTACATATCTCAAATCATTCTAAAGTGCCTTTTGATGTGTGCAACTCTCATTCCCCCCCCCCCTTTTTTTTTTATTTAAAAAAAAAAAAGAAAGCTCATCCTACATTGCTGTGAATTCTTCGTCTTTTCTCTGCGTTTTTACCTTGTAACACATACATTTTTTTCCAAACTGCTTTACAGGCTCCTGACCACAAGGTCCTCATGGATCAAATACTGCACAACAAAATATAACCCATTAAAACTGTTTTCTAGTTGAAAATCATGTGTCTGTTCTCCAGCTGCTGTGCTGGGACAGGACTTTCTTTCAGTCATAACACTGACTGAATGGGAGCCGTACTCTTCAGGTCTGTTGCCCTCTGGGCTCACTATCTCCATGCCCTCAGTAAACATGACTGCTCCATCTTTTCAATTCTTCTATATGACAGAATAAGAAATGATGTTTTTATTCAAAGTAAGCACCTCCTGTTTGCTCCTGCATAGGTCCATATAATTGCTGAAGGTTACAGATATAAAACAGTACTACCATTTTTTATTAATAGTAACAACCCATTTTTGTGAAAAGCTTTTGGCTTTGTATTTTGTCTCACCTAAGATACAGTTATTACCTCACAAAATGGAAGAGTTCCTTTTCTATCCACTCAGAATATTGTAAAAAATATATTTTAAAAATGATGATTTACAGTGAGTTAGAAGCAACGTGTAGCACCTTTCAGCCACAGGACTTAAACTGCTCCTCAAAATGCTACGTGCAGTAAGGGATTGTTTCACTCATCTGTCCCTGAAGGCTAATGCAGCAGCCCTCTGTAGCATACAGCCCAGCTCAAGAGCTGAAAGGAGAATTGTGTCTCCTATTGAAACTGTAACAGAAAACAGGTAACGATGTAAATTTCTGAGCTGTAATTTAAACAGAACTCTAGTATCAACTCAATAACCCATACTGCAAAGCGACAGTGGGTGCCTGGTCAAAGTACCCGCCCTCAGAGCAAAGAGCTTTGCATTAGCAACTCCAACTCTCGCCTGGCCCTCCACATTCCCTTGCGTACATTTGCTTAGCTGTGCTAACCCACAACAACAGCCAGGACCACGATTTTGCGCAAGCACGAATGAAAGAGGAAGGAGAAACTAAATGGTTCACTCCTAATAGAGGTGACTCCTACTAGAAAAGCTGATTGAACAGAGGAGAAAGCTGTCGCTTTGCTGATGGATTATTCCATAGCTATTCCACAAAATTTAATAGACGGTCTCTTCTCACATCATCCTGGCCCTTTCTGTGATCCATCACGTGTACTCAGCCCGGTCCATCTGTTTTGAGCGTCTTCCAAATGCTCACCTGCCTTCCTCCATGCCATCCCTCACTGGTTGGCACCAGACTGCAGCCAGCACCTGCAACGCATCCCTCTGCAAGATCCGCACCTCCTGAAACACTGACGGGGAACAGCTCGCTAACGATGGGCAAGGTGTGCAACGAAGGCCTCATGCTGTCTTCTCAAAATATTCAAAAAAACTAAATGCACTCATAGTCCATAAAACTGGGCAGTTGGCTTTTCTTTTTCCCAGTCCCGGCCTGCTGCTGGTCTGGGGAAAAAATAGAACTAGTGAAGTCCTCCTGCTCTGCTGATCACTGCCTTGGCGCCTCCCCCGCTGATCCCCTGCCTTTCCCTGCTCACATCTGGGCAGTACCACGTCTCAGCACACCTCTAGCAGGAGGTAGCGTGCCGTGGCCCAGTCCTGGCATTCCCCGTATTATCCTCAGGGGAACCTGCAAAGCTGCTGCTCCGCGTCTCTGAGCCCCCGTCACCACTCCCGAAAGGAGCTGGGGAGGAGCACGGCACACCAGGCCTGCGGGGCCGTGAAGAGGAGCGGCGGATGGGCTAGGCCTGGAGGTGACAGCAGCAGCTCGCGCTGTCCACCACAGAGCAGCATGAGCAGAGACAGCGGGAGGCAGCTTACCCCTACGGTGCTGTGGTCTGTGCAGGAATACCAGCCCCACACGTTCATGAGTGCTAAATTCACACAAAAATGTTTTTTTTATAAAACCCACCACAGGCGATTAAGCTGTGATCTAGATTAATTAGCTGCCATATTTCATTTTTAAAATCAGAACCGGGCTCTGCTGACACTGAGGAAACTTATAATATTTTCGCTCGTACCTAACGGCCTCTGCTTTCTCACGCTGCTGGGAACCAAAGGGCCGCTCTCGGCCACGCGCAGCCAGGCCAGACCGCGCCTGCACCCACCGCTGGACGCCATCTTGTCGTTCCCCTGGGACAGGCTGAGGGTGGGGGACCAGGGATCTCCTAATGAAAGTGCTGACCCCGCCGTAACCCACGCGCCCCAAGCAGCACTGCTTCGGTGTTGGAAGCAAAAGATTGATGAATTGTATAATGTGCTTTTACTGCTGTTAATTTTTCTGAGTGCTCCTGGTTGGTGTCTCCTGGAGGCTAACAGGCCCCTTTGGCCACACAACAATATTTACTCCATCCCAGCAGCTGGAGGCAAAAGCTGTGTCCTTGCCCTTTTGAGGGATAAGTAAGGATCATAGCACACATCAGGGAAAGGACACAACTGGCAAAGGTGCAGCATTTCTGCGTGGAAACAGGGTTCACCTTCTGCCTCCTGTTCCCTGTGAAGATCTTTCACTTCGCACCTTTAAATCCCTAGAGCTGGGATAGGCAACAACCTTGCCCAGGCAGCATAACAGACTGTTTTACCAAAACTAATTTCTGAGATGTTCAGCTCTCCTGTCCAGCCCCATTTTGCTCCCTGTCCATTAAAATTACAGCTCCTCAGAGCAAACGCTGTTCAGCCCACCTCCCCAAAGCACCTTTCAATCTTGACGGTACTTCAAGTGTTGGCTCCGTAATCCCAGTCCCAAATCTACTTCTCCTGGAGGCAGGAATTCTCTCAGAGACCACGTTTATCCAGCCCCCAGCTGCAGTTCACACTCCTGTCAGGCTGCTTCTTGCACTACATTTACCACAGGAGTCCTAACAGCTCCATTCTCAGACCAAGGAGATGCTCCGAGACTCAGTTCAGCAGGAAGCACCTCCTGCAACCAAGAGCAGGAGATAATGCAGCTTGCTTTGGTACACATGGACACATGTAAGAGGTGTGCACAAGATGTACATACAAGCGTACGACACATAGTTGCAGAAGCAAATCCATTTAGACCAGACAGTTGCACCATGTAATGCTCCACACGTTCACTGGCATACGAAGTATTTGCATGAAATATCAATGCACTATATTCCTCAAAATCAGGTATAACACAGAACCAGCTTTTCCTTCCCCATACCCGCTACAGCAAGCACTACACAAATGTAAAGAGCCACCAGAACAGGAATTACTCAGTGGCACTGGCCCACGAACTTTTTGAGCAGAAGAGGTGTTGCCATGTGCTGTTCTCTGCTCCCTTCCTCTCACTCAGCAGAAAGGACTTGAGATAAAAATGGAAATTGGGAGAAAGTGAAACCATCTCCTGCACCATGCTGGCAAGAGCCAACAAGACAACAGGTAGCACCTGGTAATCCTGCAACACAGCACTGAGACTTGAAACCAGCAACAGCCTGTGGAATGAGCCAGAAAAATATCTGGAAATTGGACGTAGTCCTCAGTTTCCACTTTTTCTAGCTCATTGAATTTTTTCTCCTGGGTTTATTCTATAATATTTCTTTCACAACGAAAAGGTTAGCTGAGCTTTTCCTTCTTCTACACTAAGTCAGTGTTGCTCTAATTCACCCCAAAGGCTGCACAGGCCTCCACTCCCACCCCACCATGCCGCACCATTCCTGCTTTCTCCGCTCCCTTGGAGCAGAAGTGCAGCACAGGCCTCCTACCAGCTGCTGATGTGCATCTTCCTTCTCTAGTTGCAGGGATGCTAAACACACCGTAATAAATCTCCACATCCCACGGGAACAGTTCACTTTCCTCAGGCCCCATGACATTACACACAGCAGCTCTTTCCAATGTCAAAAGCTCCATTTCAAAGCTGCTCTGCCCTCTGAAAGATCCTGCTGCCCTACCTCTCATCTCCCCCCTGTGCAATTTGCCTCCGCACCACCCAGCTCTCAGGTTCCCCACAGTGGGTGCAGGCAGCAGGCTCTGCTTCCAGTCAGCAACAGAGGACACTGCAGGGCTGTCAGGTGGAAGGGGCCTGTGTGCTGGTGTGGGCAGGCTTCACATACTTGCCTCTTCCTCGCTTCACAAGGACATTGCCGACACTTTCTCCTTGTGGCAGGGAGACAAAGCAAGAGAGTCCGCAAATTTAAAGGAAAGCCCCTTTCTGGTGAAGTGGCTGCACACTGCATGTTGAATTAAAAAGCTGGGAGAGAAATAAAGCTGTAGTTTTACACGGTTTGATACCAACTTTTAGGTAAATCCTAATTCAATTTTAACAGTAGAAACCTTTGCATGTGCTAGCAAAATTTTTCTTCCTCCTCCTGTCATCTCCCTTTCCCTTAAAGCTGTTGTGTTCCATTTCCAGCATTCGGCAGGAAGAGATGGTTGTGTATTTTCAATGTATGTTCAGTAAATTTAAATGAGAAAAGTGGTGAGAAATAGCTATTTCCTACCACGCTGCAGACAGAAACCTTAGCCAAGGCAAGACGCAGCCACAGTGACTGGTCTGCTGTCCTGGGCTTTTCACTCACTCTTGCTCTGTCACAGTGTGAGCTAAAGCTCTATCACCCAGGTGCTGTCCTTGCTTGTCTCTCCTCCAGCTCACCATCTCCAGTTGAACACAGCTCTAACACTGTCCAGAGGAAGGAAACTGTTTATAATCCAAAACGCTCGCGAACATTCTGCACCATCAAATCTCCTTTGGATCTCCTGTCTAGAGCAGTGGAACATTGCCTGGCATTGCTTTTTGCATTTCCTAGCAGCATCAGAGGTTTAACAATGCTGCAGAAACAGATGGTGTTAAATTTGTATTTCCTACCCACAGGGGAATATCAGGGAGGTTTTGCTTAAGGCACAGTTCATTATACTTGCCTTCCATTTTTTCTTGATTTTACGTATTGTTATAGAGATGTAATTGCTGTTCATTTTGATAACATTTATATATATACGCCTTAAAAAGAGCTTGAAACAAGAACCAAGTCTCTTCTTCCCAGTCGTCTTGGTTCAAGTCTTCTTTATCCTTTCCAAAGGCCTTCTTCCTCCACAGGTTTCATCCTCATGAATTTGGCAAAGGACGTTCTCATCTGGAGCTCTCTAGAACTCTCCACATGCTGGAATGCTTCTCTGGAGTTGTGCTTTAGTCTCCTCTGTTGTGTTTTTATCCCGACAACATTCATTGCAACTTCAGCGAGTTCACACTTCACCTCCTCTCACACCTCATTTGGCATTTTGTCCTCTGTGCATTTTAGCAATGCATCAAACTCCTCCTCAGTCACCACTATCGAGCCTTCCCCAACATACTCCAAATTATTCCCAAAGGGCTGAAGGAATCATTTCATGCACAGGAAGCACGAAACCTGAACTCTGAAGGAAGCAGCCAGTGATCTGAGGCACTGGCAACACCTGGCAGAGTTTTAGACAAGGAAAATGACTAGTTTCTGCTCTCCCCATACAAATTTTTAGTGTTTCTTATTTTTTCTCCTTTCTTTTCCCCTTCAATATGATCTCTCATATCTGCTCCAGGTATATCTCCCCCTACTGTGATGTTGAGTTGAATGGCCTAGTATTAATCTTGTGCCAGCTTTACAGTGGTGAATGTCATCTGGTTTTGACAGTTACTTGTCATTTACACAAGCATAAATGACAGCCAATTCAGATCCAAAGCACCTTAGAAGACAATTTTAAAAGTAAGTTCCCAAACATGCTCAAAGCTAGTAGATGGCTTCTTCATCTTGTGGCTTCTGCTTGTCTAGTTTCCCATATAAATTCTTAGCACCAGCCTCTTCCTTCAACAACACTGACAGCATTTCATGGTTGTTAGTTGCTTGCAGAAGATGAAGTAACCTGATATAAATTACCTACTGCTGCGAGTGAAACAGAACCTGCAAGCACAGTAGTTGCTCCTGGAAGGCAGCAAGTACTGACTACATTATTACAGGCAGAAGGTTTTCTATCATGGTAGAAGTCTCTTTAATGCAGCTTCCTCCTCAAAGATTTTTCTCTATGGCTATTAAAGGTTTTTTCTATGGCTCAGTAGTCCACATCATGAAAAGTGGCAAATCTTTATCCTAACTCTTACACTGGTGGTGTATCAAAGATACAGCGAGACCACTCCAATGTCGTCTCAGAAGAAACTAGAGACACTGAGGATTGGGGACAGGGGTCAAAACAACAACAATCCCAAAGCGAGTAGATTGCTCTGTGTTAAATCTGCACTTAATTGTTGCTCAATGCTATTCATTTACCCTATTGAGAAAAGAACCCTAATAATCCAGCTACTGGTCAGGGAAAAGATAAAAAGGGTAACTCAAACAAGTATGGCTGCATGTTCACCGTCCTGTGATGCAGACAAGGCATACTGTAGACTAGATGAGAAATTAGGTACATAAAATCATGCATATCCTGATGAGACACAATTGATGCTCTCGGTGAACTGGTAATGAATTTCAAGCCAACATACCCATGATTCTTAACTCAGGCTGCAAGAGCCCTGTGATTCAGATTTGGATTACCCGCTTATTCTCCCAGCTGTCAATCACCTACACAAGTGCCATCAAGATACACATCCATGAATCAATTAGGGGATACTTCTCCTCCACATAGGTTTAACCCAGATGTACCGAAAATCTCTAGGTGTCACACTATTAGGGACAAACTGGCAACCTAGACATTTTAGGACATCAGAAAATGGTTGGGTAGATTCAAATGTGAGGAAAATCAAGAGATTGCTTCATGCAGGAAACGGTGTGCAAACACTCCAAAGATGGTAATGTATTTCTCAAAGGTTACAAGGGACTAAGATGAGAAACTCTAAGATTTTTCTCTCCTAACCAAGCTTCTTTACCATGAGATCTCCATAGCCAGTGGAATCGCTCCTCGGTAGATGTGGTGACAGCTTCCAAATACGTACCAGCAGGATGAGGAAGGGAATTTGCAGGGTACGACCTGTGAGGGATGACACAAAGTCTCCTTGGAGGCTACACATGGTCCATGAAGTCGGCAACGCTCTCTTCATGCAGCAATGGGAGCACCAAAGTCCCCAGGAGAAGCCCACATGTACTTTTAGAGGACAAAATAATCCAGATGTTTCCAAAGAGCCAGGCCGTGAAAGGAAAGGTGCGACGGCCAGTCCAAGGCAGCCCCACAGCCCCCGAGCAGCGAGGTGCCATGCTGCCAGCAGGGCCCTGCAGACGGTTGCTGAGCTCTGCCAGCTCCCACCTGCGCTGCAGCGGTGGGCAGGTGGAGGTAAAGCCTCCAGCCATCCTCCGCTGAGGAAAGACAAACTATTCTCCTTTCAAACAAAGGACATTTCTGTCTATGCTGCCTTTCTTTCTACCTAAATGTAACAGCCAGTCGCCTGCAGGCTGCACATCGGTGTCGTTAACCTCCCAAGAATCCCGGCGTTTGCACGTTTTCCCATGACAACAGCTGAAAGACGGCAATGCTGCGGTCCTCCAGCATGACAGCAAACTTCTCTTACAGGAAGCAAAAGTGTCACCCAAGATGCTTTTCCCAGCAAGGCTCTGTAGTCCTGGGAAGCTCCTATGGAGCAGATACTTGAAAGGATTCATCCAGTCCTTGTCTTGCCCACTTGCCTCTTGCTCTTTTCCCCAGATATCCACCTAACCATAGCAAGTGGCTGCCTCCTTGAGCCCACGTCAGGCTCAAGCATCATTATTGAAACAAGACCCTCTGTCCACTGGTTTTCCTTAACCTCTAGCTTTAGCTCTGATTTTTTTTTATTTTAGTTTTTTTGTAATTGAGATCTCCTCTGCTTCCCCCCATTCCCCTGAAGCCAGATCTCCTACCTCTCTCTCCCACTCTCAAGTGCTGCATCGCAGATCTCTGCAAGGACAGGGGCAGGTTTTGCATAAGAAAGTTTGGGGTGCAAATCCTCCCTCTGTCTCGAGGGAATGAGTTTTTCTGTACCCACTTTGTATCAGTTACGTGCTCTCAGTGCAGGGCAGCCTGATGCCTGTACCTGACATCGTGCTATGGTCAGCTGCCCACCAGAGGCAAGCTGGTGCTCATTGGAATTTGGTGCCTTGTGTGAAAATGACAGCCACAGGAAGGCATCACAAACCATTCCTACACAGTATTTACCTGGTTCCTTTTCAATCTACACATTTTCTGAACCAAATAAATTATCTCCTGAGAGGGAGTCGAGAACTTCTAATAGACACCAACTGCCCAGCCTCTTTAAATCCATCCAGTATTGGACTCGTTAGTCATCAGGATAACAATCCTATTTGCAAATCAGCTACCTTTATCAGATAACCAGCGGGACCTAGTACAATATCTATTAGTCCAACAATATCAGCACCAAGATATATAACTGCTTCTGTACAAAAACCCTTCTTCTAATCCTTCTTAAACTCAACAAGACTGATTGGTTTTTATTATTCATGAATTAATTTTTAACTCTTGGTCCAAGAGGGGAATTGAATCTATAACATTTTGCAGAGACTGGGGCAAAGAAACAGTATGTTGAAAAAGCAGATTATCCAAAAGCAGGTATTTTTGTTCTTCTTCCAACAAACAATTAAACAGAGAGGAGCTGTTTTTCCTTAAACACCTGGGGTGAAAATTCTAAGCAAAATAAACGTATTAAAACATATATAAATACCATATCACTGTACTGCAAGAGATTTTGGTTTTTGTTCCTTAAATATGTTATTAAAAATGGCTGTGGAATTATATTTGTTGATACTTTAAAAAAAAATAGGTCCATGTTAGAACATAAACTCCAGTGGGGAGATTTCTACAGAGACAGTCCACATTATTAGCGATACAGGGATCTTGGCCATGGCTTATAGGTCCTTCTGCAGTGACAGTCCCCTAACTGTAACTGCTAGAAGAAAAGGAACTGCTCTGTTTTAAACTAAAACAAAACATCTAAAATAATAAAAAAAGAGAATGATCAGAAACACTGTAGGTATTGAAATTAAAAGCAAACAAACACAAAGCACACCCTATTGTCAAATAACTTTGTAAACAAGGGATTCCATAAGGGAAGCAAGCTGTATTTTATTCCTTCTAAAAACAAAAATACATTAAAAAAAAAAACCTTCCAAAATTATCAAAAAATAAACAAACAAAAAAAAATTCCAAACTACTGACTTTTCTGGTTATGGCACAGGAGCCCAGCTTTACCTGGAGAATTTTATAGCTGGATCTGTGCCTTGCATACCATTTTTCGAATTCCTCTTTGGCATTTTATTCAAAGAAAATCTTTGCCTATCTTTAAAAAGCACAGGTTCTGATATGCCTTCATTTATAAACAGAACAGCTATGTGCAGTTATTTAATAGCACCTAACCCTATATACCTACTGATTATTATACCTGCGAGGTTCTAACAAAAGCACCACATTTTTTTTGAGCACAACTGTTCCGTACAGCATATTTGGATGGCATTCTGCTTTTACAGAACACCTTCCAAGCAACACTTCTGACAACCTTGCGATGAAGACAGACACACCTATCTTTTTTTTTTTTTTTTTTTTACGGATTCAGGCACACATACACACAGAAATACGAAACCACATGCAGAAAGACTTGCGTCTGTGTTTGAAGAGGCAGTGTACAGATAACTGTTCAAGTGAGATACTACATGTACGCAGCAGAGAATGGACAAGTTATATATTTCATATACGTTTTCTGTTAACTTATAGCATGTGCACATGTATTTAAAAATAAACATGCACACACAGCCTGATATACATATGTTCATGCACTTACAGATCTTTGTATGCAAGAAAACTGTTTCTGCCATACTTTGACTCATCCTAGTCCTCTACAGCGTGCTTGGTGCCACTACGCAACTTGCATCAATTATTCTGCGGGAGACGCGTCTGGCATCATCTATGTAAAGTAATACATACAGACACATCAATACACTTAACCATCATTTTCAAAAGGTCACATTTGCTACAGTCTATTACAACAAAAAGAACCCACAAGCAGCAAAGTTAACATCCTCCACAAAGCCCAAGCACTGAAACGCAAGCCCCCGTGTCGGGATTTCCTTGGCTGTGAGTCCCGACTGTGCCAGCAGCTGTGCCCCCCTCCCTGCCCCGGTCCCTGAGCATGCTGCACGCACAGCACTGCCTGGAAGTCGCTGCTCAATAGTCGGGTGCACAGAGAGCCCCGATCCATCCCGATACCTCTGCGCTACAGATGAATCTGATAACAAAAACTGCCTACTAAAGACTGCCAGGCAATAGGCACAAGGCATTTAGTTTCACAGGAGAATGTCTTCAGCATCTCCCTGCACCATTACCCCCCTAGTCTCCAAAAAGGACCAAAAAATCCCTGTCAATAGAAATATAAAAACTAGATAGAAACTGAATCAAACTCAGAGGCAAAATGTAGAGCAACATCCTGCATGTCCGAAAAGGGGCTGAAGAACAACAGAATGTATGCATTCCAAAGAATTAAATACCTCCTCTTCCCCTACAGCACCTTCCAAAACGTTTATAACTAGACAGCATTTGCATGCCATGCATGGACTGGAAACAAAGGAAAATAAAAACATCGCAGCTCCTCAAAACTGCTGTACAAATAAATGATTGTTTTAGAAATAAAAAGCAAAGTATGAACAAAATGTATACATTAAAAATGTATATAAACTAATTCTGGTTCCGTGCACAAAAAAGAATTCGAAATCAAGCCCGTGAAATCAGTAACACTCTATATTCACCACTGCTGTATTGTCAAACCTGTGAAAATCTCGTGTAGATAGGTATATTTCTTAAATCAAGAAAGAAATAATGAAAACTAGAAAGTTGTTGGACTTACTGAATAAAAACAAAAACTACACTGAAGACTTCAGAAAAATAAAATCCATTGAACGCTAATTCTGTAGTGTCCTTTAATTCTTTAATCTCAGTGAGAAACCTGGTTTGTGATTGTTCACATCAGCATGTTTTTAAGAACGTACTAGCGGCAACTGATAGAAAATCGTATTTCTGTCTTATTTTCACCCAAGTGCTTGCACATTCCAGAAATGATCATCTCCATATGCAAAATCATAACAGGAGAATTGAACTTTTTTTTTTTTTAAGCTGTTCTTTTGACCTTTCTCTTGAGTGAAAGGACAGCAAGACAATACACTCACCAGCATTGTTCACAATGACGGCTCCATCACCGGAGACTGAGGGCCGTTATTACTAAAGGAAACTTTAAAGTGCCAGGAGAAAAAGGGGAAAAATTAAAAAATAACGCTTCTAAGTATGCTATATGTACAAGAAGCCTTTCAGGAGAGCTGACACAGAGCAACAAGAAACGTCCATGTAAAAACAGCTGCAGTAAAACACAGACAATTCAAAACAAAAGGTGCTATGATAAGAAACTGTCTCCTGTTATAAAGGATACTCTAAGCTGGAGGTCACAGACACACTTCCATCTACCACATTATAGGTTTCCCTAATTTAAGAAAAACACATTATCCTTAAAATACATGGTAAATACAGCACCATTTCCAGGAATGCAAAAGGAAAATCTGGACTGAAGCAAGGGGTTCTCATCAGTTTCTCTTACGCTACAAAGAACAAGCTAGAACAGACTTCCTTTTCCTTCTAAGATTTCAACAGGATGCAATATTTGCGAGATGTCCTTAGAGCCATGACAAAAATTGTATGAAAATGGCTAGCTATCTCTATGTTTAATCTATTTCCTTTCTCAGACACAACAGTGCGGGAATAAATAAAACCCTGTCCAAAACCAGGACAGTCCTATTATCATCGTTTTTCTGCAATTTAAGTCCTACCTCAAAAAATAAAAAGAAAAGAAATGAGGCAATATTAGCCTGAAAAGGCAAAGGAGTCCTTTTCTTCACACACACACAAGTTTGTGACTTTATGAATGAATTCTGTATTGTTCGCTAAATCCTTACGGGGCAGGAATATTCTTTGTAGGACGACAAAGTCAGCCGAAGGGTGACTAGACAGAGATTTGCTGGGATCCCACAAAATGAGCCGGATTTCTTATCCATTTTTTCCTCCCCCATTCAGAAAGGGAGTGCAAAAATTCCAGCTCAGCAGGGACACAGAGCCATCGCAGGTTGTGTGATAACAGCTTGCCACCTGCTTTTCGCAAGTTGTCTTTGCAAAGTGCAAGGGGCACTGAATAGTAACGTTGCCTGTGGTGATAGGAATGCACTGAACAGCTCAGTATGCAAAAGCACTTACTGGTACGCAGTGCTCTTCACAAAGGGCATTGCAGAATGCTTTCCAGACTGTGTCAGAAGTGCTAGGAGAGGAAATATTAGTGCGTGTGTCGCGGGAGGAACGTAAGCACTTGCCATCACAGTAAAAGAAGGTATTAGCAAATATAGGTACAAAGCTACTTGTAGCAAATATATATATATATATAAATAAAAGGGACAAAAAGACACCTATCAAACAGCACACTTAGCAGCAGTCAGACTAAAAGGAACAATTCTTTGCAAGTACAGCAAGGGTTAACAGCGGCACACAAGCTCCCGTCCAGTCAAGATAGGGTCAAATGATGTGCAGTGAAAGTTTCAAGTCCTCAATCCCCCAGAGCTTGTTTGCTAATTACATTTGCAATTACAAACATGACAAATATATTATTATACAGTGCGTTCCACCTTGAGCAGACACGTTTCTCCTCGCGGGCAGCCACTGCCAGCAGCCACGCTTGCGAGCCCTGGCAGAATCCAAGTGTGCCGTGCTCCAGCTGCACGGCTCCTTCTGTGGGCATCTCGGTTGCTCCGAAGGGACAGGGCAAGGCTGGAGGGAGGCAGCACGGCAAGGATGGAAGCAGGCTCAGTTACTACAATTTAATTCCTAAGAAGTAAAACTTCGCAGATCAGTAACTATTAGTAATAAATAATACTAAATTCTGTTCTGTTCCTGATGACAGGCACTTTTGCACATTCCAGCTGAGTAGGGATGACTACATTCAGAACTCAAATGCAGCCGATACAGGGATGGCAGAAAGAAATCAAAATTCTCCTATTTTCAGCAAAGTAACCAGAAACAAGCGCTGCTAATTTCTTCTTTGTTATGTCCCTTCATTAAACAACCAGCCAACTGATTCGTAGTTTTCTGCAGAAGCTCTGATCTTGCTTTCCCCCCTCCCGAAGTTTCCATAGCAGCATTACCTAGGAAGCTCACTGCTGGTACTGGACAGGTGCTAAATTTCCTTCCTTGCAGCACACAAACAAAAAATTCTGCTGTCTTTCCTGGCTGTAAAGTTAATGTCAGTAGATCCACAGAGTAAAAAATTAAACTTACTGGGAAGAATTTCCTAGTTTCCACAACCTGCAGCATTAGCTACTGGCTTGCAACGCTGGCGGCTGCTATGACCCCTCACTCCCAACCCGAGGAGCAGGAATTAGAAGGAGAAGCTGGGGAAAGGACTTTAGCTTTTATATCCAAGCCTTATCACCAGATTTTTCTACTTTTACTATTTTTTCCCCTAATTAAAATTCTCTTAGATATTTCACACTCTGAAGAAATTCTACCAAGCTCACAACTGAAACTGTTGATGTTCACCCAGCCCCAGGTTTTTAAGCCTTTTCCCTTCTCCCTTCTTCCTTTCTGTGAGAGCACTTGTGTCCTCTGAGTCCTGGCAGATTTGGGAAAGAGACTCACTGACACAATACACGAAACTTCTCACTGAGCTAAAACTATTTGAAAAATATAGGATATTTCAAATGACATGAAATTCTGAGCAGTGGTAACAGAGCAGTAACGGGGCCAGGGAACAGCAGCAAAAAAGACGCTGAGGACAGAGCAGTGTTCCCTCAGAGAGGGAGAAAACGGGATGTGAAATCTCTGTTGCAGCAACTTTCTCTGATGCAATCTCTTCGAAGTCTTTCCCCTCTCAGGCTAAATGCAATATTTATTGATTACTTCAAATCAATACAATGAAAAAAAAAATCCTATTTTTTTAAAATATATTGATCTTTCCATATTTCTCAATAATTGATAATGATTAGACCATCTTTACTTTCACAAGTGGGATTGGAAGAGGAGGGAAAAGTTAATACAAATACTGTAAAGGTACCAATTTCCTCATCAGCCTCAGGCTCAATAAACTTAGTGTACCAAGACCCCATTCTGTGATGGGAACCTAGTCAGGAACCCTGCATCTAGGCCGCTGCCCTTACAGAGGTTTTTCAGCTTATTCTGTCAATAAAGCACACAACTCCCTCCCCATTCTCCCCAGTTACCACCTCCTCCCTCTCCCAGACTTTCAGAGAGGCTCAGAGCAGACCATTGCATTCAGCTTCTCTGACTCAGATTTCCTCCCATTCACGGAATATGGACATTTCCAGTAACCTCTCAAATTAAGTCACATTTCCTCAGTCTGCGCATTAGAGTCAGTGACAACAACTTTGTAAATTCCCTGCTGCACGATCCGGAATGTGCTCTTTCACTGACTTAAAATTCCAATGTTATACCCTTCCGTCTCTCTATCAAATATATCAGATACTCCTTTCAACTTTTTCCTTCTGCCCATAAAATGATTTTCATTTTTATCAGATCAGTGACTCATGTGTCTTTCTTGTACATCAGAGGAAACAGTGTAAGAGACATAGCATCTGGCAGCATGCCCTTATTTGCCAATGATTTTTATTTTCCCTTCATTATGGTTACTTGGTCAGTTTCTGTCTGTCATGTAGAATATTAATTAGAAACAGAGATGGCAATTCCGCAGTCCTGTCAGTATTTCTAGTGGCAACTACAGCCGGCGGAAAAAAAATTCTCTGGGACATGGAAGTTAATAAGAAAAAGTCAAGCTGCCCCCTTTGAAACAGCCTGAGGTTTGCATATGAGAGCTACAAAATTCTGATACTCAGTGTGACCATACCCGCGTATGTGCACCTAACTCCACATCAACATTCATACATGCACACACGCGCTTGTGTGAATATAATCACGCATTTTGTGTGTCCAGGTGCGTACTCCTGGTGCCGGTACGCACGCTCCCTTCCCGCTGTACTGCAGACAGACGTTGTCAGTACGGTGTAACTAATGTATTCCCACCATACGCCTCACCTGGGAGGCGAACTGCAGGTGGAAATCACTGCCTTTGTTAGCTTCCAACCTGAACTCATGCAAAAGGTTCTCCCTTGGAGCTGCATCACCTACCCCAGGCGTAATTCTCCCAAAGGTCAGTACCAAAAGGTAGAAAGCGGTCACCGAAGAGCAGGTTCCTGTACAAGAAACCAAATACAGCGCCGTAGGACACACAGGGTCAAAAACTGGGGGTCAAAATTAGAATAAGCATTTTCTTACTCTCACTGCAAGACCCTGCACTGAGGGAAAGCACACAGCCCGCTGACCAGAACTTCCCCGCTTCCTGGTGTAATCAGATCAACACACACAGGCAGAGGAAAAGGAACTTTCACTGCTTCAGGAAGGCAAATACAAAACCTAAAGAGTGTGACGAAGGACAATGAATTCCTTTCCTTAGGTAGTTTTTGTTCAATTTTGGGTCTGCTACAAATTTTAAGTTCTCCTTAAACCCTAAGGTGAAGGGAATCACCTCTCCTCTCCTTTGCCCTGTTCATCCTCTCTCTCAATAGTTGCAAGGTGAAAGAAATACAGTTTCCAGGTAACTGTATGGATCATGAATTGAGTGACTACATATCCTTCCCTTCCCACATTCTATCCTTCCTCCTATTTTTTCCAATAGCATAAAAGGCAACCAAACAAGAAGAGGCAGTCTGCAATATTTTTAAATTCACTCGTAAGATTTAATTTGACAAAAAATGCTGCCCACATAATTAAAAGCATTTTTTAAAAGGAAAATAACTATGACATTCTTTTCAGCAGGTAGCATTCAGAAGGATGACTAAATCAGCACAGTAAGGATGATGTGCTCACACAACCAGGTAGTGATACAGGCACCTGTATTTACCTGATATGTTTACAACATAATTGTGTTACAGCGGAGGAAGAAACGGCTCAAGAGGTATATATTGGGCCAACTTTTATCCGCAGCCACAAGAATGCAAGCCGAAATCTAACCGTAACAAAACCAGAATGCAAACCAAAGCAGTACCTGACACACTGCACATACATCTTTAATTACACTGGGGTTTAAGGCTCCTTGCACCTTTTCCTTTCCTCCGTAACTTCTTCCAGACTAAGCCAAACTTCCCTGCATCATCGCTTACTCCTCTAACTAAACACAAATAGAGACTGAGGTATTTTAAATCGTATTTCTTCTCCCTCCCCCAGCCTCAACAATGTCAAACAGGCAGCTAGCTGGCCACAGGACCACACCAAGCACTTCTCCCAGCTGAGAGCACTCCAACAGTTTCTCATCTCAACCAGCAGCCCTCTGCCTCCTACCAAGCTGCAGGGGCTCAGGGGCACTTCCCCCAGGGCCACCCACACCTGCTTGCTCAGCAGCCAAAGAGCTGGGAACGTGGGTACAGCACTCCTGACATGGCCGGGAGCTGCCTGCGAGCCCCTGGTGAAATAGCATGAGGAGCCGTGATCCAGCCTGCAGATCCTTTCTTACTATTTTCATGCTGTTTGAGTGCCTTTTCTCAATTCCAAAAGTAGAACAAATAAAAGGAAAAAGTTAAGAGACAACACAGCAAGTGATAATGATCTCGCTTTTAACTGTGGCATTTTGTCTAGTTATATTTTTTTTTTAATGAAGTAAATGCACTTTCTATTTTTGACTTAATATTAAAAGACTCCTGGTGGCATACAGAATGCATTTCCCTTAAGAAACTGTTTGTTTATTTTTAATTCAAAATGGAGCAGCCACAAGTGAAACACCAGTGGGGGAAAGAAAATCACATGGGTTAGATTATTAATTTCTATTAACAATACTAAGTCTCATTTTAATGAAACTGCTGGAAGCAAAGGATTAAAGGAAGGAGAAATGAGCATAAAGACAGATGGAATATCAGCTGATGAGACAGAAAGACAGATAAAGGACAGTTGTAATCAGGAAAGAGAGCTAAGTATCACTGTGGGCTTTTTCCTTGTTTTTTAAATGTTTTAATTTTACTAAATGGAATGCATTCTTAAAACAAAAGCGATGAAACAGGCAAAAACGCTTCACTCTCCTCCGATGACACCACAGAACCTGTGTAGGTGACACACAGATTAACATGCAAACAAAAGGGGACTCAGCTCAGGATGAGATTTATTGGAGAGGAGAAATGCACATGAAAATGAATTGCTCCAGCGAGGTGGATGCAAACGCTGAAAAGGTTGTGCCTTGTTTCCTAACTTCCCCAAGAAGATCAAACCAAACTTAACACGTTAAAGTGGTTTTGAACGCAGCATTAGCAGGTGCAGCCCGGTTCAGGATACAAAGAGCAGTAGCAGGTGCTCAGGTATCTGACAGCAGTCCCACCGCGGGATGCTGCTCGCCCGCTCTCTGGCTCGCTTCACTCCTTCCCCAGGCACACTACCCAGAGAGCAAGCTGTGGGAAAGCAGATTTCTAAAGAGGATTCCAGGTCAAAATTTGACTTTTTTTTTTTTTTTTTTAGTTTAAAAAAAAAAAAAAAACTGCTTCAGTAGACCTACTTTCTATAATACATATATTTTTTATGCTCCACTCCTTATAGACACCTAGGAATTCATGTAACAAAGATCCTAGCACAGACGGAAAGTAAAACTGCGCAGACAGGACTGCCGGCGCCCAGCGTTAGCCTGTTCCTAGGAGATGAAGCGTTAGAGGGAGAAGTTACGAGGAAAGAAAGCGGCAGCCCCGCGCACCGACCCCCCGGCGCGGCACCTGCCCGCG
>VXAV01009879.1:132859-147342 GCA_013399715.1 Alectura lathami | reverse complement strand
GGCGGCGGCGTACGGGGCAGCGGCACAGCGGCCGCCTCGCACACGCGTGGCACGGCGTGCTGCACGCTGACACGGCTCCGCACGCACAGGCCGAGTCTCACTGACAGTCCTGCTGCTGGGCGCAGACGTCTCCCTACACGGACCCAAATCTTCAGCATACGCACACAGACGATCACCCGGTCCCAGTTTCAGAGCAGGACCGTTCAGATATCACCTCAATGCAGCCTGAGACCACGCTGGAATAAATCCTGGCACATGCGATCATTATTGGGCGTTCGGGATAAGAGCACATACTGCCAGGCACACACAGCATGGCTACAGACTCACAGAAGTGTTCACAAACATCAAAATGGCACACAACAATCCTCATGAAAGATGTTTTCTAAGCTCTGCGTATGCACTGGCTGCCCTCAGTTTCACAATTCCCACAAACATTTTCATGCCCATGCCATCTCACTGCCTACTTATAGCAACACACCAATACCCAGCTGAAGATCCCTCTCCGTACGAGCACACAAGCCTCAGTTACACACCCAGCATGTGCAGCCTTGCCCTGGAAGCCTTTCGTACGCAGAGGTGTCCTACAGGGTCTGTTCTGACACTGCTACCGGTCCTTCAGCTTCCAAACCGCACCGATACAAACCTCACTTGTCCCTGTCCCACACTTCTACTTCATGCTCAGGTGTCTGATGCTCAAGTACACCAAAATAACCTTCACTGATAAACAAGAAGCAGAGGCCTTTTAAAAAGGGACATACACACAAACGCACCTGGATAAAAACTTCATTCTCGTGTGTCTGACAAACAAAAAGAAAAAAGTTGCAGCATTAAGGATATTCCTTCGAAGCAAGAGCGTAACACAGCGGGAAAAGCGATGAGGGCCTATACAGCAACGCAGGAAACACAGTGTGCTTCAGCTGTAAACATGGTAATATGCACCAACTAAATTGTATGAAAAGGTTTAGCCTAATCCACATTGGTGGTAGCTGGAAGCATATCATATTAAAAAAAGAGGAATGGTCAAATTCACAGCCAGTGTAAACCACCCTTCTTCACTAAAGGCAGCACAACTTCCTGACTGTCCTCTACTAGAGATCTTAACCACTGTGGAAAATGCAACAAAAATACCAAACTAGTGGTATGCCCTGGTGTGTCCCCCAGCCATGTGGGGACAAGATGTGGGATTCTGATCAATTTCCCTGAAGACAGCCTAAGGGTGGCAGAACAGAGTGACGCAAACAAGAAGTCTTTTGTGGTGACAGGCGCACATGAAGTCAGAGAAAACAGATAGTGGTTTAGAAAATGGGAGACTGAGCAAGGACTTGTGCACAGTTTTAAAAGTACAGCAGAATCTTCCTACCTGAATGTTGCAGATGACACAAAATCCAGAGTAAACATCTCTCCAGGAAGCAGAGCTAAAGCACATGGAGATGGATACACATGCACTTTTGTACACATCAGCACAGTGGAAACTGAGGCTGAAGACAAGGGTTTGGGAGCAACCTTAGTAGGGCCCAAGATTGTGAGGAAGGAGCCTTGCAGCCACGCTGGGGAACACCTGGCACAGCCAGAGGCAAGGAGGAGGAAACCAGCACCAGTGTGTTTCCTGCAGGAATCTGAGCTTAGAGGGACTCACTGATGACCTGGTTGCCCCATGAAGAGGATCCCTGATGTAGCAAGAGAGTCTGGAGGCAGCACATGGAGCCAGGGAAGTGTTCAGGAGTAGCCAAGGTGTTTGCAGTGAGCCGATTGTGACTGAAACTGATTTTCTCCAGAAAGATGTTCACTGGCTGCATCCTGACTGTGCAGAACTAGTTCTGCTGCAGGCTCTTAATGAACAGGAGAGCAGGATGGGAATGGCCTGGCAGGCAGGTGCTGCTCTCCCAGTAGCTGATGTTTTAATTTTGCACTTTCAACTTTTATCCAGAACGAAGTGAGGCAAGCAGGGAGCCATGTGATGGCCTGGCACAAGGTCCACAGGGCTGAATTAACTGATATCAGCAGTACAATGGTGGGTTTGTACTCTGGAAATGGGCTGCTGCTGACAGAGAACTGCCTGGGTAAGGTGGGTATTTACCCAGTGGTGCAGAAATGTAACATTAATATCTTGTTGACCCAGTGCAAATGAATGAATGGAGCTACCCCACCCCGAGAGGGGCTGTGCAGAGGCCTGACTTCCTTTCTCAGAAGGCTAGAAAGGAATAGTCTCTGCTGGCTGTGCCTGATCCGTGAGCTTGAATTCCCCAAGGAATGGGACAAGAGTCCTGCAGGGTGATTTTGAAGCTTCAGGAGGCTTCATCTTCCTTTGCAAACCCCTCTGCATGCAGTGCTTGCCGAGCTCTTCTCACTGCGTTAGCCAAGTTCTCTTCCCTCCAAAGATTAAAGGAGGAAACACTGATCTCGACACGGCCTTCCTTCCAATATGTGTGTTGTAAAAAACGCCAGAACAAGTTTACAAAGGACTCTAAGATCAGGCTGCCAGATCTGGAAGCCAGAAGCCTTGGGTTGGGTAAATACAAGGCTGAACTGCACATGTAACAGCAAAGCTAGCTTGCCCTGTGAGCACAGCCTTTGCTGGCCTCACCAAACCCTGCCCTGCAAGCACCGCTCTCCCTCCAGAGGGGCAGGAACAGCCCAGCCTGCTCAGTTTGCAGCTTCTGAGCAGGCTAAGTGCTTCCTGCTGGGATGGCCATCATCAGGCAACCTCTGGATTTTGAGGTCCCAGTTGTTCTCTCACCTGACAGCTGTGTGGAGCAATGACTTTCCAGCGGTTAGCCTAGGGCAGAGCACAGTCAGAGTGCAGACGGAGTCCCAGCAGTACCAGTTCTTTGAGACGCAAGCTCTCCTTCCTCGGAAGGGAAACAAGAATTGCAAGGACATGTCTTCTGACGGATTAAGAATTTCCTTAGAAACTTTCCTCCATCCTTTATTGACTAAGCTATTTTTGGTGCATTAACTTTTTACCTTTTTAAAATTTTTATCATGGAATAATGATCAACTTTCCAGCAAGCTGAGTGACTGACAGAATTTTCATTTGGACTAATATAGGAGCAACCTGCAAATCTTGCCAAACAAACCCGATCTCACTTGTTGATAAGGTTTTTTGTGAATAAGGAAAATACAACAGGAGGAGGTATCTAGTTACTTTAGGGGGTTGGGATTTTTTTTTTTTTCCCCTTTTATGAAGGCCCTACTGTTGTATTCTCACAAGGAAGTCAATGAGGTGGTGAACAGGGCAAAAACCATACGTAACTGGGAGAGCTAAGCTGAGCACAACAGACTTGTGTACACACACTCCTGTCTTGTCTGGTGAGGAAAGAGGAGCTCAATGGCAAGAGGCCTCTCCCAGGCCCTATCTCATTTACGGAAACAAGTTACCCAGGGATCATCGGGATGAATTTAGAAGAACCCTTTTACTCTGTAGAGGCCAATACTACTGCTTGGACTTCACAGAAACCCCTGTGTTGCATGCCCTCATCCCTCTGCTGCGCAAGGCTAGTAGCCATGAAGAGAAACTTAGGTCCTCTGAGCACAGGTCCCTAATCACCAGTGGGCATTCACCACTCCCGCATATATCCCATTGCTCCACCTATCCCAGGTACAGACTCTATCCATGAGGACAAGACATCCTTCTCCGTTTGGGGGCTCTATTCTACTTTCCCTTACTACACCTAAACAAAACAGTTCATTGTCCCAACCAAAAACAATTTGTTGTTTTCTATCAAATTCCACATTGATTTGTTTACCCAAAAAAAACTCTTTGTGGCTTTCTGAACAATACACTCCACCTAAAAGGCTACGCACTACACACCATCACTGCTAAAGCTCAACATCTTATCATAGAATCACAGAATGGCTTGGGTTGGAAGGGACCTCAGAGATCATCTAGCTCCAGCCCCTTGCCGTGGACAGGGCTGCCAGCCACTAGCTCACTAGATCAAACTGCCCCGGACCCCATCCAGCCTGGCCTTGAACACAGCCAGGGATGGGGCAGCCACAGCTTCCCTGGGCAGCCTGTTCCAGCGCCTCACCACTCTCTCAGGGAAGAATTTCTTCCTGATGTCCAACCTAAACCTAAATCAAGTGTAGTGTAGTATCTTTTTAAACAGGAAATAGTTTTCATATTGTTATTTTTAAATAACTGCTCATCTGAACATCCTTAGACATGCTTCAAGCATTACTTAGTCTTTGAAACATCTATGTGATAACTCTCAACCTATAGACTGTCAAATCATATCATAAAGAGGTTATGTGACTTGTCCAAGATCAATCTGAGCAAATTTGTGGCGCAGCATTAAGTCTGAATATGTAACCCTTACTGTCCTGCTTTGTTTTTTCTATCCCCAAAATGTGACCTTTTATCAGGTTCTGATTTTTTTCCTATTCTGTGTTTGGATGCAACAGTGTTAGGAGCCTTGAGATGAGACAGGCATAGTCCCTCCATTGCTGGTGTGAGGATAACAATCCCTATTTTCCTTTAATAACCCCTATTTTGGGGGAGCCAATGCTGTTTTTCATCCTTCTGTACTTGCTTTCGTCTCTGCAGTGTTAATAGCAGGACAAGCTCTGTTTCCAGAGCAGAACACATGATCCTGCTGGCATCTTCAATGAAAGTGCACAGACTCACACTTACAAAGACAAACCAGGTGAATCTGTATGAACTTTTATAGAATTTAAAATAGGGCATCAGAGTAAGAGGAAGGCACTGTGTATCTTACCAAATGGGAAAGAATAAAGACAATGGGAAGAAAAAATAAAAATAAAAAAGATACTGTTTTCTATGTTTTGGAACATCTTATAGTAAGAAACTTGTATGAGGGATGCAAGAGAGGAAATTTTATGGCTGGGATTATGCCTTCTGCTCTCTTGCATCATTGGTTTGCTGGGGTAGCTGGGGTATTTGTTATGGACTTCCATCCTCCCTGCTGAGAACTAATGCAATTTATCTGCTTTCATGTTTTGTCGATCTACTTCTTTGGCCAGAGTTTGCCTAGCTCTTGTTTAACTAAGCAGTCAGCAACCTTCCTCAGAAAAGGTAGGTAATTACAGAGGTAGATTGATCTTGCAGACTTAGAAGACCTCAGAGGAGTGCTGTGTCCCAGCTCCAAATTTTGACCTGTTGCTGATCCGTTTCCTGTGGTGTACTACAGTAACCCTCAGCTGGGCCACCTTGGTCGAGCAGAATCTGACCAAGACGTTGACTGGAAAGTGATTTTATTTATACTGACAGCTACACATCATCTACTAGCACACTCACGGCCATTTCCTGGACTCTCTCCAAATTGCAGCAAAGCAGAGTGAACCCTTCCCTACCCATAATCCCAGGTGTCCATACAGCAGCAGGCAGGCTATTGCTTAGCTACCAAGAGCAGGGAGGGAACACAGAGCATCAAGAAATTACCTCTGTGTAGCCATCACCAATCCTACAGGAGTGGCATGACAACACACATGGCTTTCCCAGCGTGGTGGTTCATCCTGTCAGATGGGACAAAGCCAGACGGCTTCAGCCTTGCGACCTGAGTACGCAGCCTTCAAGTCTTGTATTGCAAAAGGCCAAGGTGGGAGGTCAGGTGATGCTTGAGGATGCTTTTTCATTCCTCATGATTTGCTACTTCTCTCTGCAGTCCCATGCAATGTAATTAACCACTTCAGGACCCCAGCATTCACCGTACCAGCTTACCCACTGAACTGCTCAAAAAAAGTACCTGTCTTGTCAAGAGGAAGTTACTTACTCTTATGCTGCAAGGAAAAGATTAGAACATTTTTGGCCTGTGCACTGATCATGCTGAGCATCTCAGCCCAGAATGAGAAGGGCTTAAAAAGAAAGAAAATGTTTCAGAGTTACAACTCTTAGAGAGCATATCCAACACAGGCTAAGCAATGAATACGAAGGATAATTTTTCCAAAGCTCTGATGGAATCAGGAACTTAAACATCTGCAAGATAACTTTTTTTTCTTAGCAACAGCAATGAGGCAGCTGCAGTTGCCCAGGCTTTCCAGTTTGAATTCTACAATGTGACAAAAAACTGTGGGTATTTGTGCAATTTCCTCTTAGCTGGGTTCTCCAAGTAAGTAACACGGTCCTTTTGGAAAGTGACACAGGCAGTTATAAAGCAATCCAGTGAAAGGGTATATGGGATGAAGAGAGCAAGGATGAAAGGCTTGCTTTTCCCTGCCGGAACCTTCATCCGGCCTCAGTCAACAGAAGACTGTTGCCTGCACGTGGTCAGCCACGCCACATACGGAGGAGCTCACTGACAGGGGATCTATGCAGAAGTGTTTACCAGTGAGACAACCCTGCAGGTCCCAAGTGACCTTAGGAAATCCAATGTACAACAGTCTGGAAAAAAAACCAATCATCACATGAGCTGGGCTGCCCTTCTGGTCACCTTCTCCAGCCCCAGAATATTCCGCTTTCTAACAGTAAAGGGTTACAGGTTTGGGCTAAAGCTGGACGTGCCAGAGGCCAGCTTCCTTCTGACAGCTGTATGAGCAGCACCACAACTGCAAGAATCCTCTGCTCTGGATCCCCAAGCAGCTCAGGTAAGTACATGGCCACTCTGAAGATTTGTTCAGTACTAACTTTAGTGTTTGAATAACAATATAGATTTTTTCACAACTCCCTCTTGAGTGTATTTATTACTTGTACAACTTGTATTTCACTTTCTCAACAAGAGCAAATCGGAAATAAGGGCTTGAGGGTGTGACAGATTATTTCATTAGACGGCTTTGCCAACTAACCCTATCCCAAGCTTCTTAACATACTTTTAAATTCCGAGTGCCATCAACTGTACCTCATTCAGATACCTGCAGTAAAATGCTAGGAAAATGTTAGGAAATCACTACTTTTGTCAACAAGTCATTAATATCCAAACACTATGCCTACAGACCACGAATGATCACAGTTTTGTGGTGCTTTTTCACACAAGAAACTGAAAAATATCAATAAATCCAATCCTTACCTATATCGCATACCTAAACATCATTTAAGAGAGGCAGGGCAACTCAGGACCACATAAACTTGTCTTCCTTAGCTACAAGATGCATGCACACACAGGATCAAGAAAGTAGCCGCCAGTCAAAAGGAGATGCATGCTGATTACCAGAGAGAGCTTTTCTATTCATAGGAAAGGGCTTCACTAGATCAGCCTTACTTCTGCTAAGCAGTCCTGTGCACTCCAAAGAATAGCATTCGCTCTCGTGTGTAGAAATACAAGTCCCCAGATGTCTTTGTAAAGATCCTACTGAGGTGACTTCCAAGTCTTTAAGTTTCTTAGAGATCGAGGCACAGAGGAAGCTGTGGGCAGCAATAAAGACATCTCCTGATGGACTTGAACATGCATCACTGGATTTCAGCAAATATGCCTTCATCTTCCCTGTGTTACCAGCTATGCCATTCTTGTGGCAGCATTAGAGAAAATTACTTTTCAGTATCATTGTTAAGGCAAACTCAAATCTTAGTCCCAGGTGGTCTGAGGGTGACTTTGGTGCTGCAGCCTCCTAGCAACAGGTCCCCCTGGTCTCCACTGTGCTTACAAGGAAAATCCAGTTCTGGTCTTTCACTCATCTCTTGAGCACCTTTATTGTAGCGATGATCAAGGACAACCAGTGCCCACCTCTCTGCTCTTCTGTTGAGCATACCAAACTTCCATTTAACATTTACCATCAGCTGAAATCAGTAGAACTCAATCTTTTAGCCCTTGCTTATCAACATTTAGCGGTATTTCCCAACTCATGTAGTTAGTAACTCAGTAAAGGGTAGACTTTATGCCAAGGCATAAGTTCCAGAGGTTGTTGCTGCCAGGTTCCTCCTGGGAACTATACAGCTTAGGGCCAGCACTCCTCTTTGTTAAACCTGCTGCTGCTTCAGGCCAGACAGAAACAAGGCAGAAGGAGGATGGTAGGAGAGAAAGACCACCACTTCTTCAAAAATAGAGGCCTGCAAACCAGCCAATGATGTGACACCAAGGAGGGCAATGCCTTGATTCCTAGGGAGAAGGCACAAGGCAAGGGTACCAGAGAGATCACTTCTTTTCCAGGGGCTCATTGCATGAGGAGAGCCATGAAAGTGGTTGGTCAAACAGGGTAATTAAAACTTTGATTAGCCAAGAACCATTTGGATTGAATAGCATTATGACTAGACTCATGATAGCTGCGTAGAGCCGCATCACTGACCTGCGACACAGCGTGAGGCCTTGCTAGTTTGTGTTGCAGATACCTGACCAGCAGCACAAGGACATACAGAACGGGGGCCTTGCATGTCCTACTGCCCTGCATGCGTTCTGCCTGCAGAGGCAGTATTGATACTTCCAGAAGTACAAAATACTTCTGCGTAGACACACCTAGATGACACCCAGCAGATGAGCAATAAATATCTTCAGGGGTTGCACAGGGCTACACACCAAGCACCTTTAGATTTTATTACTTGCTACATAAAGTCTTTTCTTTTTAAGCTACTACAGTTTATACATATGAACAACACCAATGTGAGCCCTAAATATTTGGCCAGCTGTCAAATGCCCATTAATGAGATACTGTAGGTCAGCTGAACAGGTAACTGAGAGCCTGCACTCCAAATTTGTGTTCTGTGGGAAACGGGTAGGCATCCAGATGTCTCAGGAGAATAGAATACGAGAGTTCAGTAGGAAAGGGCATACATACAAAGATCATCGAGTCCAACTGCCTGAGCACTTCAGGGCTGGGCAAAAGTTAAAGCATATTACTGAACGCATTATCCAAATGCCTCCTGAACACAGACAGGCATGGGGCAACACCCACCCCTCTAGGAAGCCCGCTCCAGTGTTTGACCACATGGACGTTTTTCCTAAGGTCCAGTCTGAAGCTCCTTTGAGGCAGCTTTGTGCCATTCTCACACTTCCTGTTGTCAGCGAGCAGGGGCAGAGCCTGGCACCTCCCTCTCCACTTCCCCTCCTCAAGAAGTTGCAGAGAGGAATGAGGTCACCTCTTGACCTTCTTTTCTCCAGACTCAACAACCCAGGTGTCCTCAGCTTCTCCTCACAGGACATGATTTCCATCCCTTTTACCAGCTTTGTTGCCCTCCTCCAGAGGCTTTCAAGTATCTTAACATCGGTTTTATATTGTGGAGCCCAGAACTCAATACTTGTGTGCAGTAATCAGCTCTTCCAACAGTAAAACATATTCAAAATTACAGTACACTATCTTAGAGTACCGCTAGAGTTATTAAATGTTTGTGAGATGTCCACAAGCATCACACATGCCCAGTGCTCTCAAGCAAGGGTCGATGCTAGTTGCAGTACCAAGGGAGGTGCCCTGTAGAAGTATGTCAGCATAAGCTATGGGGCAGCAGGCTGGAGCCAGTATACTATAGCTTCACCTGCAGTGCTACCATTTCACCTCACTCAAAACTCCTGACACAACCTAAACACCCCCCAAAACCCTCTCCCTAAAAGAAGAAACTGTTCCTTCAAAAATAGGAGGGGAAGCTGGGTCATCAGATGAGGGTGAAATTGGTTTAAAAGCCATTAAGAAGAAAGCAACCCAGGCATTCAGGAGCAATCACAGCTGCTTGGGCTGATCAGGAGAGACAGAGGAGATTATTTATTTATGGAGTTCCTGCTCTCCCTGGGCGGGTGTATCCGCTGGGGAAGCTTTAAGAGAAGTAAGGAGCAGGAAGCTGCTTGGAATCCTCCCGAGGTTTTACTGGCCTGGATCTCAGGAGAGTTTAACACAATTCATGCCCAGAGCATCCAGGAGACATCAACAGTCTCTCAGAGCAGGAGAGGCCAGAAAGAGCATCATCACCCAGGTATCTACTGGGATGGAGCACACAGAGAGCCCCTGGCACCCAGAGTGCCATGCAAGCTCTGCAGAGCTTTCAGCAAGATCCCTTCAGAGCAATAGTGCTTGAGTACACAGGCGCTCCTGTTTCTCTTTTCTCGTGGTTCAGCTGCTTCCCTTTAAACACAGATCAAGTGCCTCAAGGGACTCAGCAAGTGCTTAACAGACCTGCCTGATGGAAGGACCTCCAATGAGAAAACCAAGACCTGAAAATCCCAATAGACACCCTCAATTCAATCTGCAGCTGATAGAATAACCCTGCAGTTACATGCAACCAGATCCCAACTGCACAGAAAGCACATCGGTCTAGTTTGTATCCACCGTTTATCAAAACATCCTAAACGTAAAGGGGAGGGAGGGACCAGCAGATTAAACAGGAGGAAATAACTGGATTGACAGTCAGCTGAAAAAGAGATCAAGAATTCTTTTTCAAGATGCTGTACAGTCTTTCCTGATATAGTTGCTTATTGTTTCCCCAAATTGGAAGGTGAAGAAAACTTATTCCCTAAAATCGTAAAGTTCCCTCCGTTATTCAGAGCTGATCTTTCACTGCTAACCAAAAAAAGCTGGAGAGACAGAGACACAGATCTGCCCAGTCAGACACATCTGGAAATTATCCTCTTCTTCTGACTTCAGTCAGAGAGTCACAAAGGGGAACCAGGGCTTGAAAAAACTATCAAACATCACCTGAATTTCCTCCTGAAAAATGCTGCAGGAGGAGAAGCATTTCAGAAAGGGTCACTGATGGGGGCTGAACAGATTATATAAGCGCTACAGCCTGTGCTCTGTCAATTCGTGTCTCCCTGCAATTCATTACTGATGAGATGCCAGAGATTGAGATGAAAAGGGCAGGAGCAGACACTGAACTACTGCTTTAGACACATTTTATTCAGCATTCCCAGTTTCTTCCTGCTCCTCCTTTTCTGGTGTATCTTGCATTACTCCCCAAAGATGATATTCTCCCTCACTTCCTGTCTCAAATCAGTATATTGTATTGTGCTGCTAAAGCTACTGCAAAACCAGTTGTGGCAGCAAAATAACTCATAAATTGGTTTGGGAAACCTTTGAAAATGTAAGGACTGAAGAACAAGGTATCATCTTCACCAAGATCAGTGATCCAAAGAGCCTCGACAACAGATAGGCACAGAATGAGGGAGTTTCAGCAAGTTCCTAACTCTCAGACTATCTTCTCCTCTGTCCTTTCCTCCTAACACAAAACAATTTGATTTCTGATAAATACAGTAGATACATGTAAAATACAATAAAACAGGTTTGTTCTTCCAGTCTGTGTTCCTCCAAAGAACAACATTGAAACAATCCAATTGGAATGAAACAGGTATTATTTGGCCTTTCAAAGAGAACTTTCTTTGCAGCCCATGCGCAGTCAGGTTACCTCTTCAGGATTGATGTGACCTTTCTTTCCCACTCTGGGAAGAACATCATTAAGCACTGATAGCTACTTAATCCTGATGGGAGACTGCTCCGGAGAGGGCTGCATCCCCACGGGAGCTGGAACACAGAAGGGCTTTGGCTCTCTGGGGAGATTTCCTGCTTTGACCATTGATTTGTGGCTTAAAAGAAATCTTTACAAGGCCACACCAAATGCACTGCTAGTTCACAAGTGCCAGGATTATTCATTTGTGTGCTTTGACATACTTCAGGAATTTCAATTCATCCCATATTTTGCTAAGTACAGCTTTAGGTTCTAAAACTCTCCAGAATCTGCTTTGTCATTTGTGCCCTCATGCTCTTGTTTGCCTTTTTTATTTCCCTTCCAACTTGCCAAAAGAAGAAAAAAAAAAAAAAAAAAGTTGATTTTGACTCTGTCCCCAGCCAGTCAACCTTGCTTTCAGAGTCTGGCACACCAACTTCCCCCGCTGCAACTGTCAGGTTACAAAAACAAAAGGAGAACATTTGCTTCCTTATGAAACGCTTCCCATTGAGGTCTTTCAGTCACAGTAATTTCTGTAGCATGCTCTGTTCTTTCACAGAGTCTCAATTTTGCAGAAATACAAGGCTTAAACTGCACCCATTGACATGCCTTTGACAGCCAGGAGGAGGCCTCTCCCTCCTGCTAAGGCATGCTCAGGCCTCCGCAGGGATGGCATTGCCTCTTAGTGCTGAGCACAGGATTCCCCCAGTGGCACTGATATTTGTGATGCCCAGTGTTCACCTTCTCCCTTTGCAGGCTTTCTGTTCATGAGGATGTTACTGCAGTATAACTGAAGGTACAATTTTAAATAGATTAACTTAAGCCAGCGCAAAAGACTCTCATTCCTATTGAGACTAAACCTGTTTAGGCTTCTAATGAGCCAAAATGAAGTATCCTCAAACTGGCAGGAGAGTATCCATGGTTTGGATTTTTAGTAGTTTAAATTGTATTAATTTTAAAAACAATCCATTTAGAGTGTACAACTTCCTTGTGTAGAAAATACCTTCTCTGAACAGAGGAAACGGCAGCACTTGTAAAATAAATGGCTGCCTGTGCAAGGGTGCAACACCCACTACCGACAGCCACATAGCAATACAGAGGAGAAGGGGCAGAGCAGATAGGGTCAGTTGCTTGTTAGGAAATACTGCACCCAAGAAGCGGTATCCAGAAGCTATGGCCAACTAACAAAAATTTCAGGGACAACCCAGAATATTTAGGATCCTCCCTTGGCTGGAAAACTCAAGGAGAAAAACATGTGGGTGCAGGGTGCATCTCCAGAATGTTTTCAGACATTTGTACAGCACCTGTGTTATGCAGAGACTCAAGGCTCTCTGTCAGCAGAGGATGCAAATTAGTTGCTGTAAAGTGAACACTGCGTACAGCAGGGATGCACATCTTGCAGCACTCCTGCCCCACGTCCCCACCTCCCAGGGCAGCTCACAGAGACGTGCTGTCAAGAAAACCCTCTCAGAAGACACAACAGCATTTGTGAGAGGCTGGGGCCAGAATCCACTCCTGTCAAACAGCTCTCCAGCCCAGGATGTGACTGTGGCTGGCGAAACATGTTAGTTAATGAAGATTGAGTTAGGCAGGCAGAGACGATCCCCTCAGCCTGTTAATCCACTTAGGGAAGGAGAAGGGAAACCTGAGCCGAATTCCTGCGCTCCTTGCAATGAACTGTACTGTGCTGGCTTTAGCACCTAGACAGAGCAAAAACAGCCAGGCTGCACTGGGGAGAGCTTTGGATGCAAGATCAGAGCTTTTGGGAGTCAGGGTCAAGAGCAGAGGCTCGGGGAACAGCACGCCCTGGGCAGGCTTTTGTGCCCACTGTGCCTAATGAGCCAAACCATGCCTTGCCTGCCCTGTCACCAGGAGAAAGCAGGATGAGGCTGGACAGGAGCTTCTGTCCAACAGCAGGGCAGGGAGAGCACAGACACCGTGCACTGTTTGCAGAGGGGAAAAAAGCTTTCCTAGGGCTCAGCTCAGTTTCCTGGGTCAGAAAGTCGGAGGGAGCATTTGTGCCCCAAACACCCCTCCCAGCAGTGACAGAAAGACAGCCCCTGCCACTCACCCAGTTTAGCTCCGGCGGCTTGCAGGGCTGATGGATGCCAATCCCAGGAAATGTCAGATTATCCTTAACCACCAGAGGGTGCTCCCCATCTCAAAGACAGAGTCAATGTCAGATTCACCCAGACAGCTAGAGGAGCCTTTTCTTCCAGCAATCGTAGAATCCGAGCAAGGGAAAAATTAGAAGATTAATAATAAATAATTATTGAATCTGATCCTGTGCCTCTTCTCTCTTTCCCCATCCCTCCCGTCCAGGCAAGACAAGGCCCTTCGTCACATTTGTCCTCTGTGTCCTGCTCAGTCAGGTGATTTTCTCACACCGGAGGTTAAATCACTTTTATTCTTTTCTCCAAGATCGCGGATCCAGAGCTGCAAATAAACATTTTCCGCTTGGCAGGTCTGTAAAGAATGAGACTGCAGCTTGCCTGCCCCTGAGCACGGTTGGGATCGCACCCTCCGGGCACATGCAGTTTTTTGCGGTGCTAAGTCCTCCCCTTACCCCTGCACAGCTACAGTGGGGTGGGGGACATCAGCCCTCATTTTCAGACTCGTTTTCCCTGCTCTGTCCTAAGCTGTTTTTCCAGAGGGCAGCATGCCTGCTGTGCACCGATGCCTCAGGATGATACTTTCAAAACAGATGTGCCTAAGTTTTTAGGCACTAGCGCTTTGTCAGCAAGACAACTGTAGGAAAGACAGTTGACTTTGGGAATACAGGGTCCCCACAGCCTCTCTTCCTCCACTCACTGGCAAGGAGCAGAGGCTTCTGGCTGACGTGACACACTCAGGAGCCGTGCACCTGGCAACACGCTGCCTTGTGCTTCAGCTTCCCTTTTGTGTAGGTTAGAGGTAATACCCCAGAGTTACATCACAAGGGGGAGAACACAGCAGTTAGGATTAAATCATAACGGTCATACTGCACCCTGACACTCAGAGAGTGACAAAAAGAGAGTTTAAAGCATGCCAAGCAAGATCAGGTGCCTATGCAAAACAGACTAGCTCTGCTGACGTGTCTGGCATAATACCTGCCTGTCCCAGCCCCAGCTTACTTTGATAGTCCAGGTCTGTGTATCCCATGGGGAAACCAGCTCTCATTGATGGCTCCCACCCAGCACATGTGCTGCATTTTGCCATCTGAACACCACAAGAACAGATTGTTTCTTTTTTT
>VXAV01009879.1:115697-130150 GCA_013399715.1 Alectura lathami | reverse complement strand
TTTTTTTTTGCTCTCTCCTTACCTCTCCAGACACCATTTCCCCGGTCTGCAGCCCCAGTCTTCCTGTTCAAACAGTTGCTTGTAACCGTTCACTACCCCTCCTCACCTTTTTGCCCATTTCCCTCACCCTGTCTTCCTGTCACTGGTTGGTGGCCCCACTTCCTGGTATCTCTTCACCTCCAGCACAGCCCTGGCTGTCCCCACAATTTGGTTTTCATACACAAGTAGTTTTAGAGATTACAAAGAGAAATCTTTTTTATTTGTTTTTAAACAGAAGGAAGGAATCAGCCTAAAACACGGTATAATCCCTATGTTTTCATTGTTTTTGACAAAAAGTTCCCCAAAACAAATCTATCAGAGGTATAGAAAACGCGTAAAGCAATGACTAAAGCTTGGCAGTGGTATGAACAACTGAAACTAAACTTTACAAGGAGCAGTAGTAGAAAAAGACAGTGCTAGTAGTCTGTTGTACATAGCAGTGCATTCCTTTGTATGCTATCCTGGTAGCTTACAGATTCTAGTGCTTGTCTGATGATATACACACCTGCACCCATCTCAGGCTTGCATCAGCTGGTCACGAGATCATGCACATCTTACAGTCACAGAAAATGAGGCAAAGACCAGGTCAGCTGTTGGTGCATCCCTCTGTCCCAACAGGGTATCAGCTACAGCAGCATTATGTTGACAGATGTTTTTCCAGCATGCTCTGAAAAACTTTCTGCCCTTCTCAGTCAGTGTGTTCTAGTGCAAACTTTACATTAGCAACGCTACAGAAGCACCACAGAACTGATCCCACATTGCACTCAAAGCCCATTTATTTCCAGCTCCATCAACAACGGACGTTGCAAACAGCTTAAACGCTTCCTCTTGGACAAAGCTTCTTACAATGTGAAGACACATTCCCCAGACTTTGTCTAATAACTAAATTTCCATGACAGAAATATTAACCTGCCTAACAGAAACAAATTAGCACCTCAGACCCTCTGACTTAATTTCTCTATGTCTCCAAGCTTGTCACTTGGGAGGCCACAGATTTTGCAAACACCTACAGCAGGGGACAAGGCTGCAGCTAGCAGGCTGGCTTGTGATAGACAAGACAAACTTGCCTTCACTTCTAGGGAACTCCAGCTGACTTGGCAGTTGTGCCTCACTGCAGTAACAAAAGGTTAGTCCTTCACTGAGGCAAATCCCCGAATTACATTCTATTTCTCACACATTTTCAAGATCTTGAGCTGAAATTTGGGAAAACTTGAGAAAATATGTTCTGATAAACTGAAGTTATCATCTGTCATGTTCACTACAGCACTATGGAGAACAGCAAAAATTTCTTAGCAGACATCCTTGATGGAACTGAGAGCTGTGCCCAAGGCCCTGCCTTCCAGTGCTGCACCCCAGACACAAACCAAGCTTTTTGCACTGACAAGCAATGCAGACCTGCTAGATTTCATATGAAACAGCTCACAGGAAACTGGAATTCCACATCCATGGTGCATGCGGGTGTGAGTCCAGAATGTCGTGAAGCTACACATTTTGGAACTTCACATCTTTGGGAAAGCAAAGGTTGCCTCCGGCGTTATTAGCCGCAAGCTCCCAGGGGTCCAGGAGCTACCCTGTGCAGGTGGAAGTGGGGGGCCCTTCTCTACCGTAAAGCCTTGCTAAGGGGTTGCGAAGGGGGAAGGCAAATTGACAGCTCAAAGGCACATGCAACTGCTCTGTACTCTGTTTGCACAACTGCGTGAGAGTGTGTCCCTTGGTGATGTTATTCACAGGCCTTGGCCGACGGTAAATAAGACAGTGGAGCTTGATTCATGAGGGATGACAGGAAATCTATAACATGTGGGGTCTATAATCTGCTCGCTACTGCGTGGCAAAATGAAAGAACAACAGTCCAATTACTGAGACCTTGCTGATCCCAAGCACATCCTCCAGATCTTGTTCTGCTCAGAGTACTGAGAGCCTGTGGGCACCAAGGGAAAGCCAGCTCTGCCACAGGCCTAGTCTTCCATGCTGGGAAGTGCAGCCATATTTTGGAAGCATCAGAATGCCAGAATGCCTTACGCTGGATACAAACACAGCCTAGGCTGCGGTGTGAATTTCAGAGGAAAATTCTGCAGAGCAACAGGCGGCTGAGCTCAGTTCATGGACACCAGTCGCTGCACTCCATCGCAGGTATCCCAGGGAGCACTGATCCAGCACAGCAGCCTGGCCCAGCCACTCAGCTCAGTGGGGACTCTGAACACCATTCCCATGAGATAACACAGCAGCTGGGTTACAAAGGGTGTCAAAAGGCACCTCATGGAGAAGGAGACAAAAGCTGGAGGGAGATGTGGGTTTTGGGGTTGGACAGAAGAGGGGTGGATGAAGGTAAAATTTCATACCAGGTGGAGAGCTGGCCCACAAAAGAGCAAGGAGGAAGTTTGCGACACCAGCAGCCACTGAGCAGGCTGCTTTCGTGCCACCAGTGCCGAGGACACACAGAACGACAGAAGAAGGCTTCTTTTGGACAAAATAGCAATGGCAGGGGGACTGTTAATTCCAAATAGAAGGAGAAGGAATTTATTTTGCTGTGCAGTGTCAGAAAATGTAGAGGGCTGCCCAGGGCTGGGAAGGCACAGGACAGCTCAGCTGAGAATCCTGGCAGCTTGAAGGAGACAGTTCTCTCATTTTTCTCTAACCAGACTCGTGCTTTTCATTCCTTGCCTTCCTGGCCCTTACTACTTAACACCTTTCAGATCTAGCTCCTGCCTCCTAGGAAAGAGGCAAGGGGAACCTCTCTTATTCTGGCAGGATGGGGAGGGGGAACACTTTCCCCTCGATCCCTGGTAAAGGCTTTCTTTGCAGAGCGCACGCTCTGGGGACTGCTGTCCTTTCCCTGCTTCCCCTTACAACCATCTCTGCTGTCACCCCCCCTCTCTTGTTATCTGTCAGTAAACAGTAATTAAAGATGTGGCCTGCTTGATAAAGCTCCCGCCCGCCCTCACACGGTGCTGCCCTCTCGGACGTGTCTAATTAAAATCCTGATGAGAAGATGAAGAAATCCCAGCAGCTGGGAATCTGCTGACTCTCTCTGCGCTCGGCCTCTTCATTACTGACGACGAGGCAGAGAGATATAAAGGACCCCAGGAAATGCTCCGACAGACCAATCGATACAGCCTTTTGTTGGACGTGTGAGAATGATGGGGATGCTGGAGCGTCGCTTGCTGCATGGGGCAGGTGGGGCAGGACCGCCCCACACATCCTGCCACACTGTCGTTCCTGGGAACGGCACCCAGGGCTCCTGCGGCTTGGCAGCCGCTGACACCACACAGTGAGTTCACACAGTCACAACAGCTGGAGCATCTGCACGCCCCTCACCACCCAAGCTCCAGAAATCATTGTTTGTAACATCAGAATACTGTCAAAGCTCTCTCCACTCCATCATTTCTATGCAAAGACAGGGTGCACATCTGTACAAACACTGCAAAATGCTGAAAACCAGAACAGACCTGCCCCAAACAAAACCAACACCATTGTGTTCACATGAGCACTTATTCATGGGAACAGTGTGTTTTCACTTCTTGCCCAGGATTTTGTGCTAAGGTGAAGTTCTTGGCATGCACAAAATGAAACAGCAAAGGTTTACATGAAGTGCACAGCAATATCATCATCATGAATCACCATAACTCTATTTAGACACACTTCACTTCATGCAAATACATCAGCTAAATGGTTTTATTCTTGTGATTTTTCTAATATGAGACTAGCTTTACATGGGTACAGGCCAACCCACCTTTGTCCAACAAAAACACAAGCAATGAAATCACTCACAGTTTCAAGATGAAAGAAATATTAAATTAATAGAAGTAGCTTTACATTTTCTAAACTTCAGAAGTGAACTCAGGCACCTGCCTCCATATCCTATTTGAGCATGCCCACAGGAGGTACACTCCCCCTGGGAATTAGGAACATGAGCAAGAACAAGAGTGCATGTGGTTACAACTGCAAGTGCACTGTGCATGTGCATGAGGGCAAAGCGTGTTCCACGTGTGGAATCAGTAAGAGTGAGTTTTTGAGTTCACACCTCCTGCCCCACAAACCACTACTGCTCATGTGATCAGTGTCAGTTCTGCAACAGTTGGTGTTCTTCTCAGAGTCCCAGCTAGGTCCTCGGAACCTAGTTCATTCAAAAAATAATCCCTCAGTTGTTTTCTTTGTCATTTCCTCAATTTTCACTACATTTCCAGACTGCATGGATTAAAATAATAAATAAAGTTGAAAAATAAATTTCCTAGAACACTCGGAAAGTAAAGCCTATATTTATGATTTTCGGGGGAAAAAAAAAAAATAGATACAACACTGAAGCAGCTCAAAACAAATAGCCCATAGCTATAAAAATATAATCAGTAATAGCAAAAAGAGGTCAACCAAATGCAGAAGAAATGAACCCAAAAGTAAAAGCTCAGGAGCATTACTGGGGAGGGACTTTGGAGACTACCCTGGAAAAGATGAGTGAAGAATGGCACGAGAGGGAGAATCCTGATGGGAATGGTGGTGGCAGCACTGTTGCAGGGAGGTCACAGCCTCTCTTGGCCCTGCACCTCCCTTGGCAAGAGACGGTGTTGTGCAGAACCAGACAGCAGCACTGGATGCACAGAGCTCTCTGTGCAATCCCCGCCTGTCCCAGTACCTGTTCTTGATGGAATGACACATTGCTGCAGCAGCTAATAAATAGAAGTAATTTGATTAGCTTTCCCTAACTAGCGATAAGATCCTGACAAACCCTTTTTAATGCGTTTCTGGAGCAGGATGAAATTGTTTCATTTGGCGAGCAGGGCCCCACGGGAGTTGCCTCCAAGCTCCTTTAGTGAGAGGTAAAAATATGCCAATCATTAATGAGGGGAGAATTACAGAGACTTTAATGCAATCAGAAAAGAGGAGCCCTGAGGCAGCTGGGGAATAAAACCTGCCCTTAAATCAGAGGCAGGCAGCTGGAGCATGGAAATAAAGGCATACACAAGCATGTACACGAACACACATACCTACCGCATGCACAGAGACCATGTTGAGCTGCTGTAAACACACTGGGAGTCTTGCCTGGACAACAAACACTCAGCAAATGGTGTCAATCTTCCCCAAAAAAGCAATTATAAAAATCACAATATGCTATATCCACTTGTCAGCCCCTAATAGAGGGGATCACTGTCCATGCAGCCCCCTTGTCCTCAGACACACATGCATACACACATGGAGTTGCAGTTTTCAACATTTCAGATCAAAGCCTTTTGGGCGTGGAGGTGTATGGGCTGCTTGGGCATCCAGCAGCAGCAGCGAGGTAGATTTGCCAAGTGGAAGCGTGCCTCTCTCAGGGCCAGACTTGCTGCATGAGCACAACATGTCCAAACCCCTGGCTCTGTCCTCCAACCAGGGCACATGCGCCAGAGGCCACAGCTACTCTGGTTGTTGCAAAAAACTCCTCCCATCCCTTCCTCACTGCCTCCTCAGCCACTTCAGTGAATTCCCTTCCTGAGGTGAAACAGCTGACATGAATCCTATAACTTTTATTCTGAAGGAAAACAGAAGTCTGCAAGCTGCTGGCATTTCCCCTGGCACTGCGGCAGGCAGGAGCTGGGGCAGAAACGAGTGGCCTGACTGGCTCTGATTCTGCAAGTGCCTACATTCTTTCGGAAACTCCTTTTCTGACAGAAAGCATCCCATCTGTCTGCAGCAGTGCTGTAACCCCAACCAGCAGATTACAGATGGCTGTGTCAGCACGGACCGTCCCAAAGAACACTAGCTCCCAATTTAATGTGATAAAACGCAGGACAGGCTTTTTCTCTCATCTCTTCCAGATACCCCACACTGTTTACTTGAAAATAATGAGCAAGAGCACTGGCATACTAAAAACCAGCCACCTTTCCTCTGCCAGATACACAAAACATGATGCTGCAAGGACCAGGCATGCAGTACTTAACCCAAACTAGGGAAAAGGGCTAAACACTAACACAGAGGAGAGCAAATGAATGGCTGCTAAGAACAGGAAGGTCAATACTCACATCTGGCCTTACTATGCTCACAAAGAGGACTCCTATACTGCATAGCGAGAGAATACCTGTAGCATCCCTGCCCTCTGCCAGACCGAAAGACTGTCCTGCTTAGTGTGCACTGTAAGTCTTGTATTGAGAAAGCTAAGCTGAATCTTCTTCTGCCACAGAGGCATTATCAGACACCTCTGCCACAAAAAGGCTGTGCTTCTGTACCATATTCTCAGACATGCATGACAACTGTGGGACTAAAATGCTGGTGTGACTAAACATTTAACGCCACAGACAAAGGAGTTACAGTCACCAAGACAGAGTAAGCGATGAAGGACAAGTAAACAGGGGTCTGTCCTGAGACACAGAGCTTGAAGCTCAGCAGTTAAGTTAGGGTAGGCAGCTGGCACATTACCAAGGACAAAGCTCCATGTCCTACTGCTAAATGAGAACCGAATACTCAGCCCTGGGTGATGGGGGCTTCACTTCATCCCAAAACAGCTCCTTGCTGCTTGAACCATGCAATGATGGGCTCCCAAAGCAGTACAGAAGAACTCTGCTTGGCTGAAAGTTCAGAATGAGAAACACCTCACAGGGTAAGATAACCTCAAGGGTTCTCCTAAATCGTCTCACATTCCTGTCTAAGACTGAAAGGATCAATGTGCCACTGTTGGGCACATCACTCAGCCAGACTGCATTCCCCTGAAAGTCAGAGAAATCACTTTCTAGAAACAAAAACAAGTGAGAAGACCTTTGCACAGAAACCATCAAGACTGCAAAAACTGGCTAATGGAATTAATACTGTGTTAGCACAAGGCTTTCTAGCATTTAGAAATTGTATTGCTGCCATATTGGCGCTAGGGTTAGTTTTGATCTGAAGCTCCAGTCAAATTCAGTGATTTCTTCTGGTCAAGAGGTTTAGGCCATTCAAGATAATTACCAGCCTCCCTCCACAGATGCATTCCCAGGTGACCCAGGTTTTACTGTGGTCACAGTCCAGCCCAGTTTGTGGTGGCACTCAAGCAGGACAGCTGTATGTGACAGCCTCCTTGGAGCAGCAGGCAGAGGTCTGAGCTGATGTCACACACCGTGGTTCCACACGCAGGCCTGCCTCACTGCAAACAACTCCTTCTCCTTCTGGTTTGTTATGATTAAAAATGCACATCAGCCAGCGAGGCCTTGGAGTGGAACCCAGCTGGAAATTGGATCATTAATATTCCTTCTCATGCCCATTGCCACAATTTCTTACCTCTCCAGAAGCAACTGCTAACAATGCAACAATTTAGTGCCTCATACTAAAAGCAAAGAGAACTCACTGAACTGCCCACCCTTACTCCAGTTCTTCCACCCTTGCCTATATCTTAGCATCCCATCAATCTTATGCCAGTGTGCTGCATATCAGATGCCTTTCAGCCCTTTCAACTGTTTGTTCCCAATATATTGACCAAAAGGTCTTTAGCCTCCTAAAGCATCAGGAAGTGAATTCAAGATTATACTAAATCCTGAGCAGCTGGAAACACAAGGAAAATAAATGATTTGTTCAAAGTCTCTTTCACTGAGTGCTTGGCTCTAACTCTTGGTCACCACACTTTCCATACCAGTAAGGCGCTCTCCAAGGACCAAAGGAAAAAATGCAAAGCAAGTGTAGGACACACCGCACAACTGACAACCCCACAGATGTACAAATGGAAATGTTCCATTTTTAGCAGACAGGGTTATGTATATGAGTTCACCTCAACCCCATGTGCTGTTACTGCTGTAACTCGTTAACTGGGCAAGCTGCAATTCCCCCACCACTGTTACAACAGTCCTCAGACAGAAAGGGTGCAGAAGCAGGACACAGAACAAGTGACTGTAATAGTCATTGTGCTCGCTCATGGGCCCATTTGAACCTCACTCCCTGCAAGGTGTTTACATCAGACAGCAAGATGCACAACACAACCACCACAACACTGATCATGAAAAATAATGAAGACATTTTGTCCAGGGACTCTAGCATCATTGCTGTGGACTGCTCACGCACATTGGTACAGGGCAGAGGAAGTTTGTTCTTACTTGTCACCTGAGCTGACATACCTTTGGCTGCAGGCAGCACAGCCTCCAAGAGGATAAATGTCTGGTGGAGAGGTGGAGAAACCTGCCAGGCAGCAACTAGCAGAAGGCATCCAGGAGAACAGCTCTGGTCGCAAGAATCAGGATGTCAGCTATAAATTCTGCTCCAAACACCCATTAATCCTCTGGTGTCTCATCCAGCTACCCCAGAAACATCTGTCTCCCTGTAAGCATTTTACATCTTAGGTGGCTAAACTCTTTGGGAAATTATTGGCATGCACATCAGGCTGAAGACTTACTCCATGTGCCTCCCTATAACAAAAATATGCCACAAATAGCCCCCGAATGCAGTGTTTACCAATACAGTGTCGTAGTTCAACATGAAACTGCTCCTGCCACACACAAATGTGTATGTTTGACACTTGCACTTTGATGCCACTGTTTTATTCCATGTTAGAAATAATTATTTTCAGTGAAAAAAGCTTTGACAGTAAAATGCATAGCTACATTACCAGCCATCTCACTGCAGGAATGTGAAGTGACAGGCTCAGAGTGATGGGTTCAGTGAATGTACACAGCAGTAACAGCTCCAAGGAACATTCAGAAGGAGCTGTACTATCAGTCAAGCAGAGCAGCCAAGATCCTGCCATACCAGTTTGAGGTAAAGACAAAGGAGGAAAAAAGAAGGACCAGTGGGTCTGGAAATACATGACTGGTCTTACATACTTAAAATAAGTACCTGTTTCAAAAACAAAAACCTGAACAGCTTACTCTGCCACACCACAGACATTTCCCTTCAAGTAAGAGGAAGAAACCATCAGCTCTGCTTATTGCCTCCAGCAGCTCCAGCAGCTGCTCACATCTCAGCCTAGCAGCCTGTTCACAGGGGCAGAGCCCTGCTTGCTACTGAAAGCCAACAGAGCTCCAGCAAAGTCAAAGCTGCAGCCTGCACGAAGGCGTGTAAATGACTAAAGGTATTTTATAGAGATGACAGATAGGAACAAAGATCTGCCACCGATTTGCCAGCTCCTGGCTGGGTGGAGTATACACAGTATACAGACTCTGCACAAGGACTGGTGACTTCTCGTGCATCACGGAGTGCCACAGACTGCTGGGTGTGGGCAGTGGAGTCATTCAGCCTTAACTCAAGGCTTCAGTATCAACTTTTCCTACTCCAGCTGAGAGGTGACCCCTCAGTCCTCCTCACCGCCAAGCCTCAGCCTCCCCAGCAGTCCTGGGACCAAGTAGTGTGTCTTTCCAGGATGCCCTCTCTGTGAGCACAACAAGGGCAGAGGAGAGGTGTGCACTTGGCAATTCTGGCTGCCATGCCACAAACCAATGTCCTCCTCAAATTATTTAGGGGGGACAGGGGAAAAAATTCTCAAATAGTTTCTCCTTTCCTGCCAATTGTTCCCATCCTCTACCTCAGTTCTGGCTGGATTCCCCCTTCCCCCTGTCCTCAGCTAGCACTGCCAGGCTCAGTCCTCCTCACCCTAGCCCCCCCTCCCCAAGGACAAGCAAAGTTATTACAATAATGAATTAGCCAGGCTGCTTACTGCTGCCAGTGGCGAAGGCAATTATCCCACTCCACGTCCCCAGCCACCGCTCAGCTCCCTCATAAAGAGAGGCTTTTGGGGCCGGTTTGTGCTTTGATTGGAAATGAAGAGATTGCTAATTAGGGAACCCCTGCTGGGATCGGGCTGGCAGGAACAATGGTGAAACGGACGGAGCACACGTCCATTTAGAGGAGGGGGAGAGAAGAGAGAAATGTGAGCCCCCCTGTAATGTAGTGCATCCTCTGCTCATGCCATAAACAACAGGGCAGACAATTTTATAGAGCTTTTCACCTTTTAAAGCATGCTAATTTGTTTATAGGAAGCGATAATTTGGTGTGTGTTTGCATAGGTCAATGCCTGTAGTTTCTGTGTACAGTATGGATTGATGCATGCATGCGCACATACACAGTCATTTCCAGAGAGGTATTTTCATAAACAGTGTGTCTACACAGCTGACTGTGTATTTCTTGTCATCTGCTGGGAAGCATGCATCAATCCTGCATTAACAGGAAAAGACGCTTGGACAAATCTATTGACGAGTATTAACACAGAATTTAATGCCTGAATTCACAAATAATCAAAGTTGAAAATGAGTTACCAAATTAGTTCACCTGAGGCTTGCCCAGCACCTGCTTCCATTGCTTTGCCCAGGTACTTTTAATGACAAGTGGATCTCCAGGAGGAGAGAATTTCAACACTAACTTTTTTTTTTTTAAAACTCAGCTTCCACTTAATACAAGTGTGCTAATTGTCCTTGGGGTCACAGGAGCTAAATTCACCTTTCTTAGCTTATGAAGAGCCCACAAACAAATTACAAAAAGATCTCCCTTGCAGTGCACAAGCACATCTGGACAACTTCATAAAACAGCACCAGCAGCCCTCATATATATAACACACTCATGTTTTGTGCTTGGGTCACTTTTAACCACTGTCAAACAAAATACCTCCCCCAACAGATCAACATGCAAATAATTCCATTTATAAAATACAGTCTGCCATCAAAAGCAAATGCCTCACCTTTTTGTGCAAAGTTGATAGAAGGCAGTTGCAACCTATTCTGCATTGCTCAGTTAACTAAGTAATTCCATCAGGGAAGGACACAAGTACCACATAAAACAGAAAGTATAGTTTTCAACCACATATTTACCGTGCCATACAGGAAATTTGCATGCTGTTGATTAGCACTAGGTGACATACGCAAGCTAAAGCAAATTTCAAATTTTAAGCTTGAACTTACATTTCAGAATTCCCTTGCAGATACTGGAGCATTTGAACTATTCAAGTGTGCTTTTCCCTGAAAATGTTTTCAGTAAAGCACAAGTCTTAACAGAAAGAGAGCACTAAAGGGTAGAAACGTTGAACTGAAAATGGCTTTCAAATTCATAGACTATTTCTCCCTGCTGTTTGCTCACCTCTAGTGTTTATATCCTTCAAACAGTTGTAGGTAGTTTTCATGTTCCCTTCTTACTCATCACTTAGCCAAGCTCCACATATTTAGTTCTTTTGATCTTCCCTCATAAAAACAATCCCTCCAGCTCTGTCATCATTTTTGTTGTTCTTCTCTTACTACCTTCCAAGTTTCCTCTGCATTTTTTCTTCTAGTGCCCAGAGCTGAAAGTCTCACCAGAGCGGTACAGAGCAGGAACACTGCCTCATTACTTTGTGATGTCCTGTCTCCACACAACAAAATCAAGTCTCAAATGAAGGCTGACATTTGCAACCTGCCTGCTTTTCCCCCTTGGTCTGTGGTGCTACAATGCCAACTCAGATTGGACTTGCCAGCCACCACCATTCCTCCCCATGCTCTCATTCAGCTCTTCACCACGTTCCACTTATCGGAGGAATACTTCCCCTCCAGTAGGTACAGCCTGAAAGGAAAGCCTTGTGTCAGAACCATGCTTAAGGTTGCTTTAGTTTGCTGGCAACCCTGTAGTTACCTACAGCACGTACAAAACCTGACCGCTTAAAAGCGAGGAAACATCCGCCTATGGACGTCAAGGGCCAAATTGCAATGTGGTGTATAATAGCAGAGGTAGTTAGGTTTCCCCACAGCCCTGCTGGTCTACACCAGCTGAGAAGATATTTCCATAAGTCTTAGGCTGGGAATTCTTTGGTAAAGCACTTACAATTGCTCTCTTAATAGCAAGACTCTAATTTAGAAGAAGAGAAATAAAACTCATGGTAGAAATACAGATGTACAGGCTACCTGCATTTGAGACTGATGAATGGCCTTCATTACTGCATTCACTCACAGGGTCTGATTTCAACTAGCCTTAATATCCTAGCAAAGGGGATGAGAGGAGGTGGCCTTCTCATTGCATTATAGCAAGCAGCTCAGGGCAGTCAATGGAAGAAATAATCAAATGTTGCAGAATCCTGCAAGACACACGCAAACCCACTCCGTGCTGGATTGAGTCTCTCACACTCCTAAAACAGACTACTAGTTCTGGTCTCATGTGAGCTCGCTCTCAAGTGTGACTTGCTTGAAATAAATCAGTTCTTAACCATTCCTGTGCAAAGGGAACCAGTATGAACACAGCAGTACCCAACCCAGGATTTCTTCCCAAAATTCTTCCTGGAGCAACACAATTACATTCTGCCACAGCCAGTACAGACAAAGGCCAAAGTCTCTTAGAGTGTACTAAGTTTCTTTCTCCAGAAGATTTTAGCGTAACGTTTTCATTACAGCAATCAGGTCACTCCTCAGTCTTGTCCAAGCTGAAGAAACCAAGTATCCTCAGCCTCTACACACAAGCCATGCCCTCTAGTCCTTTCACTATCTTCCCTGCCCTTCTTCTGGCACATTATGATATTTTCATATCCTTCTTATGTTGCAGAGCCCAAAACTGCACCACAGTCCTCAAGGTGAGGCTGCACCAATGCCAAGTATGGTTGGACAATCGCTTCTTTCCACTGGTTAGCTGTGTGTTGACACACATGAATGTACAGCCCAGACTGGGGAGATGGTCTCAGTTAAAAATGCCAGAAGATTAGTTTAGTCCAAACTGACCAGAAGCAGGACTACTATAGGCCCAGGTGTACATGCCCCCCACATCACTAATGTACATTCCAAACTGCTGTAATGTTGAATGCTTTATTTATGTTTAGGGTATTTTTCTTTGAAAACTTCCCCTTTCATGTAGGTAAGAAGACATAGCAGAGACAGAATGAGACTGGAAGATGTGATTACTGAACTGAAAAGCATGGTTCTGTCAGACTAGGACTTGCTGGAAACAAAGAGTATCGAGTGAGATCTGAGAAGCATAATAAATTGAATTCCAAGAATCAGCTAAGGAGTGACCTGATATAATTGTAAGTGGGGAAAATTTAATAGTGAAGAGTTCTTTAATCTTGCTTTAAAAGGATGCAAGACAGGACCACTCCTAGTAACCAAAACTAGACAAATTCCACTTCACAATAAAGAACATGTTTTCATTTTTAAACAGATAGTGGGATGATCTGCCATGAGGCATTCTGGACAATCTATCACACTGTCTTTCAATCAAGGTTGCACGTTTCTGTAGAAGATGTTGACACTGAGAAGATACCAAAAAAGCAGGAGTTACTGGGTGGGTTTTAATGGTCTGTGTTAAGACTAGAGCATCAGAGTGATGTTGGTTTTCCTTAAAAACATTTCTAGATTCCTTTTGGCTCTTTACAAGTTGCAGAATGCAAGACAAATGTGCACAAATACAGCATCTGCTTAGTGAATGGTTTCACAAGACCAAAGCAGTTTGCGTTGTATCTACTGTCCAGAACTTTTTTTGATGTCTACAAGCTTTGATTAAGGGGAATCAAAATGGTTTTTATAAAGCAATTTCTTATACACTATAGTAACCCTTCGATGAAAAACTACCCATTTTTGCCAGAGAACACATGCCTCATCTACCAGAATGCATAAAGAAATCTGATAGCCTGATGGCAAGGGCTGCGCAGTGCATGAATCATATCCAGGAGGAAAAGCGGTCAGTTAAATCTGTCCACGTCTTGATTTTTTTTTTTAAATACCCACTTTATTTTAAAATTTTATTCAAGCTTGATAAAGTACATTGCCTATGAGAAAAAAATACATTTTATAAATCCAGAACATCAGGGTCATAAAATAAGAGCAGAGAGTTGTTTGTCTACCAGTCAAGCCTACTACATTTGCCTTGCTGTCCAGCTTTGCCTTTACTACTACAATATGCATCTTTAATGTGGGGGCACTGGAAGCCTGAAGTCTAGCCATGGCCTTGTGTTACAGCAGAGAGGAGAGAGGAAAATCTTTCTTCCAGCTTCTCACATACTCTGGCTAACCAGACACTGTTCTAGTTTTAACAGATAAATCTGTTATTTAGTTTCAAGTGACTATAGCCATGTTCCATCAGAAGAGACTATCTTTTTCCATTCTTCTCCATTAAGTTATGATGTACTATTTTACTGCCTACTGAAGGCCTCTTAAAACCCACACACTTCTGTTCTCCAAGCACCCCTTCTGGTTTGTGTCATACCAGGTTGTTTTGAGAACCACTGACCTCTCCTTTCTGCAGCATCTCTCAAATCTCAGCTTCTAAAACAACACTAGCAAGACTCACTCTCCTACTACAACTTACTGCTCCTTGGCTCCTAGTAAGAAAAATCTATATTGCCTTTTCTCCAGATGGGTCACAACATCCTTTTCGTCTTTTCAAAGTCTACTCTGCCATAAGAGTGACCCAGGACTAATTATGTTCACCCCATCACTCATCTGGAAAGTGGGAGAAATTACAAAAAGAAAAGGAAACTGTATCCACTGACTATTTTATAGACTTTTCTTACTCCAAAATTAAATTCTTAACTCTTTGGTCTTTGTTAT